>CM056384.1:38574038-39034905 GCA_029718625.1 Synaphobranchus kaupii
TGCAGTGTTTCTTTGTCAGAACGTTGATCAATTTCATTGTGCCAATTTATTGTAAGCCTTTGTTATTTGAGATTCCTGAGACATCCTTTCGTACGACTTCGAGCCTGCCTTTTCCTTCTGTTTTGTTTGCCGTGATTTTCTGGTTTTTTAACTCTTGCTACGTTTTTTGACTACCCTTTTGGATTTGGATTTTGTACTGTCTCTACCTCTGATTACCTGGCTTCTGAACTCAGACTGAATAAACAACGTTTTTGCCTGCTACCTGAGGTCTGCGCTTGGGTCCTTATCAGAACTTAACAGTACGTTCTGACCACCATGGACCCAGCGGACCCAGCTAAAGGAAGTGCGCATTGCACTAGAGCAACAAGGCGCGATGCTGGGACGTCACCAAGCACATCTGGACACAGTGACCCAACACCTCCAGACCCTGTCGTCCTGTGTGGCTGAGCTGACGTCTGCCTTGCGAACATCTGCACCCGGCATCGTCCCCCAGCAACCGCCCGTGCAAACCCCTCCGGGTTTCCAACCTACACCACCCCGCGAGCCACGACTGCCTCCTCCGGAGAAGTATGCCGGTGAGCCTGGAGGTTGCCAATCCTTCTTGGTACAGTGCCAGCTAGTCTTCCAGCTGCAGCCTTCCACCTTCCCCACTGAGCAGTCCAGAGTGGCTTACATCATCACTCAACTAACTGGATGTGCTAAGAAGTGGGGAACGACTGCATGGGAGGCAGGGCTTCCCTGCTGCCAGACTTCGACCCTGTTTACCACTGAGATGAGGAGGGTGTTCGACAGGTCCAAGCATGGTCACGAGGCTGCCCGTGAGCTGCTCCAGATGCGCCAAGGGAGAAAATCGGTGTCGGATTATGCAATCGACTTCCAGACGTTGGCCACCTCCAGCGGATGGGAGAAGAAAGCATTGTTCGATACTTTCCTCAATGGCCTGTCGGATCAGGTCAAGGATGAGGTTCTCACCCATGACCTACCTGGGGATCTTGATGGCCTCATCTCCATAGCCATACGTGTGGACGCTCGGCTGCATGATCGTCAGCGCCTCCGGGGGTCAGGGGCGTTTTCCAGAACTGTGGCTGAGGGAAGCAGGACCAGAACCTTTCCGTCCACTTCCTCTAGATCACCTCCTGCTCAAGTGTCGGAATCAGAGCCAATGCAAGTGGCCCATGCTCGCTTGACCAGAGAGGAGAGAGACCGACGTATGAACACCAGGTCCTGCCTCTACTGCGGTCAACCCGGACATTTCATTTCAGATTGTCCGGTAAAAGCCAACGCCCACTAGTGTGTCGAGGAGCACTAGTGGGCGTGATACCGGTCGAATCCTCCTCGAAGAACCGCACCTGCCTTCCTGTGACACTTGAGTGGGGGAACAAGATTAGGAAAACCTCCGCCCTCATCGACTCCGGAGGTGAGGAGAACTTCTTGGACGCAGGAGCAGCTGCCAGATGGGGGTTTGCTATGTCCGGACTTTCACGCCCCCTGGTGGTTAACTCGCTCAATGGCCAGACACTGGCGAACATTACACATTCCAGTGAAATCATCAAACTCCTCATCTCTGGCAACCATCAAGAAGAGCTTCGGCTCCACATCATCGATTCTCCCCACTCGCCCATTATCCTTGGACATCCCTGGCTGTCTAAGCACAATCCCAAAATGGAGTGGAGAAGACATGAGGTTTTGGGCTGGAGCCCATTCTGTGCTGCTCACTGTCTTCTAAAGGCCCACTCTCCTGTCCCGAGACCCCCTTCCGAGAAACCATCCGACCTGAAGAACATTCCTCCCGAGTACCTGGACCTAGGAGAGGTCTTCTGTAAATCCCGAGCAACCTCCCTGCCTCCTCATCGCCCTTATGACTGCGCCATCAACCTGAGGCCCGGAACCACTCCTCCCAGGGGGCGACTGTTCTCACTGTCCCGCCCTGAGACCGAAGCTATGGAGAAGTACCTCGGAGAGTCACTGGCAGCTGGCATTATCCGCCCATCATCATCACCTGCTGGTGCAGGGTTCTTCTTTGTGGGAAAGAAGGATGGGTCACTTCGCCCCTGCATTGACTATCGCTCCCTGAATGACATCACTGTCAAGAACAGGTACCCTCTCCCCCTCATGATGTCTGCATTCGAGCTTCTACAGGATGCTACTGTTTTTACGAAGTTGGATCTTCGCAATGCCTACCACCTGGTGCGCGTCCGAGAGGGGGATGAGTGGAAGACTGCTTTTAACACTCCCACTGGACACTGGGAATACCTGGTGATGCCATTCGGGCTCACGAATGCTCCGGCAGTATTTCAAACCCTGGTTAATGACGTACTCCGTGACATGATCAATCAGTTTGTCTTTGTTTACCTGGACGATATTCTCATCTACTCCAATTCCCTCGTTGAACACACGGAGCACGTTTGAAGGGTCCTCCAGCGGTTGCTGGAGAATAGACTGTTAAAGCTGAGAAGTGCGAGTTCCATTGCACCAAGACATCCTTCTTGGGATACATCATTTCGGCCGGGAGCCTGGAAATGGATCCGCAGAAGATCAAGGCTGTCACGGAGTGGCCCCGACCAGAGACTCGTAAAGAGTTACAACGTTTTCTGGGCTTTGCCAACTTTTATCGAAGATTAATTCGTAACTACAGCTCCCTGGCCGCCCCCCTCACTGCTCTCACATCGGTCAAGGTCAGGTTTGATTGGAATCCCAAGGCTGAGCAAGCTTTCAGCGCTCTCAAACAACACTTTACCACAGCCCCCATCCTCATCCATCCTGATCCATCTGCGCAATTCATTGTGGAAGTAGACGCTTCTAACATCGGAGTGGGGGCCATTCTATCACAGCGATCTCCTAAGGATAACAAGATCCATCCGTGTGCGTTTTACTCCCACCGCTTGACTCCTACTGAGCAGAATTACGACATAGGTAACCGGGAGTTACTTGCTGTCAAACTGGCTTTGGAGGAGTGGAGGCATTGGCTGGAGGGCGCTCAAGTACCTTTTTTAGTCTGAACTGACCACAAGAACTTGGAGTACCTCCAGACTGCCAAGAGGCTGAACTCGAGACAAGCTAGATGGTCACTTTTTTTTTTCCAGATTCAATTTTACTCTTGCCTACCACCCGGGAGCCAAGAACACCAAGCCCGATGCCCTTTCCCGCCGTTTCGACCCTCCTACCAAGGATCCTTCTCCCGACACCATCCTCCCCAGGAATGTCTTCATTAACGCGGTCCAACTCCAGATTGAAGACATCGTTCAGACGGCGCAGAATGGGGAGGCTGGCCCCAGTCGCTGTCCCACCAATCACCTTTTTGTGCCCAAAGCTGCCCGGTCCCAAGTCCTTCAGTGGGGTCATTTGTCTCAACTCGCCTGTCACCCTGGCATTAACCGCACCCTCACATTCATACGACAAAGATTCTGGTGGCCCGACATGAAGGTGGACGTCACAAACTTTGTATCTGCCTGCTCAGTCTGTGCCCAGAATAAGGTTTCACATCAACCCCCTTCAGGTTTATTACAGCCACTTCCTATCCCTCACCGTCCCTGGTCACATATCGCACTTGATTTTGTCACTGGTTTACCCCCCTCCAACAACAACACCACTATTCTCACCATAATTGATAGGTTTTCTAAAGCAGTTCACTTCATTCCCCTCACCAAACTTCCCTCAGCCAAAGAAACCTCATCTTTACTTGTACAACACGTCATCAGACTCCACGGCATCCCCACTGACATAGTTTCTGACAGAGGTCCTCAATTCACTGCACGGTTTTGGAAAGCCTTTTGCACTCTTCTAGGGTCATCAGTTAGTCTCTCTTCAGGTTTTCATCCCCAGTCCAATGGCCAGACTGAGCGGGCCAATCAAGTTATTGAGACCGTTCTCCACGGTCTATGCTCCAATAACCCCACATCATGGAGCCACCTATTGCCTTGGGCAGAGTATGCTATTAATTGTCACACCTCTTCCTCCTCCAAGCTATCCCCTTTTGAATGCTGTCTAGGTTACCAGCCACCCTTGTTCCCCAGTCAGGAGGAGGAGGTGGGGGGTCCCTTCAGCCGAGGCCTTTATCCGTCGCTGCGCTCGTAGCTGGAGGATCACACGTCGCAATCTGCTCCGGGCCAGCGCACGCATGAAGGAGACTGCTGAACGTAAGCGATCCAAGGCACCCCACTACAAGGCCGGACAACGCGTTTGGCTCACCACCAGAGACATTCCCCTTAAAGTGGACTCACGTAAGCTTGCTCCGCGCTACATTGGCCCCTTCCCCATTGTTAGTATCATCAGTCCCACTGCTGTTCGCCTCAAGCTGCCGGCATCTATGCGAAGAGTTCATCCCACCTTTCACGTCTCCAGGCTTAATCCTGTTATCACCCACCCCCCCGACTGACGGTGGCGAGGCATATACCGTTAGAAGGATTCTGGACGTACGTCGTCGGGGCCGTGGCCTCCAATACCTGGTGGACTGGGAGGGGTACGGTCCTGAGGAGAGGTGCTGGATTCCTTCTCGATTTGTATTGGATAAGGACTTGTTAAAGGACTTTCATGTGACTCCTCCAGCTCCTCCAGTTAAAACGCCAAGAGGCGTTTCTTAAGGGGGGGGGGGTACTGTTATGGTTCTGTGTTATTTGTGTATTATTTTCTGTAACTTTATTATTTTTCATATTCATTTCCCATAGCCCTGGTTCCTGTACTATTTACATTTCCCTCAGATCCCCTCTGTCTGTGTGCTGTGTTCCGAGTTGTCACTCCCCTGTATCGTGCTGGCACTATTCGGGTGATTTCGGAAGTATTCGGGATTTCTGCCTTCCTTCGTGTCTCGTATTCTTTCTTCAGTCTTTTGTATTAAACTGTAGATACTATTAACAATTACTTATTGCACTTGTGGTTATCTAGTTTGTTACACTTACTAAATCTACTAATGTATATGTGTTACTAAACAAGACTAACCCCCGTATTGTAGTTATTTACTAATTGATACTAACATATCTTCTACGCTGTAACATTCCATTCTCGTGTGCTTTACCTGACTCCTGCTGCCTTCGCATATTGACTGCACCTGTCTCTAGCCTGTAACTCCACCTACCAATCTGAGCACGAGTCTGCCTCTGATCCAGGCTGTGTTGTCTTCAATGTGTTTTTGTGAATCCGGTCCACGTCTTTGTAATTCCCCCATTATTGTATTATCGATTCCCATTGTTATCACCTTTGTCTTGTTTGTAACCCCGCCCTCTCACACCTGACCCTCCTTTGTCTTATCCTTCCCCAGTGTTTATAAGCCCTCAGTGTGCAGTGTTTCTTTGTCAGAACGTTGATCAATTTCATTGTGCCGATTTATTGTAAGCCTTTGTTATTTGTGATTCCTGAGACATCCTTTCGTACGACTTCGAGCCTGCCTTTTCCTTCTGTTTTGTTTGCCGTGTTTTTCTGGTTTTTTGACTCTTGCTACGTTTTTTCACTACCCTTTTGGATTTGGATTTTGTACTGTCTCTACCTCTGATTACCTGGCTTCTGAACTCGGACTGAATAAACAACGTTTTTGCCTGCTACCTGTGGTCTGCGCTTGGGTCCTTATCAGAACTTAACAATAGCATTCTGTGTTAAGAGTTTTGCACATTGAAACTCTGTTGTGCGAAATGAGTTATTTATTTTATTTTTTAAATCACTCGAGCTACAGGGAAATATGTCTATGTAGGTTTCCTAGCAGCAGCACAGTACATTATTGACAGTATATGAGAAGAAACTGGGGCTTGTTGCTTTTGGCATTTATGTCATTGACAATCAGGGTACAGTATACAGTGCCCTCCAGTATTATTGGCACCCCTGGTAAAGATGAGTAAAAAGGGTTATAAAAAATTCACCGTGTTTGATATGTCACTCCCTTGATGACTTAGAGCCATTTAGCCAACCATGTGTTCCATACTGTTCCAGTGTAATTTACAACTAAATCTAGTTCATCCCCCAATTCCCATAGAGATCCATTCAAATGCAGAGACGTTATAGTATCGCTTGTAAGAGTACCAGCAAATAAGAGTCTTTTGATGTTGTTGGTTCACAGACATCAGGAAGTCATGGCATGCAAAGGATATGCGACCAAATATAAAAAATGATTACTTATATATATAAATGCAGGGGTGCCAATAATTGTGGCACACGTGGTTTTGCTAAAAAAAAAAAAATAATTTATTGAGGGATTTCTTTTTTTTCTCATTTTTTCTTCAATTAAAGGTATTTTTCAAATTTTTTCCATGTGACATTAAGCCAATTCAATTTTTTATAACCCTTTTTGCTCATCTTTACCAGGGGTGCCAATAATAGTGGAGGGCACTGCATACTGTACCCTGATTGTCAATGACATAAATGCCAAAAGCAACAAGCCCCGGTTTCTTCTCATATACTGTCAATAATGAACTGTGCTGCTGCTAGGAAACCTACATAGACATATTTCTTTAGGACATTTCCCTGTAGCATTGATGAGCAAGTTCATAATTTGTATTGTAAGACACGCATGCCCTATATTTCAGTAACTTAACACGTGTGTCACATATTTTATATGTTCGGATGTAAAAGTTCCTCAAATGTAAAAAAAAAAAATTATATATATATATAAAAAATTATAACCTTGAATGAAATTACAGAATATTCTTGATTTATAATATATAATATCAAGAATAAACAGCAAGTTTATTTTTTATTTCAATACAAGTGTATATGGATTTTGAAATGACTTTGTTGGACAGCACCCAAGCATTAAATCGCATAGCTTCATTTAATTAAAAAAATAGTATCCTTAATGAACTTAATTCCTTGGAGATGGCACAGTGACAAATTACATTTCTGTAGTTCCCTCCGACGTAATATTAAATTAGCTGTGGATTGTGAAATCAACTGAAATTGGCATCAATTAAATATGATGTGACATGGTGTGTCATCACCGGAAATTAAACCTATAAACTTGTGACTTGGGGTTAGATTCCTGTCATCAAATTCAGTTCAGGGATTAAATGGGCACAATTATAAAATTAGTCAGCAACCATTCAATCCTGCACTTTTCTCATGGCAAACTGATGAAGCTAAGCAGGGCTGGTTTTCTGGGATCGGAGACCTACTGGGAAAGCAAGTTTCTGCTGGGGGTTTGGGTGGGTAAGAGTGGTTCATGGCCACCTAAATAGTGTCCTAGCCGACCCAGTCATCTTAGCTGAACCAACACACCCATTTCTCATTGCCCACCTTGGTAGTTTTGGCCACCTATCCATGCAGGCCCAACTATATGTATATGTCTGGCTACTGGTGCTTTGTCAGTGAGGGGCACTCTGGACCAAAATAGAAATACAATGTCCCAGTATAGTGATGAGGGCATTGTGCTGTTAAATTTTTGTCCTTTGGTTGAGACGTTAAACCAATATCCTGACTCACTGTGGTCATTAGAGATCCCATGACACTTTTCAAATGTGTAGGAGTGTTTAATAGGTGTCTTGGTCAAAGTCCCAGTAGGACTGGAACTCATCTGGCCACACAATCCCTTGCATCCTCTACCCATATTGATCTGGGTCATCCCTGAAAAATTGAATTTAGTTGCCCCACCTGGCTGAATGAAGGACAACTGAGGGTCAGCGCTTAAGTAGTGCAACTGAGTCAATTAGGAATTTGTGTCATTACCTGTAAAAATCACAGATTACATGAAAAAAAGAAACATTTATTACAAATTTGTTTTAAAATGGACACAGGCAGAATACAAATTTATGTATTTTTTATTTTATAACTTTTATTAATCCATGGAGGTCCTACTGATACTTTTTCCAGTGGATCCCTGCCACAGACGTGCACATTTTACAAACACAATACAAATAAACATTCAATTATAACACACAATATTAAAAGAAAACAAGTGGATAACACATCAAGATTATGTAAAACAGGTGCGAGTTTCAGTTTTTTAAAGACTAGATTACTGACTTAAAATTGCAAATACTAAAGCGAATAAAACACAAATTTGGTGATTTCTTGCAGATGGTTTCAGCTCCACTTTAATAACTATAGGCCATTTTACTCAACTCTGAATTGGGTTCAGGGACAGAAAAAAAGTTATTGATCATTAGACTGAAGGTTACACTTTGACGTGGACCTGTTAAAAAGTGCAGAGATAGACTGGAAGCTTACCAATACAGGCTTTGTAAATGAACATGTGCCAGTATAACCATCTGCCATGGCTCAGGGAAGGAAAACCAGTTAACTCATAGGTTAAAGAGGTGGGTAAGACGTTTTTCAGTACAGATAAAATGGAATGCACTATAAAAAACAATATTCAGTCTATGTAAAAAAATATTAGATTACACGTATAAAACATCACCTTTATCAATCACTGACAAAAAAGATGATTATATCTTGTTGGACAGCTGTACTGGATGGGTAGACATTATGTCAATCATCAGGACAAGAATGTGCACAGCAATATTTATGGTTCAAATACTTTAGTGATGCAGTACTTCAAGGGTGGGCTCAAAAACACATCATAATCCACAACTGTCCAATCACGTCTTATAAAGTCATCCATTGATTTGCAATGGTCGAATGAAGCAGACAAAAGCTTTGCTTCACTGAAGTTCCTTTTAAAAGTTTAAGGGTGGCGCTATTTTTCACAATACAAATTTTCAATCTAGGCACTTTTTTTAGCTTCACAGGGAAAAGTCCTTGTGGTGATGATTCAATGCTCAAGCCTATGTTGTGTGTGATTGTGTGTTATGTCCTAAGATATCGCAAACCATCAGGTAATTAGTTATTACAATAGTGAGGGGGAAACTCAACTCAACCGCCCCCAATGTGTAGCACCCACCTGGGTGATGCACAGCAGCCATTTTGCACCAGAACGCTCACCACACCTCAGTTGAGGTGGAGAGGGAGAGAACAATTTTTTAGCAGGGGATGATTAGGTGGCAGGTTGAGAGAGCCAAGTTGGGTATTTAGCCAGGACACCGTGGAACCCCCTACTCTTTGTGAAGAGTGTCATTGGATCTTTAATGACCACTGAGTCAGGACCTCGGTTTAGCATCTTATCCAAAAGAATGTGAGGTTGGGATTTATTTTACAAGAGGGAAGTTCGCCCCCTACTGGCCCACCAACAATGTAATGTAAGATAGCCAACTTTAGACTAGTGAACTTAGCAAAACAATCACAAGCTACCAAACTCAGTGGCTAAATGGAAACATGCTTTACTGTGTTATTGGTAAACTGCCACAACAAAAAAAGATTATGTTGTTTTACCTGGACTCTTGGAGCTGGAATTTTTTTAGTGTTGCTATGCCTGTCTGTAATCCTGCAAGCAGAGATAGAACCTGTGATGCACGTTCACGGTGGAGAAACAGCGGAGTGTGGGGGCTAGCCTAGGAGGTGCTGTGAGGTTCATCTTTTTTGATTTCACCAGTATCTTTAACACCATCCAGCCCCTTCTGCTGGGAGACAAGCTCAGAGAGATGCAAGTGGACTGAAAGACCACAGTATGTGCGGCTATGTACCTGTGTCTTTGAGACGGTAGTGAGAAACAGGGGCCCTGCAAGCGACCATTCTCTCTCCCGTCCTGTTCACGCTGTACATCTCAGACTTCAGATTCAACACGGGGTCATGTCACCTGAAGTTCTGTGATGACTCTACTATTGTTGGGTGCATCAGGTGTCAGCATGTGGAGTATCAGGGTCTGGTTAAGAACTTTGAGGGATGGTGCAGGCAGAACCACCTCCAACTAAACACCTCAAAAATCAAGGATATGGTGGTTGATATCAGGAGGTCCAGGCCCCCCTTTTGCCTGTCTCCATGGAGGGGGAGGACCTGGACGTGGTCCAGACCGACAAGTACATGGGCATACACCTGGACAGCATGGTGTATGGTGGACTTTGAACACCAAGGCCCTCTACATGGGCCAGAGCTGGCTATACTTCCTGCAGAGGCTCAGGTCCTTCAATGTGTGCAGGATAGTGCTTCAGATGTTCTACCCATCTGTGGTGGCCAGTGTCATGTTCTATGCTCTTGTGTACTAAGGTGGCAGCATTACATCTGGAGATGACAACGGGCTCAAACAGCTGGTGAAGGGAGCTTCTGTGGAACTGGACTCTCTGGCAGCAGTGAAAACTGACCAAGCAGGAGGACACTGAACAAGCTCTTGACCTTCATGGAAAAGTTTAACTACCCCCTCCACTATATGCTGGTAAGCCAAAGGAGCATCTCTAGCAATAGACTATTTCTCAGAGGTGCTCCACAGAATGCCTCTTTTACAAAAAGTATTTTGTACCCGTTGACACCAGACACTTCAATGCCTCACCCTTTGGGTGCGGTATGGGCCTGAGAGACCTGTGTAGCTGCTGAGTCTCCATAACCTGCAAGCACATATCTGTGGCAGACATCACATTAAAGTTTTTTGAGGACATTACATCATACTACTATTTATTTCAGGAAATAGCCTTTATTGTTGTTTTATTTTATTTATTCAGGGCATTGGGAAATCTTTACATTACCAGATGTATGTACCAGATATAATGCACATCAGTACTTGCACTTTATCTGAATGTACATACATACCTTGTTTTCACATTTTATATTGCTATTTTTTTCCAATGGTTTTATATTGACCTTATCTTATTTATTTTCTCACTCTTACATTGTAACTGTTCTTTGTTCTTGTGTGCCATCTGTTTGACACTGTGAGCTGTCTGAACACTAATTTCCTGCAGGATAAATAAAGAATCAATATATTATTGGTATAAATGGTAAAAATGAATATATATGGGCCTAGGATAGATCCTTGAAGGACGCCATGGGAAATCAACATGAGGAAGGATTTGTGGTTGTCAACACACTGAGATCTGCCAGACAGGTATTCCTTAAACTAGCCTGCCACCTTAGAAGTCAAGCTAATATTAAGGAGTGATTCAAGCAGAATGGTGTGGTCCACCATATAAAATGTTTTTGACAGGTCAACAAACAAGGCAGCACAGTATTTTTTTTCCCACTCAAGGGCCTGAACTACATCATTAAAGACAAGATTGACAGCAGTAACAGTACCATGTTTAGCCCAGAACTTAGACTGAAAAGAAAAAAGTGCATTGTTACTTTGAAGAAAAAAAATAATTGGGTGTTAACCGGGGATTTCAAGACCCAAGAAAGCTCAGAATTTAGAATCTGTATCAGAGGGATCACCCCCTTTTAAATGGGGCAGAAAAAAAGCAGATTTTCAAACTACTGGGATCCTATATGAAATAAGGGGTAAACAATATCAGTTAGAGGCTCAGAAATAAATCCCTGGCAAGTTTTATAAAATCCAGCTGATTTATAAGAATTCATGAGAAAAAATATAGATACATATTTGCCATTTGATCGTTGGGCAGGCTATTCATAAAATCATTATTACTCAACAAATACAGTAGATGCTCACTTTCATCAGCAAGGAAAATAATGCTGTCATCAAGCCAAAAAAGGAAAATACAAACTTATACCACATATAATGCATTCATACCAGGGAACCATTTAGCAAATGGCCTGAAATGTTCAGTGGTGCAGACATATATTGCAATTAAAATCATAAATGATCTTTACTTCAGGCTTTGATGTTAAGACTAATTTCCTCAAATTCCATAATCAAAATTAAACATTCACTTATAGCCTGAAAAGATGAAGTGAAGCAAAGTAACTTGTTTCATTAATAAAGAGCTTTGAAGATTTGTTTTCCTTTTTAATTTACTTTTAGTAGGTTCACTTTCCATTTTTTGCCACATGTACTTTAGGATATGCAGTCACCAAAAAAAACAAACAAAGAAATAAAACTTACCTTCAGCTGTTACATGTCACGTGACATTTTTATCTACAATTTGCATAGAATTTTAAATAGAATTTAAATAAAATTATATGCAAATTTCGAATATAATTTGATATGAACATGAACGGTTCATATTCCATATAATATTATAATGTTATTAAGTAGCCTGCTCTGGTTGACCTGACTAAGAATTATCTATCTCTCTATCACTCTCAATCATCAAAGGGGATGTCCTCAGGCAATAAAAAGCCACCCTGGTGCCCTTATGTCTTTATCGACATCTAGCGTGTTATGGTTTCTTCTCTCCTGGACAGTTTAATTCCATCTGAAGAGACACCAGAACATATCTATCCATGGGGGTGTCAGGGCCCAGTGTGGCCACAAAATGCCATGAGGATCATCAACTGAAAGTCTTAATGTCTTTGTAGATAATGGTTATTGAGGCTTGCCAGTTTGGAATTTACACTTTAGGAGGCAGCTCCCATTTCAAGCGGAGGTCATTGTAGTACGACTGCCCTTGTCACAAGGATATTTTGCCTGAAGGTGGATATTGCACTACTAGCTGGACTTAATTATCACCTACAACCATCAATCACCTCTGTTGTTGAAAGCAGGAGTACATTTCCATTTTGTAAAGGTATTCAATACTGTAGCTGAATGACCTCCTAAGATACTCATTAAAAAGACGCTTTTGATAATAATACCACGGCTTTCACCCTGCTTTCCACAACGAAAGGTCACTTTGATAAGTAAATTTGTCACCTTTTAGATAAGCCAGTCCTTGTCATAAATGAACCTGAGCCACTTTAACTCAGCAGCACCCAATCAGGGCAACCATCCTCAATCCCTGCTGGGTAAGGTATTTATGATGGAGGAAGGAAAGTTTTCAGTTGGTTTCAGAGCCTTGGAGAAGAAGGTTTTACTTGTTTGGTTTTGGTGGTGGTTCCTTGGTTATATGTTCACACCATCTGAGCTTTTCTACCTCATCTCCTTTTGTTCCTGTTGTGCTGAAACTGGAAGAGCGTAATACTCTGGCAAATTCTGTTTTTTAGGTCTCTCTCTTTACTTGTAATTTCAAATAAATGTCTATGAACGAATGAATTTATGCTGTCAATTCATTATTCTAATTGACCAGTCCTGTTTTTCATTTAATATAATTATTTAATCTTAAAACCCGATTAGGGATGCACCGATATATCTGCTAGCGTTCGGTATCGGCCGATGATAGAAAAAATTTGGATTGGCCGATGGTGTTAAAAACAACCAATTATCAGCTCCGATAATGTCCTGTCCATCCAAATGAAAAAAGTATATGGTTTATTTGTAATCCAAGAGCTGGTTTTCATTTGCCTCTCAGATTTAAAAAAAAGTAATTGCACTTTGTTTTCCATATTCAGTGTTTCCCAACACCAGGCCATCAGCGCCTACTACCAGGCCTGGAAATTCTCAGGGAAACACTGGTTCAGGAATGCACTTCCAGTTGGACTAATGCATTTTAAGATGGATGAATGTGAAGAAATGTCTTTAAAAAAAAAGGAAGTTTAACTTTGCATTACTTTAAAGTTGTGCTTTATAGAAATTAAAATTGTGTTTTATAGAATGGTAAGTTTTTATACTGTTGACCATAAAATTTATGGAAGCGAAATTACAGAATATCGCTACCAATATCCGCATCGGGCAATGGTTCGCCTAAATTATCAGAAATCTGTATCGGCCAGAGATTTCCATATCGGCGCATCCTCAGGCCTGATATAGAGTTGGCTTTGACTTTAGTTGGTTCCACCAGGTTACTGTTCGACTATACTCAGTGAATTAGGAAATTTACATTGGGATTATTATTTTTAATAATTAAATTTTTTTTAATTGTCTAACATTTTAATACATGCATGGCATTTAGGAGTCTTCTGTTGCTTGTTCCCTTGGGTTATCTTTCAGAGGGGTAAACCTGTTAAGAGGGGTTCATTAATAGTAGACAGAGCTGGAGCCAGAGCTGCCACACCCTAAACTGACAAAATCCTACTTGCCCGACAAAGCTTATACTGTGCAAAGGTTCACTCGTTGTACTAAATTTGAACAAAATTATTAGCATTGTTTGACTTGGCATGGAGACAGGGAATGTTAATAGAAAAAACACAGTTATGATGATTAGGAATTATTTTCCATGCCTTTGAGTTTAAATTGTTTACAGACACAGAAAATTTGTAATTATTGTCATCTAACGAAATAAAAGGCAATGTCCTGACAGAGACCCAAAGGATATGGGGGTGATCGAAAACCACAAGCAAATTGTGGATCTAATTGATTGTTTGTTCCTTCAACAGGAAATGAGAAACAGGTTTCCCCTAGACAAAAAAAAAAACTCCTTTCTGCCACAGTGGAAAATGTGTCCATTCTGTCATGTAGAAAAAGTAGCAGCCTTTCATCATATGTCCTCTCATGTTCGATCTGACCTAAATGTGTTCATCACTTGTCTTATGTATGTAAGACTTCAGTCAGTTGTAGATCCAAATTTCATTGGATGGATGGTAAACTCCAAAGTGGTCTGGGCTGCGTTCGGATCCAAATTTTACACCTGTCATTCCCTTCCCTTGCGTCAAAGGGGGGAATCCCCAAAATGGCAGCATGAAATATGGCAGCCACACCAAGTGGGATTCGGTTCCAATTTCAGAAAGGGGAAGGAGTAATTATATTCCCTCACTCCCTCGTATATCCTCCCTTCCGCCAAGGGTATAAAAATCCTCCCTTGCAGAGCACCTGTTGAGTTTGATTGTTGCACGTAGCAAATTACGTCACAAGATATCTCACTCGAGGGAAGTGAGCAAGGGAATGGAATGTGTAAAATTGGATCCGAATGCAGCCCTGATCAATGCTCTGCAGTGAAAATAATCCAGGCAAAAGGCTGAAACAAAATTTAAAAAATATATATACAAGAAGCATCCTGGATTTTTCAAAAGTTTAAACAATCAAAAAAAAGGCCCAAAACATGGTTTATGTACAGTTGTTTTACAATGTACACTTAAGGCCTCCATTACATTAAAGTAACTGTCAATTTCCATTTTAGGAATTATGAATAAAGTGACGTGAATTCACTACTGTTTTCTAAGAGGAAACAAAATTGATTACTGTGGGTTATATCACACAAGTAATATACTTTCCACGCGGACTCATTTAAAAATATGCAATGTGTTCCATTTATACAGCCAGAAAGTTACTAATTCAATTCAGGGACATTACTGCCACAACTCATTAACTGAAACGTCACCAATAGCACCTCACTGTACCGGGGTCACAGTGTTGGAATAATAGGTAGGAGAGTATGCTAGTCATTTCATGTGTTTTTTTTTTTAAAGAGGTTATGATATAAATGCTGCACTGAATGTTTCAGGATGGGAGTGAGGAGTAGGAGGTCTTGACTGTCAATCCTTTCGATTCAGCAGGCTGATGAAGCAAAGCATTGGAACACAAAATGTCTAAACTGACCTCTAACAGAGTTCACAGAAGTCAATGGAATCAATATTGTACTCCATTTTAATAAAACCTGCTCACAGAATATTTTACCATGAGCCTTGACTGATGCAGAATCCACATGCTGCTGTGTAGCATGCACAGCACCTTTCTTTTAGTGAGAAAATGCTGCAAATATCCTTTTTCCTGTCTTTAACATTTCACTGATATGCACCTGAATAAATTACACATTAATACTATGGTAGTTATAATCAAAGTGGTTTACATACCTCAAATGTAAAAAAAAAAAATTATAATAATTATATATATTCCTATTGAACTCTATGGAAAAATAAGTCAGGAGAAGAAACCCTTCAAGTTATCCATCAATATCTACTGTATTTCTGGCAGAAGAGTGATGCTTTAAGGCTTGTTTGATACATCAGACCCTTGATGACTTAGAGCCGTTTAGCCAACCATGTGTTCCATACTGTTCCAGTGTAATCTACAGCTAAATCTAGTCCCACCCCCCAATTCCCATAGAGATCCATTCAAATGCAGAGAGTTATAGTATAGCTTGTAGGAGTACCAGAAAATAAGATATCAAGAGTCTTTAGATGTTGTTGGGTCACAGACATCAGGAAGTCATGGCATGCAAAGGATATGTGACCAAATATTAAAAATGATGACTTTATTCTACATTATGTTAAACTGTCCAATATTTTTTGATGCCCAAAAATAGGGGGGGACTATGACGGTTCTATAATTTCTAAACGGTTCATCCGATATGGATGAAAATACCCTCAAATTCAAGCTGACAGTCTGCACTTCAACCTCATTGTCATTGTGTCCTTTCAAACTCAAAGTGCTAGAGTACAGAACCGAAATAACAATGAGATAATCAATGTTATTCACTTCACCCGTCAGTGGTTTTAATGTTGTGGCTGATCGGTGTATATACATATATATTTTTTCCTGTGGAACAACGTGATGCTGTGTATGTATAGAGAGTGAGCTCTGGTTATTGCACAGGTCTATTTTAGCTTGACAATGCCACCACTTCAACTGATTTATTATGATTGAACTATCCATGAACTGTTGCTTGACACATTGCAAGCACTTCAAGGACGGCAGCAATCCATTGATTTATCCAGTTTTGACAATTAGATGTCTAAGGATTGGCAGTGTCACATGTGGGGAATTTAGTCTGGGAGGCTGTGGTCAGAGGATGTCCTTTAGAGGGGATGCCCTCCTGTCTACACTCACCACAGAGCGCAATACTGCACATTCAGCAGTGAAGGGTTTCATTTTACTTAGATTCAATTTTCCTTGTTTTTATCATTTGTCTTGATTGTTTGTTCCTTGGCTACTCCCAGTGGGCCTACAGGTATTGCAGTGCAAAATTACTGGTGGCTTCTAAAATTACTGCGCCCCAGCAGTCCCACAAAATTCAAACTGCAATTTACTACCTGTAATTCTGAATGCCATTTTTGGCTGCCAGATATGAACAACAAAATTATGTTGGACAGCGCTTCAAAATATATGCATCTCACTGCAAAATTGCTCGACTTAATTTGAATGGACGGTCACTCCACGTGTTTCTTCCGTGCTGACACTTCCATCAAACAAAAACATCCCTCACGGCAATGATTTCACATCTCTGGCAACTCTGCCGCGGACATATCTGCTGTCGGCGATCTAGTAACTCTGCTACAGAGCACTGAGGAAGCCAAAGGTTACACTGATCCACAGCGCACTGAGGAAGCCAAAGGTTACACTGATCCACAGCAGTCAATATCGTGAGGCCAGGGAGATTCACTTGGGCTATGAACCATGATGGTGTGGGTTATGATTTATTTTGACAAGGTCATCAAATATGAGCAAACACACGCTGGTGTAGAAGAAAACAGAACCCTACAGTCCATTCCCAAATCAAACCGTTTCTCTGAGTAGCAGGTAGTTCAACTGTGGGAAACAAATAATAAATAAATAGAGCGATCTATTATAAACAACAATAATAACAATGGTGGATTTGATTGTAGTACAATTCCCACTGGTATGGTTAAAATCTCTACACCTCGTGTTCTGCCGTGAAACCACGCACACATGCAGAAACAGAACTGTGAATTCTAATATGCCTCATTCATTTTCAACGTTTTCCTCTCCATATCATTCAGGATGTTAGTTTTAGACGGGTTTGTTGTTTAATAAACTGCATTTTGTTAAACTTGGTCGTCGGTCTGATTGTTATTTGGATAGATATCTGAGCCTATCCTAAATAACTTATGCCTTCAGATTAAGTTATTGGGTATTATTTTAATGTTTAATGATGAAATTCGTAATCGTGATTTAATAATTCATTTTATGAGACTGATTAATTACACGTTAGCACCATTAGGTCACCGTATGAGGTTCTGTATACATATATTCTCAACACTAGTTGGTGCTCGTGTGAGGGTATGTCTGTATATTACCAACATAGCTGCTAACCCAATGTGAAACTATAAATTTATTTATATATTCTACACATTCATTGGTGGCTCCATGCGACGACTGTTAAGACGTGCACGTTTTAACTATCTGTCCTCACTACCAAATTCTTAATGTACCTAATGACACTACACAAGCTCAGAACGGTACACTTCAATGTGGTGTTGTTGCAAGCTAATTTCTGAATTTCTCATGATTGCAGAGAAAAGCTGTAGCCAGGGTTTGAGATGGGCTCATTTGCAGCCAGTACCTGTTAATGCACCTGCGAGGCGTCATGTTTAACAGACCCAAAGCACGGTCAAGGAGACCAACCCCATCCCCTCCAACCAATATGAAAAGCCCTTTCTGTTGTTTCTATTGTCCTGTATATTTATTTACTTGAAATTGCAAATGTGAAATCTCCATAGCAATAAGAGGGACTAACTTTTGCTGTACTCGATCCTGTAACTCCTTTGGGGACTCTACTAAACACTATTTTATTTCCATAATTTATTAATCAATTGTTCACTCAACCTGGCCGAGTCTTTGGCCGTTTTATCATGCTACTTGATCCTGTAAGGTAGCCACTCTGATTACGTGACTCCTTTGGGGACTCTGTACTAAACACTATTTTATTTCCATAATTTATTAATCAATTCTTCACTCAACCTGGCTCAGTTTTTGGCCGTTTTATCATGTTATGCCTATGCATGCTTTATGTATGAATTATGTTTACTTTATAGTACTGAACTTATTTCAAAATGAAATAAATAATTTCAACTTATTTCAAAATAAATGAACCATAAGCACATATCACATATTTTACTCAGATTAAATCATAGTAGCAGCATCACGTATTTCCTGAACCTTCAGACTTATTGTTCAATTTTAAATGGGTGTATAATGTGTGAAAGATGTGGGTCAACAGACAGGCAATACATTTGAGAGAGTTCCTGTTTTCATAGAGCAATGAACAGATGTCACGTTAACAACACTTGATCTTGATCCAGTGTAAATCACTTTGTTTGCACCATGGAAATATATGTACGCTGCAACTGGCCGAAATACACATATAACTAATGATAATAATAATAATAATAATAATAATAAATAAATCTTTTTATTCTTTGAGAAAGCCAGAGGCTCCCTTTAAGACAGGAAATAGGCTGCTTCTTTAATCAATTATACTCAAGCTTATCTCCTAGACGGACGGAGGAGCCGTTTTATCAGTCGAGTCCTGTCACATGGGGAACGAGTTGGTTAGACAAATGTGGGGGATTTCAACCAGAGGAGATGCTGTGCTGCCTCCCTTATTTAAGATTATGCACATGAAGCTTAACTTTTTAGGGTGGATATTGGCCTTAGGGTGGATATTAGCATTCCAGTGGTGGTGAAACTTTCAGGACACACTGAGTGACATTTCCCTGGAAATACACGGTCGCCATGATCAAATGAGTAAAATATCCGTCTCAAGAAAGGCAGATATTTCCACCACTGTCCCCAACACCACACACAAACAAGCAATTTCAGTTATTTTGTAAAATATGCTCCTGCTCTATTTAAAATCTCCTGATTATACCATTACACTAAAGACTGCACCGGTTGTCACTTTAGACAAACATCAAATGCATTGCCACATTCCTGTTCTGTGAGATTTGGAAGAGTGTTAAATGAAGTGTAGATTCAGCAGTATTGGAAGACTGAATGGACGGTAATGCCATTTGATGTCACAGCCCCCCCGAAAGGAAGACGTGAGTCTGGAAAACACAGTGCCAATAGCACATTCCTACACTGTAGAAGGCTCACACGCCAAGCAGTCAATTAATTCATTATTTCAAGCAAACCACTTTTCTGCTTTCTTGAGGGAATTGCAATCAGCCTTATTGTTAGCGCTCTTCCAAACTCTGAGATCACCAGGTGAAAGCGATTATCACTGGGATTATTACCAAAAACCTCTCTGAGCACTAATGAGTGTTTTCCGGGTAGAATTGTGGCTGCCAGGTATTGTTTTCTGCTAAAGCACTCCTCAGTGTACAGATACACCTCGCAGTCTTGAAATAAATCCTGCTGTTGCCAGTGCCGAGTGTGTCCAGCAGGGTAGTGTCCAATTGGCTAGTGGCGTCATCCAGGGAGAAGGGGGGTTTCAGTCAGCACGACTCAGCAGGGTTCTCAATCTCTCAGTGCTCAAGGGCGCCTCCACTGGTTGATTGAGTGCCTGCAAAGTGACTGCGCTGCTCAGCTGAAGCATTGCAGAGTGAAAAGGAATGGCAGCTGGAAGCATGCACTTCAAAGGAGAACGTCTGCTTGCCTGCTCTCTCCAAATTGGCAGAGGGCGATGCACTAATTGGATCTGAATGGCTAAGCCTATGCTAAGTAGTTTTGATAGATATCTGTTGAAAATCCCAGCCTGAAGTTTGGAGGTCATTTTGTTCAATGGGACTTCCATGCCAACTTTTTGAGGAAGCAGAACTTTTTCCATTAACAGGCTTATTTAAATAAATGATCATAATTTAAGTCATGTACTTGCCTAAAATAGTGAAAACAATGAAAGCTGAATGAATGGTCTCATTTTCAAAACTGGCCAAGTACTATTTTTTTTAAACATGTAATTATTTTGGACCTGTTTAAATCAGAATTGTTTAATTCATTGCACACCAATTAGTAAAAATAATCATTCGATAGGTAAGAAACAGTATTCTTCCCCCGTTGTTTTCCCAATTTGGAATGCCCAATCACATTCATAGCATATCCCCTCTCCTCGAAAACATGTGATGTGAAGCCACTGCTTCTTTTCATTCTGCAGTCGAAGGAAGACACTTAGGGGGGTGGATTTACTAAAGGTTTGTGTGTACAGAATCACGTGTTAAACTTACCACCCGCAAAAAGTCATCTGAGGTGATCAACTAGGACTGCGCGTGTTAAAATGGAAAGATACATGGATTTTTCATTTCTGCGGGTTAGCCTGAATGAATACGCTAAATTTGGCATCCCCATGTTATTTTGGGAAATAGTGGGAGGAAGTCAAGCAAATAGATCACCTTAGCACGTGTAAAGTGATTTACTACTGTCTGAAAGCTAGTTTGGGAAAGGTATTTGCGTTTGCATTTTAGTACAAATGGAAAGCAGGTATTAAAAGACACATCATTGATAAGGTGATGTCATTGTAGCAAGACGCGTACGGGCGTGTTTGGAATATCCGTAACAGAATGCTCTGAATGATTACGAATCAATGGGGGCTAATAAAATTGTAGTCCATGTGAAAAAAAAATGTTTATGAATTAATATTGAGAACATATAAGTTAACTTTCATCATCAACTAGCTGTTAATTTCCTTCTGCGCACCTCAAGGCAGTGCCATGCTGCAAAAACACAACAAAGCCAAAAGTCCTGTACAGTCGACATTTCCACAGCGACCATCTATCGCACTTATGGCTGTAAGACGTTGCTGTTATGTAAAAACACACATGCTTTTGTATGTTTTAAAAAAAAAAAATTGTAATTTTTTTTTTAAACATTAGGCTATGTATTTTTTGCATTTTATGTATACTGTATGTGACGATTCTGAAATAAATGTATTCTGTTGCAAATTCCTGAATGATACAGCCTCTTTTTCCATTAAAACAATGGATGTGCAATTAATATTTTTTGAGATATTGACACTTAAATAAGACGAGTAGAATCTAAGTAAAAATGGCCTAATTTGGGCCGAAGCCAATGGGGTTAAGATGTTTGTTAATAATTAAACAATCATTTCATTATTGTTTTTAAATTTTATATGCGATGTGATCACATGACAGGCTTGTCCTTGTTTTAAACACATGCTTTCAATGTATTCTTAATCCCTAAATCATTGAATATCAGAAACAATGATTTATATAGATTTTATTAGATGGTATTCTCGAAAATGTTCATGAAAAATGTAAGGAGCCATACCCCAAGGAAAATACAATAGAATAAAACAAGTTGGCAAGACTTTGAATACACATTTTAAAGAAGAAAAAAAAGGTGTTTGATTACAAAGCTGATGTTTTCTGGTTATGTGGAACTTTTTGGAAGAAAAAAAAAAAAACATCTGCTACAAGGTTTGATATTATTGGATTTCTGTAATTCAGATGATCACTTTTCAGGTCAGTTTCCACCTAGCCTGTATTTACAGCCACCAATATGATTTTTTCTAACATTACCTAAAATGACCTGTTTTCAGCATCTGTGAATGAAATGAACTGTGATTATTTTTGTTTGTTGAAAAACTTTACACAAATAGAGCCACTGGATTAATTATAATAATCAAACATTGTATAAATTGTTAGTGGACTGTTCCTTGCCCTCGAGTTTGGATCTCTCTGAAGACAGGCAAGCTAATAAAATAGGCTCCCTGTGTGGGTTTAATTGGCTTTGGCCATCTCCAAAAAGGAGAAGCCTCAGGCACAACTACATCCAGTTAGCAAGGAGGCACGTCCACAAAAAATCTCCAAAAATAGACAATTACCCAGCATTCCCTGAATATGTGCAGAGAGGCACCCAACCGATTCACAGAGCACCTGCCACAAGTTCTCCGATCAGTAACCGAGTCATAATAAAGAGTTACAAAGACCCTCTGTTCAATTTAAAATTTTAAGCCAGTTTTTATTTTAACATTTTATTTTTGAATATGAAATATATTTTCCCAAATAGCATCTCAATGCAAATTGACACTAGCATCATGGAGCTCCCTGTTCACAGTTACACTGAAAAAGGTTATTTGTAGTTGCAAGATTCATAAGTTATTAATAAATTAAACAAGAAAGGCCCTGGGAGAATTCTGAAGTAAGAGATTAACAAGACCACAGGACTGTAGTGACGTGTTCCAGGGAACCGATTAAGCCTGAAGGACACAGAACAGTCTTGGATACAAGTAGTCAGAATTGCCAGTGAGAGTACACTTCTTTCAGATCTTTGAATGTTCAAAGATTGTTCCAAACAAATCATTCAAGGTATGGACAGTCTTGTTGGACTAGATTGAAGAAGAAAATATTTGGAACTAGTCAGCAAGTTATTGTTGTGACAAATGCAGGAAAAACCATGAAATATACTCAACATGTCCATGCCTACATGCTAGCTTCCATAATTCTAATCATCTGATGATAGACCCCTTACAGAGATGATGTGGAGCATTGCTTTGGGCTAAGGTGTGTGGACTCCTGGTAAATCGAAAGTTTTCTCCTTTGGGTTTCCGATTGCAAATGCATATATTTATTATTTTTAGTTACAAGCCATTGTTTTTAACTCAGTTGAAGAATTTATGAGGGGTACTTGTTGAAACCCATCCAGGGCAGCTCCACAACTCAAGTTTCCTGAAATAAATTGAATGATAAATGTTTTCAAAGGAAAGAGTGATAACAAGATGGTCCCAAATGGACACAAACATTGTGAGCTTTATATTGAACATGGACATACTGATGTGTTTTGACTCTATGGTCTTTTGTTGAAGTGGCACAGGCCACACACTCAACCATCCAAGTAAACCCAGCAGATCCCTGATCTGCCTTCATACTATACCTATAAAATATATTGGTCTATTTGTATGTTCGGGTTTCGTATTTAAATGTGCATTTCATCGTTGTATCCTACCATTCACTCTGGAAAATGTCCATTGTCTGACAACCTGCTTGTAAATGGTACAATGCAAAAATATACATTGATTGATTGGTGGATAGTACGGGCAGCTTTATGGTGTAGCGGTTAATTGATTGATGCATATACAGTGTGTAATGTCAGCTTTATGTTGCAGTAGTTGATCAATTGATCGATTGGTTGATTGATATTATATTGCATGCTTATTGTAGCAGTTAAAAATAAATAACAGGCCATCCAGTAGAAGCTTTCAGGTTTGATTTAGTTCTGTTCTACCCTGTAGCAGAGCTACTTAACCTCCCACTGAGAGGCAAATTACTGAGGAAGACACACATTGCTCGTAACATTCTCAAAATGTGGGTTTGCACACAAGTTGTCCACTTAGCAGGGAATTTGCAAAAAATATATAATTGAAGATATAGCAATCGTAGCATATGCAGATACATTTTGCTGGGGAAAAAAACTAAATTTAGGTGTTGTAGTTAAAACAATTTAAAACTTGTCTTAAATTTTTCCCCCCTTGTCATCGTTTCCAAATTTCCAAATTGGATGATTTTACTTCTATGTAGCAGTAATTTGTTTTGCCTTTTGGTTCTTTTCAGTTTAATATAAGTGACCTTTCAGTTTTGTTTTCATCCATGGAGTGTTGCATTCATTTTTGAGCAAGGTTAATGATTTGCACTTATCCCTCTTTTCAACAAAAGGAAATCAAGAACATTTTACAGCTCAATGAAATACATCATATGGCATCCTCTCCTCAAACACGAGACAAACTATTGTGTGTGACATCAGAGCTGACCAATAACTTTGATTGTGGAATGGAATCTGTGTCCCCTATAAGCCAATCAGCACTGGCTGACAACATCGATGTTAAAGTCCAGCACGCACAGTCTTGAGTGGGCTTCTCTCTTATCTTCAAGCTTCTTCGCTTCCCTTTGACAGTGCGCTTTGCAGCTCCCTTTGTTCCTGAATGAAACAGACTCCATGGCCCTGGACCAAGCACATCAGTGGGCTGCTTCAAAGGCCGATGGCGCTGCCTGGATGCATCAGGTGGCAAACTACTCTACCCGCCCAGCCAAAGTGGGCCGTATTGTCGTGGCATGTGCTGTGCTGCACAATATGGAACAATGAAATGTGACGCGTTCCATCTTTTAGAGTCACTAGTCGCAAAGGCTCATTTGTACAGAAACCAGATTTTATATCAAAAACTCGATTTTCATATCGGGGTTTTATTCGTTTTTGATTAAATTAATGGGTGGCTTTCATACTGTCAAATATTTTTGTGGAATTCAAATAAAATGAGCTTTGAAGCATGATTAGTTGGACAGAGCAGACTCTCTTGGATTGTCAATGACACGCTGCACTTTATGTCTCTCGTCTTTCCCCCTCATCCCCCCTCCCCTTGTACTACAAGTTGTAGTCTACAAAAACATGAACGAAAAACTGTGGGTATGTTCAGATACAGTGCAATTGGCTGAAAAGTATAATCTCTCTTAGTCGTTTTCTGCAGTGGGAGGAGGACGTCACTGAATCAAAAAAATATTTTACATCAGAGAGAAAAGAAAAATTACCTCAGGGAAGTTAGGCTGGCTAGCTGGACTTAGTTAAAATTAAATCAGTGTCAGACGAGCAACAATTAATGAGCAGTGGGCCAAGCTCATAGCAGAATAATTTTTTGAAGATGCATGACCTGTCAAGTGTGACAAATAAATAATCAGCCATCCAATTCAAAGCTCCTGTTAGTCAAACTGTGGTGTGTTTCCCAAAAGGGTCATTGTCTAACTATAAAATAGAATAGAATAACTTATTTTCCCGTTAAGGAACTTCGGTTGTAGCCACCAGCAACAAGAAAAAAAAAAGACTGTGGTGCAGACAACACACAAACAAACATATCAAATAAAGACATTCAATAGAATCATTGCATTAATCAAACTAATTAAAGTGGAATACAGCCAAACGTCACAATTAAAAATAGCCCCCGCTGTCCCGAGATGTCCAGTGTCATCAAGCAGTCCAACACACAAACTCCGCCTCCACGACTTTCCTCCATAGGCTACACGCCGTCTCTGTCCACTGTCGAAACGGAGCTCAGCCTCCCAGTCGCCGCATCACTCCCCCTCCGCATTATCTTCTCCTTCAGTCCCGACATCTTCAACTCCGGTAAAGAGCGATGGTAAACTTTGTGGCCGCAGATCCAAAGGACATTCCCAAGCATATGTTGCGAATGCGTCTCCATGGTGATGACCACAAACAAAATCATCCCGACCAGACAATTCGTCAATATTACCAAAACGAGCAGCAGCAGTGCCCTGAAAAATCTCCAGCCCGCCTCCCCGTCCCACAACAGACACACAGCGCATCAAAACAAAAGACAAAAGCCCGACACAACAAAACACGTTAAAATTAACAAACGCGAACACGAGAGACAGCTGGACTACGTCACCATTACAGCGCTACGTGACGTCACGTATGGTTGCAAATCCCATCGGAAGAACCGTGAATAATTTTATCCTTCATGAAATAATTACCCTGAGTCAATCTACCTTTCTTTTCTCTTTGTAAGAGTATGGACAGACTGTGGCTAATTAGATAGATAGATGATATGAACATAATCATTTTTTAAGGCTGCTTTATTTAATAGTAGCTATGGACCAGAGAATAACAGGAGAAAATGAAGAGAGGGGTACACACTGTGTCACCCACTGGACTGGATTCGAAGCCATGGCACAGCAGAAAGCCAAAACAATTGTAACATGCACCTCAACCTACTGAGCCACCAGAACACCTTTCACTTCAAGAATGTATTTGCACATACTCAGTAAAAAAAATAAGTGTTGGTAAGAAAGTGAATTAAACATTATAAGGCACATTTTTGCGGATGTAGCATTTTTTTTTTTTTTTTTTTGCGAAGTAGCCTATAGGTGCAAACACAATGACGTGTTCTGCACATAGTCCAAGATAACGTGCGGTTTATGTTGAGTTGTCTCAATGAACATTCTGTAAGGAACTGCACAATTCTAATTTTATTTAGATTTATTATAATAAATCAAAAGCACGGTTTGGTGGCAGTCAAGTTTTAAATGAGGATCTCTTGCTTAATATTTGGAGAAAGCTAATATGCGTATCACCACAATGCTGGAGCTCATCTTTACAGCAATGTATAAAACTCAAAATGTGTTTCTGGCTCAAAGTGACAAAATGATGGAGCAGCTCACAGATGGGTCTCCCCCGTCCCCCCGCTATTCGGCCTGATGACCCAGCTCCACATCCCTACATAGCAACTGCATGCAGATGTTATAAATTGTCTCTGGAATTGGTAAGGTATCATTTTACAACAGGGTATCTTTTCACTTGCTCTTTTAATGTGGGCCCTATGTCCTATAGAACATTTCCACAGCGTTTTAGTTCATTGGTCACATTATCAATGCATTTGATGAGGCCATCAGAGAGGACACGGCCACGTGCTGCACTGGAGACGCTGCTGGGTGCACGGTCCTCCACGTGTGGCGCCTCCTCACCACCCTCTGCCACCTCCTCACCACGCGTCGCACACGCAGAACATTACGTGCTGTGTTGGATGCAGAATGCTGCATGTCAACTGTCAACTGGGTGGTTTGGTGCATTCTTTCGAATTAAAAAAAAAACTGCCTTTATGGCCAATGATGGAAGCCAACCTCTCAATGGGGAGAGTTCCGGTGCCCCCACTCCCCCACCGCCAAGTGGCACAGATGTGCAGTTTTTGTGGCCTGTACCTTGATGTCAGACCACCCCTTAATGCCCAATGTGGAGTGGCTCACAGACGGCATCAGCCAATTCTTTCACAATGAAAGGTGGGTTTATTAGTTTCTGAGTTGAAAATTAACTAAGTAAGCTAATTCCATAGTAAAACAGGCTTGCTAGTCTACTTCATATCTTCACATAGAAAATTATGTGAGTGTTTACATTTTGGTCTTTTAGAACTTTAATCAACAAAGGCTAACTTTTAGGAAGCTATTCGTATTAAATAAGTTGTCCCTGGTAACATGCCCAACAGATTCAGCTCCAAGCTCAGCACCCCAGTCATCCCACCCAATGAAGCAGCCCAACTCCCAACTGAAGAAGGTGAGCAGTATTGTCTTGAATGATAAGACATACTGGGCCCTAGCTTACACCCAGCGCTAAGCGGCGCTAACCCAAACGCAAGTGTCTTTGCTATCTTACACTCGGCGCAGGGTTCATTACAGCCCCTAGCGTTTACGACGGTTAAATACCAAGTGATGTTGCGCCCATAGCAAGTAAACTGGGCGTGTTGGTCTTAAGATGAGGTGTGGCCAGGATTATTCTTGGCATATTGCTATCTTGAGCCAGCAGAAAGCGCTTACATGTTATTTTACTGGCGCATATAAGTGCGTCTACATAGGCGTGTGCACAACGCGCGTACACCCTCCCATCTGTTACACACAGGGGCGCGCACAAGCATGACTAAAAATATCAAGGTTACAATGTGAAATATAATTGTGTAGGCTATATCAAAAAAATGCATAATAATAATAAAAGGGTTCATAGGTCAAAGACCACATACCTGTCCCTCAGCAAAGGGGAGTGCCGCATTAAATTGCTTTCAGCCCACTCCATCAACATCCAGGCGATGTGCGATGGTCCGTGTAAAGTTACACCTGTAGACTATTGGCAATTATCCTGGATCAAGCTATGACATATTTGCCAATAATTTGCCTGTAATCTTCCGGAGGAGACAATCTTCTGTTACGGGACAATGGCTATCCATTAAAAACTTTGCTGATAACACCTATATATAGCCTAATGCACAAATTGTCATTTACACCTAATGCGTGAATTGTCATTCAATGGAAAACTCGCGGACTGCAATAGACGGACATTTGTATTGCTTCAAAGGTCGTTAAACAAGCAGGCTAATTTGGCGTTTTCTAAGGTGAGACGAAGCCATATTATGGTATCTTATTCTCAGCGGTTGCAGGTGCTTTTATCAAAATTAAACCACATATTTTCTAAAATAACAGCACTGTTGCAAATTACCGGGAACCCGTGCCAGTGTTAAACCATAATGTTAAAGATTATTACTGTGTATATCAACAAGCATCATAATGGTTAATCCAAATAATATTGATCATACTATTGATCCATAAAGCCTATTCCTTGCTCGCACTACACATGCACAAGCTTGAATGTAATGTAATCATATACGGAATCCACCAAGGTAGAAAAGCAGGCTTTTAAAGGGAATGGGACATAAACCAATCAAAATGTTATTGCATGTTATGCCCAAGACACACCTATAATTAATGAAGGGACCAATGGACCAAGTTCAGCCCATTTGGACCTTGCGCCGTACTTAGCACTCAAATAATACGCTGTCTAACTAGCAAAAGTGGACTTAGCACTTGGTCATGGGGCATGTCTAAGATCGTCAAGATGGAGCGCCCAGTGTCTAATCTGCTTTGTGCAACCTATTTTATTAGAAATGTACTTTTTTATTTTTTATTTTTTTAATGAGGATTTTTTGGGGATTTTGCTTTGGTGCTTACAATTGGCTGCTGCTGTAATGTAACCGGAATACTTGAGTTTTCCAAATAAGATCAGAATATTGATGTCCATGTAAACATGAGTGTTTCGCAACCTATTTTTCCTTTTTCGCCCTCTCTCTCCGGTTAGCAATCTAACGTTCCGTCTCGGGGTTTCGCTTCTCCCCGCTTATTATTAGTTTCACCTGCCCCATTACCTGCTAGGTATTTAAGCCCCTCACTTCCGATTCCTGGCGCTTCTTTGTCATATCGTGCCTTCACAAAGTCAGGGTTGGTTAGGTTCTAGCTTCTCTATATTTTTAAAAGAGAGATTCTTTCTTTGTCTATTAGATTGGCTTTAGCTGCCCTTGAAGCTTTAGGGAATAAGTTTCTTTTGCTATTTCTGTGTTTTTTTTTCTCTTGCTACTCTATGCTATTTCGAGAGAGAATTTTTTCACCTCTTTATATGGCATTATAGTCTACGTTCCGAAGGTGATTCTTTGTTTCTCCTTTTCGAGCTTATGCGCTAGTATTTCTGTTTGGGAGTCTCTGATCTTTCTCCTTTCTACTCGTGTCTACGAGCCTCACCCGTTTTTGTGGGCTGTTTATCATTTGGCTACTGCCAGGGAGTTTTTAATCCCTTGTTTTTTCGTTTCTACTATTATTCGGCTTCCTAAGACTCTTTTAGTGGTCCTTGCTTTCGTGAGTGACTTGTTCTGTAAACCGTGTTTTGATTTGTCGCGTTTCGTTCATCGTTTCAAACCAAACCATTACACCTGGACGTTGCAGGAGGTCCGTTGTAACTATTTCTGAATTATGAAAAAAGGATAATTGTTATATATACTTTGTTCAATAAAGATTCAAATTGTAATTTTCTTTCCACATAAAATTAACATTATATGTAATAAAAATTTAAAAAATAATCTGTATTGGGCACTGGGCAGTTTGAAGCATTGGGTGACGCACAGTGTTAAAGTGTCAGCCAATGTTTAACTGTTAGCCATTAATGCTACTGTAAAAAAGACAGTCAATGTCAAGATGACTGCCAGTGTATGATAGTCAATGTCATGAGACCGTTAAAATGTTAATTTTTAAAATGAATGGGTCAATTATTAGCTTCTTGAGGCGTGGTTACAATAATTGTGCAGGGATGGGGGTGGCATGGGGAGGTGGGGCCCAATGCGAGATCTTTACACGAGGCCCAAAATCCATGGTGGCTCCCCATGCAGGTGTATATACAGAATAATTTATATCTGCAGTCAATTTTCTTGATCATCTAAAGTGTCTGCTGTTGTACATCAATGACCTACTCTACCTACAGTGAACAATGGGCTCTTTGTAATATTTCATCCATAGAAATCTGTAAGGCTTTTAAATACTAGATTGATCCAAGGAAACTCCATCTGATCACCAAGACCCTTGTCTCTTGAAGCTTGCTGATAAAGGATTTAATTACTGAGTCGCTGGCCCATATATTTCTTGAATTTTTTTTACATAAAGAATATTGACCCGTCAGTGCATAACTCATATAAATTATAATTAATACACTGATGATGCCATTGTATATTCCTGTCCAAGAGCAGCACAAGTATCATCCCATTCAGACAGCGCCCTGTAAGCTTAAATGTATTCTAAATGCCTGGGAGAAAAAAAAAAAGGGTTACCACTTCCCATGTTTTTGTCGTACCATTTCCGATGTTTAAAGGTTCAATGTTTAGAAGAGTAAACATGTTGTTTTCACGCTTTGTCAGACAAAGGCTTTTATTTGAAGCCTTAGAATTGATTTGAATTAAAATAACTGTTTTACAGTATTTTCATTTTTAATGTTGTCTTGTGTATCCCTGTGCATTTGTGCTGGTGCATGTTCCTTGAGAAAGAGAATGCAATCTCAATGGACTCCTGAAATGGGCTGCCAAGTAATACAATCAAGCTAAATGCTAAACTACTAGTGGTAGCCCAGAGGCTGTGTCGCTTTGCTTCTAAGGTAGTTCTTGATTAGTTTTTATTTTGAAAATTATCTCTGCAGAAGCCACAGGAATAGTTAAAAAGAGTTTAAATTGCATGAAAACTGGACAGAATGGACTGGTGCTTTAAATTCAGCAGTTCTGCAAGAGACATTGAGCCTGTCTTTTTTTTTTCCCCTTAAATTGTGTTATGGAAAGTGATTAACTGTATAGGAAACTGAGGACAGCCTGAATTCGCCAGGAGGCTGCAAATTGCTGCAACAGAGGTAGCTACTAGCTACCTGCAATTGCATTTTGTCAGTCGATGTGGAAGCTTCGCAGCCTCTTACTGGTCGGAATAATGATGTTATTTTTTGTATGTTAGCTCTAGCTTGTTCAGATAATGTTTTTCGTGGTGTTTTTGGGCACACCTGGGAAACTTTTTACTCATCTTCTTGAGAAATAAACCACGCTTGCACTCACAGACTTGATTTAGCAGCGACCAGAGTGATGAAATTTTCAATAGCTTAGTTTTAATCAGTTCCGCATTTTCTCAAGTTGTCTTTGCAGAACCGCTCGGATATTTTCTCTTAATTTTAGACTAGCTAACTCGGCCTAGCTAGTTAACTAAAGCAAGTAACAAACATCCTTTACCGCTGTATGTTTTGAACGTTATAGCCTACATTCACATTGGTGTGTGTGTGTGTGTAGCCTACGCATGTATGATTTATTTTAATTTTATTATTATTATTAGCATGTGCTGACAACTCCTATGCATTACATATGATTACAGGTAACCTGCAATAAGCATCAGCTTTTATCATAAACAAATATCATTGTCACTTTTATGCATTTCATGTGTGCCAGATGCAAGCTGGCCCATTTGTTAAATGTAGGCAGGTGTTTTATTGTGTACGGTGATGGCTTTTCATGTACTTAGCCCCCACACATGCTTTTCAAATCTGGCATTCAATCCAGGCCTCACTCCCACAAGGAAGTAGACAATATCTGCAGACTGACTGCTTGTACAATCCTACAAGGGTAGTGCCAGATATTACCAGGGGGGGGGGGGGGGAGGGGAATCTAAAAGGCTGGCTGTCAGAGTAATTATTCAGTGTAATTAATTTCTCCTGCGTCTATATCGGTTCGCCACACAGTATGTTAAACAGCTGCGCGTTTTTGCAGCTCTCACTTTCCTGAAAGCCCTCCTGTGTTTTATTGTTATGTTTTTATCCGTATGTTCTGGAATTAATCCCCAAGGCGCCCCTCGTGAGTCTCTGTGGTAACGCAGTCGGCAGTTTATTGCGGTGACTATAAACATCTCGTCATCTTGCTGCGTTTCGGTTGGCAAACGTTTAAAAGTGTGAGGGTGGGGGGGGGGGGGGCATGCTCATGCGTTGAACTGCACCATAAAAAATCCAAATGAATGCACTTTGTAAATTGTTGAATGTGCCAACTCAACATGATGCACAGTGGGGTAAACAACGCGGCAGCCGAAGAGCTGGACTCTTCAGAGCCGGCCCATTATTCTGCTAAATAAAGACAGAGTGTATATCAGGGGACACATAGGATAGCAATGATGAACCCCCCAGGGAATTCTGTGTTTACAAATGTGAGTTTTAACGAAAACACTCAAACCACATATCACTGGCTTTGGTCATATACAGTTCCCTCCAAAATTACTCATATCCTTAGTAAAGATGAGCAAAGAAGGTTTTATAAAATGAGCTATATTTTTGCTCAAAAATGGTAAAATTATATTATTTTTTAATAATTATTATTTATAAATTTTGGAGGCTACTATTTTCAGAGGAGCAGTCAAAACCAGTGTTAAAATGGCCAGTCACCTGTGTGATGGTGAAAGGGTTTTTATTCAATACTCTGCTACTGCAAAACCACACGGTCGACTAACAACGTTTGTCTTATGCGTCAGAACATCTCCCTGTGTGTCAGGTGTACTGCAATTATGTCTGCTTGAGTTTGCCTTGATTCAGCACATTGAAACAATGATTCATTAATATGTCAGTTCATCTAAGCTGGTTTCACTTTAAGCAAATCAGCACTATTGAATAATGCACAGCAACACAATTTTGCTTGTGCTTAACTTGACCAGAGAAGAAGATATTAATTATGTGTTCATCTCTATCCAGCTGATAGATATGTATTTATAGGCTGCAACCGTTGAGCAGTGCATTTATCCTCTAACCGAGGTGTGGCCTACTGACATCATTTAATTAACCTGCAATACTTTCAGCGGTGAAATTTACGTTCCCACATAAACCCCACAGCGTATGTTATTATAATTTTACAATCAGATCTCTTTCACCCCAATAACTGCACTGTATATTTAATGTGCATTGTGTCCCTGTGCTTCTTATTCAGAAAATAGTCATAAATACAGCCATACTTCAGTGGAGCTCTGATTTGTGTGCAATTTAACTTTAGAATATTTCACAGACGTTAGATTAATTCATTATGTGACTTCTACACACACACAAAATGTACAACCCTTACATCTAACAGTGAGACAATATTGCTGAATCTATTTTAGGAAAATTGTGAATCCCAAATTGCGCCAGTGTCACACATGGCATATGAGGTGTATATCAGGACAGGGACTATTCTACATGCAACAGGAGAGTGTGGCTGTTTTATACTCTACAGACCACACAGTACTACAGGACAGCGAGTGACCATTTTACACCCTATATGGCACACAGTACTACAGGTGAGTCTGGCTGTTTTATACCCTACAGGGCACACAGTACTACAGGTGAGTCTTTGCATCACTGGGTTAATAAAGCAGTAACTTGCCACATCAATGATTCAGGTGAGCATTAAACCTGCAGCCATGCTGATGTATTGCATGTCCATTGGAAATCAACACTCACATTCATGTGACCCTGTACCACATTTCCAGGAAAAACTACATATAACGGCATGCGACAGTCATGTGACCCTGGGTGGAATTCCCCACAGACTTGACCAATCAGGACTGAATTCTCGTTCTATAAAACTAAGAACAAACTTCCTGCTTCTCTCTTCTTAGCTGAGAAGAGTCTTCCTGCAGACATCCACCGTTAAGCCCCACGTCCACCGCCAAGCCCCTCGGGGCCTGAGCATGGACCTGGAAGTTGCGTCATGTGCCCTGGCGTCACTTCCGACCATGTGCATGGACCGTTTCGTTACTTCCCCATTCTGTTTGCAGAACACACTAAACGAGCCGGACGTGTCTTCATTTGTCCAAGCAAGTTTGTTCTTTTTTCTAATAAGTGGATTTCAACGAGCCGACATCTGCCAACAAGGTAAATGATGCCAATGTACTGTTGGACGTTAACGTTAAGCAGCAGACAACAACTTAATACTAGGAGTTGGCTAGCTAGCTCACGTTAGCAAATTAGCACTAATGTTACTAACTTGTATGTTGTTTTTTCCATTGCTATGTTTATTTGTAGCGCAGCAAACGTTTGCAATCGTGATAAGTCATGAATCATAATGTTTGTGTAACGTAACTAGCTAACATAAGCTAACGTTAAGTAGTAGCTAGCTTTCTAGCCATTAGTGTTTGTCTAATGGCAGTTAAGTAACGACATACTTTATATATTGTTTGTTTTACAAACATTAGCACTAAAATTAATATCAGTTTTATGTGTGTTGCTAATGTAACGTTAACGTTATGTATGTGACGTTAGCCGCCTACTGTAGTTAGATGCCAGCTCTCTGTTCTCAAATCGGTCTTTTAATGTTTGCTTACTCGCTACAATTGTTTTTTTGTGGGGGGGGGGGGGTGATAAATGGATCCTTTTGGCCTGGTCAGTAAATAGTCCCCCAAGCTATTGTAGAGCAATGGCAACCTTGGCTCTCCAAAGCTATCTATAAAGAATATAAATGTGACTGGGAGTGAGCCAGTTCATGCTTTTATAACAATCAGAATCAACTCATGAAATTAAAAATATAAGTACAGATAGCCAACATGTAATGTTATTATTGGCAATCATTATTTGTACGAACATATTAAGTTATTGTACTGTATTAAATAGTCATTTTAAATGTTATTGTACTTATTCTGTTATGTTTTTTTCTTTCTTTTTTTTTTTTTTTACAGATGCATCATTCCATTCTCCAGGGCAATTCAAATTTAGAACTTGACAGATGCACAACCTGCTGCAATTTATATCACTGTCCACTTTGCCTGACCTTCAAACCCACAAAACTTAATCGATTAAAGTCTCATGTATATTTCCATCTAAAACATGCACTGACTTTCAAAGGTATGTTTGTTTAAACAATTGTTAGATTTTAGTAATTTCAAAGTGTGTTTAGCAACATGTTTCAGTTTAAAGTAGAATCTGTATGCCCCAACATATTAGAGACTTAGGTGCTGACCGGCCTGGGAAATTAGCTATGTTAATTTCCTCCCCCTCCCGCATTGTTAAGTATTCATTGTCACCTGCATGAATGCCCCCCCGAGTTTCCTGGGAATCCTAGCCTGGTAGAATAACGTGTGAAATAAAGTTATTGATCTAAGCCCTGAGACAGGAAACTAGGAAGAAGAACCAGAGATAGGAGTGAAGTAACATAGCCACAAGACTTCCCTGCCTAGCCTACCTTTTGTTATCACCTACATGACATTTCCTGTTTTCTGTGTATAAACGCTGGGCCGGTTTAGAGTGTAAGTAATGTTAGACTAGAAGCTGACATAAACATCATGCTAATAAAGAAGTTATAGCTACTGTCTTTCATCACAGAACCGATTCAAGACCCTCTTATTTCTCGAACGTAATTGCAAGTACCGGCAACGAACAGAAGTGTCATTGAGAAATACGAAGCAATTGTTCACCATTTAAACAATTAGATGGTGTAAGATATTCGTACTGTCAACAAGATGCATTATGGTTCATTTGTAAGTTAGTGGACACTTTCATGCAAGACAGTCCAAAAGAGTTTTCCAGCTGCCCCGTGTCCTGGGAATGGAGGAGAGCGAGGTGGCCGAGGCCCTCATTGCATACACCCGGCTCGCTGATGTGGTTGTGGAAGCAGAGCACGACGAGATTGTGGGACCATTTGTTTTTATTTTCAGTAACCAGCAGGATATGGAGCGATTCTTAATTGAAATTGTGGACCACAGGCGTTACATCATTTTCTGTCTTCTTCCCTTACAGCCTGAGGAGGTAGAGTAGGGACTACTTGTGTTATATAGTGTACATAAATATATACATAGTTTTAGATTGCATGGGTGTTCAGTGTGTCGTGTAAGTTCTTATTGGTTGTCCTTTTTTCCCTTTGGTATTTTCTTATTAGACTATTTGATATTCCAAAAAAATTTTTATTTTTTACAAATTATTCATTTGTGTGGTTGCTAAAGTCTATGGCTGCCTAATCTGTTCTTCTGTCATTCCATCATTTTGGGTTATTTGTACTTTTAAAGTTCCCTGGTAGACTATCATATAAAGTGATGAAGAAAATGTTAGCCATATTCCCTATTCCTATATCACACATACACCTCAGCACAAATAAACCTTGCATAAGGTCATGGAATCTGGCCATGGTTCTGCAATGCTTAAAACATGCCTTCTGCCAGAAATTGTACAGTGCTGCACAATCATTTGTATTTAATGTTGCACAGTGTTTAATGGTATGGACAAAGAGTTCAACATTGGGAACAGTCTGCTGGCTTGTATTGAGATGCCTATTATACCTCAAAATAACATTTTCAAAAATATAGCAAGGTTCATAATATGCATATAAACCCTTAGATCACTACTGAGTTTGTAAATTAAGTTTGGAACTGTGACAACTCCATAGTTGGATACATCAATAATGTCAATGAAGCTGTAGTGTAGACTTGCAGTGACTGCTAGTAGGTGTGGTTGAATCGTGTTGAAAGCACTGAGGATGTAGTAGTACTTTATTGATCCCACAATGGGAAATTTCTTCTTCAATCGTTACACTCCAGTAATACACAGTAAATATAACACGTGTACATTATTACAGGGAAGCCAGACCAGAGAAGGGATCAGCTATTCTTTTGTTAAAGTGGACAGTGATACAATTTGCAGCAGGTTGTGCATCTGTCAAGTTGTAAATTTGAATTTCCCTGTAGAATGGAATGATGCATCTGTAAAAAAAAAAAAAAAAGACATAACAGAATAAGTACAATAACTTAACACGTTCGTACAAATAATGATTGCCAATAATATTACATGTTGGCTATCTGTTACATACATAACGTTAACGTTACATTAGCAACACACATAAAACTGACGTTAATTTTAGTGCTAATGTTTGTAAAACAAACAATATATAAAGTATGCCGTTACTTAACTGCCATTGGACAAACACTAATGGTTAGAAAGCTAGTTACTACTTAACGTTAGCTTACGTTACCTAGTTACGTTACACAAAAATTATGATTCATGACTTATCACGATTGCAAACGTTTGCTGCGCTACAAATAAACAGCAATGGAAAAAACAACATACAAGTTGGTCACATTAGTGTTAATTTGCTAACGTGAGCTAGCTAGCCAACTCCTAGTATTAAGTTGTTGTCTGCTGCTTAACGTTAACGTTATTGGTTTCAACATAACATTGGCATAATTTACCTTGGTGGGAGTTGTCGGCTCGTTGAAATCCACTTATTACGTACAGAACAAATTTGCATCGACAAAAGGTGATGTGCCCGGCTCATTTGTTGTGTTCGCAAACAGAATGGGGAAGTAACGAAAAGGTCCATGCACGTGGTCGGAAGTGACGCCAGGGCACATAACGCAACTTCCAGGTCCATGCTCAGACCCCGAGGGGCCTGGTGGTGGACGTGGGGCTTAATGGTGGATGTCTGCAGGAAGACTCTATTGTCTTAGCTTTACACTCTTACTTGCCTTAACGTAGTTCCAAGTTATACGTACACTCCCGTCCACCTTCCCAGCTGGTGAAGGGGCGAGTAGGCAGAGAAAATAGTTCGGTCTCTCCAGTTATATCTGTTAGACTGCATCCAACAACTAGAATCAGTCTAAATTACATTCAATTACATTGAGCTATCATTATACACTGCCTGGCCAAAAAAATAGTTGCACTCTAATATTTTGTTGGACCACCTTTAGCTTTGATTAGGGCATGCATTCGTTGTGGCATTGATTCGACAACCTTATGCAACGTCACAACATTCATTTTTGGCCGAGATCTTGTATTGACGACAGGAGAGTCGAACCACTCCATGAAGTCTTCTCCAGCACATCCCAAAGACTTTCAATGGGGTTGACTCTGGCGGCCAATTCATGTGTGAGAATTATTCCTCATGCTCCCTGAACCACTCTTTCACAATTTGAGCCCGATGAATCTTTGCATTGTCGTCCTGAAATATGCCCATTGATGGGATAACCTGGTCATTCAGTACATTCAGGCACTGACTTCATTTTATTGCTGCATAACATTGCTGAGCCTAGACCTGACCAATTGAAGCAACCCCAGACCATAACACTGCCTCCAGAGGCTTGTACAGTGGGCACTATGCATGACGGGTGTTATGGCAACTTTTTCTTGGCCAGGCAGTGTACAACCTAGCTGTAAAGTGACAGCCTGTGTTATTACATGCCGCAACCGCGAGGAACCCAAAGAAACTGAGCAAAAGGACAGTCCAACCCAGGGACGCTGCCAAAAGACAGAACTTTCTGGACACATCAAAGCCAACAAACCAGCCTGTGTGCTACAGTGTACAGTAAGAATGGCACAAACATCCAGGCAGTAGTTTAGGAAAACTTTAAATTAAACTTTTGTTTAATGTTTATTGTCAATGTAATTACATGTTTGATTGTATTCACTGTGTGCATTTAGCGTAACATTAACATGTCGCTTACAGGTCATCAACAGCCAATTAGCCTTGCATAGCATAGACATACTTTAACACTAATTTACAATCCGTCTCCCTTTTAAAATCGAGATCTGTGCATGCAGTCTCCCTTTGTACTACTACCTAACCCAACAGATATACAATCCCGTGCCTGTAAATGGATAGGGGCCTGGAATTTAGCTAGAAGTAGTTAAATTTCTGTAGCCTTAATACACGCCATATTTCAGGCCACGTTAGCTTCACGCTAAAGCTAGATTCATAATTCCCTCAAAACATGGTCTCTGTACACCACGTGTTCTAGCGTGAACCCAGACGCACATACAGAAACATTGTTATTGATTATTATTTTAATAGTTAATATTGAAATTCATAATCATGATTTAATAATTAATTTTATGAGACAGATTAATTATACTTTTGCACCATTGGGTCACCATATGACGTTCTGTATATGTATATGCTCATTACTAGTTGGCACTCGTGTGAGAGTATGTATATATATATATATATATATATATTACTGACAACTGGTAATCTAGTGTGAAGCTATATAAATTTATTTATATATTCTGCACATTCATTGGTGCCTCCATGTGACGACTGTTGAGATGTTTTAACTGTCTTCACTACCAAATTCTTAATGTACCTAATGACACTTCACTGAGCATCTTCATGCACTGAGCCACTTCAGATCCACCAACATACTATCAGTATTAGACAGATTGTTATGCTCTGTGTAATACTTACTCATATTAATTTATTTACTTTGGAGCAGAGTTCCATGCTAGGAATTTTATTTGCCGGCGAGTGTATTCAGAAGGATTTCAGTTTGTCAGACGAATGATCAAAATTCCGGGCAAATTTATTAATGCATGTATGACAGGCAGGCGTGTTTAACAACACTGACAAAATAAGCTTGCATTTTTCCACTTTGAAAATTATTTGGAAACAAATAATCATACAGATGAAATATGCAAAAATAATTCAACTTTGCACAACAGGATGAATTATGTAAAAACAATTAAATAAATCTGTGCGCATTCGGTGCCTAAACCTTTTCAAAAAAGTGTCATCATCTTGCATCATTGGTTGTTTATTGAAATATGTTTTCCTTCTGAATAGAGGAATCATCCCTTATTGAAAAAAGATGGGGGGACTCTTAGGCTAATACAAGTCATTTCCACTATTCACTTAGATTAAATGTCCTATTTGGATAGTCGACGATGCATTAATTGGCTTTAGCCTGGAGTGCAGAATAAAATCAGCCTATTTATAACAGGCTAAAACCACCAACTTGTTAAGGGCATGTCATTTCATTTGCACACAATACTTCCATGGCATGTAAGTGGGCAGCAGCAAGTGGACCTGAAATTGAATGTCTCATAAGGTTCGGGGGTAGGTTAAGATTTGCATTAGCCCCGTACCCTCCCCCCACAGGTGGCTTTTCAGTGCGGCTTTAATAAACCGATAGATTGTTGCTTCATTGCAATGGTTTTTTTGGGGTGATAACAATGATTAAGCGGCTGTGCTTTTGAGAAGAAATAAGTGAGATGCATATTTTAAATTGTAAGATCCATTATTTAAGCTGTAGCCTATAAATGTAGAATCTTCTGCTGGCCAGAATGTCTGGAAGGCTTTGAATTTCGGCACCTGCTGGCTAACACAAACTCTGCTTTGGAGATGGCCTTATTTTGCTTGAACAAGATTGAAGTTAGACATCTCACTGCTAAGACCTAAAACCTACTGATTGCAAGTCACTGTATTACATGTGGTTGTAAAATGTCCCCTTATGCATAGTAGTTACTGTACACTACATTTTGACACGTTTCCAGCAATTACATTTCCATGTAGGCCTACGAATGAAAACCAGGTTGTAAGGATAGTACCTAGGTACTTCTACTTCAGGGATGGGGGAGGGGTATTCTAAATATGTACTCAATTACCATTTATCCTTAAATTTCACTTGAGAATCAAGGCTGAGTCAAGGTTGAATCAAGGCCCATAGCTTTGAAACTTGCAACGAATGAGCTATTCTGTGTGTGTGTGTGTGTGTGTGTGTGTGTGTGTGTGTGTGTGTGTGTGTGTGTTATCACCTAATTGGTCCATTTGGTATTTACCTGTACACATACTGTTTTTAACATTTATTAATTGCATGCACAAGGCTTGTGCAAGAGACCCAGCCAGCATGCCAAAGCTTTCTTCACGGGCACACCATGCAGTCAGATAAACTGTGTGCCCGTGTGTGTGTGTGTGTGTGTGTGTGTGTGTGTGTCCGAGTGTGTGCGAGAGAGGAGAGAGAGAGAAAGAGAGAGCACTTGACATCCAGTGTTCCCCTTGCCGTCCACATAACCCAAACACCAATGACATGCTGGGCGTTGATGGCTTTGTCCAGACTATAAATATTTGACAACTTAATAGTGTGATACATAACATTCACTGGTTATTCCTGTAAAATATGCATGCTTCACATACTGAAAACAGCCAAGGATTTATTAATAATTCATGCTGGGTATTACACATTCTTGTGAGTCTGTAAAGGGTTGCCGTTTCAAATTTTTTTGAAGACTCTACCAAAGTAATGCTGGGTGTTATCCCTCATTATAGACCATTTCTACATTCATTGTATTGACTCTTAATAATAACAAAACAAAAATGAATGAAAATAATAATAACAATGAATGTGGATGAATCGAGGGAAGTTCTATACAATTCCATCCAAAGATATATACATTTATTAAACGCGGGGGAAAAAATAAAACCTTTAAATGTATTCTAGAAAGAGAAGAAAAATAAATGTGAATATATGGCCCATTGAGATACAATGAGTGGTATTTTGTGCACCAGGTGCCTTGAGATGAACTTATGTGGTTGTAATGCCGAGTGTGGGCATCATTTGTGTGATGAAAGCACAGGAAAGCACACAGAAGGTAAGCTATTTTCCCACTCTAGACAAACTGGTCCACAGCAAACTTGCTATTGTTTTGGAAATGGAAGCAATTGTGTCATGTGGGAGATAGTGCTGGCTTCGCGTACCTCTTAAAGATAAACATTTCATACAGTAATGGGAAAATGATGATGTGTTGGTTGAGGAATGAATGCTCCTAGTGGTATGTTATGGGATACACGTTCCACTCACAACGCGTCTGTCATTTTGGAATATTCTGTTATAAGGGTGTTTCCCGAAAGGGGTAGGGGAGCGGGATCTTTCAGACAAGACGTTCCGAGAACTTTCCAGTTGCAAATGAGCCATCAAGGCAATATGCTTAAAAGGCAACCGAGCGAGACCGCGGCTCCATTCTAATCTAAAACTAGCTCTACACTTCTGTGGGGCTGACATACTGAGGCTACTCTGTATAATTAATGTGGATCTCGCTCTGTGTGAGTGCGTCTGTGCTAACAATTGTCGGAAGGTAAGCAAGCTTTACCAAGTAGGACAGCTAACATCCGAGACGAATGATAATTTAGATTTCCGGTGAGCTGGACCCCAGCTTGGTATCACCTCCCCAAGGAATTGTTGGGTGGATTTCAGAGAAACAATGGGAAGCTGTTCATTTGAAATTATTTCATCTTTGTACGATGTACATATTGGGAAACCAAAGCCAGGAGCAAAGCTAGAAAAGGAGAATAATGCAGGTCAGCCACGCACTGGGACAAGACATGGTTAATATGTCTACATTGGGAAAGGGTTATAATGAGCCAGCCTAGTTCCAGCTCTACAGTGGGAATGTTTTATAATGATCCTGTTCCCAGCCATACCGGGGGTGGAAAAGTGGTATTGCACAATGTCATCAAGCCTGTACTTCCACATGAACAAAGCATGAGCTAGAACCAGGCTAGGTCGGTTTTTTTTTTTGGGGCAAACCTGGATCCCTGCTACATCTTGTGTGGCAAGTAGCCACATGATGACAACAGGGCTCCTTGATTTGAAATACATTGTTTGTTAATAAATTATTGTACTTTTATATATTTTTCATTTTATTTTAAAGATCAAGGGCAGGGTTTTCTTTCAAATTGCAGAATCATCGTAATGTCACAGACCCTCTGTTTCTCAGATGCGTTTTCTGCTATATTTAGACTTTTGCTCACAGTGATATTTTTGCTTCTCTACAGTATGTATCTACTGCAATGTTGAGGATTAGCGTTGGCCTTATTTACAGATGTAAGAGGACAATAATCATTATTAAACATCTAGCATCTCATTCTGTTAGAACATGCTTCTTGTTTTAATATAGCATCCGAGCACTAACAATATGCCCCATTGGTAGAGTGAAAATTGTCTGCCTGGCTAGTTTTTTACTGTCCTTTAAGTTGTGCAAAGATTTATATTTTACAGATGTGCTTTGTGTATGAGCTGGTAATGTATTAAATACGGTTCTCTGTGTTTGTGGAGTGTGTAGAGTGCGTGTGTGTACTGCCGGTTTGACTCACTCTGAAATGTCCTTATTTAAAACCTTGTTAAATATGTAGTAAAACATTATATTACACGCTTATTCTTACAGCAAAGTAATTTTTATTGACACAATGCAAAAAAAGATGAATGATTTACAGCTCAAAGGAATTTCAAAATGTAAATTAGTGTTCAAATAAAGCACACATTATGGCCCATTATCATTCATATGGATCGGTGTCTGTCCAAAGAATAAAGCTTCTGAATGCTGAATGCTCAAGATGATTCTTGAATGTTCCATAAATAATTCAAATGGAGTAAACTGCTAATTTTCTTAATGCTTTTTTTTTTACCCTCTCCCTGGAGTTATGACAGCACACCTGCTGTAAGACCGAGTTCTACTCATCAGTGGGAAAATAGGACAATGATTCGAACATTTACCATTTCAAAGAAATATCTGTCCTCATCAGAATCTCAGAATCTATTAGAAGGATTTTGCAGAAGGAAACTCACCACTGTACTGTATCATAACTGATACCTCACCTCGTTAAAAAATGAAAAATCCCCAAATGGCCTCATACAAACGCCTGCCTGATTATAATGAAAAATTAATCTATTGTGCAATTACATTTGCATCTCCCTATTTATGTGGCGCTGCAAAATGGCATCACATACAAATAAGATTACAGGACGGTGTGGAACCAGCATGCAGTCCCATGAGATGAGATGATTACAATCTACAGCACGATCACCAATTCAACCTGCAAGACAAGAAGCCAAGTTTGCCTTTGGAAAGGAAGACGAGCAGCAGCAAGTAAAGCCACATTAATCAGCTAAGACAGAGCCTACTCTACTCATAAATTTCACATTTGACTACAGAAAAAAAAAGCACTTGGGAATTGTCATTCGAATGAACCTTGTTTATAAATATTGTTAATGCAAGCATGACACTTTTGAATAGCCCATTTGGAAATGCGCAGATAATGTGTGGTATTCCAGGTATTTTTTCTGCCCGAAGTCAATCTGTGCATTTACCCCGTGTACCCATCTAGTGCTCTTGGTTAGTAGCTTTTTGCTTTCCCTGTAAATAGACACACATCGGCAACATAGTTTAACGTTTTAATTTTTGCATTTGAAAAGGGGAGAATATTTGCTAGTTTCCCATAATCATTTATATCTGCCTACCTGTAACATCTGGAAGTTGACACACAATGGGATTCTTAAAGGGGAATAAATAGAAATGAAAGTAAACAAGACAAAAAGGGGCCAACAAAAATAATTTCATTTCATTCTGACATTAGCACAGTGCTCTGAAGAGACCAATACTAAATGTAGTATACGAGCAAATCATTTACATCCATCCATCCATCCATTATCTAACCCGCTTATTCCTGGTCAGGGTCACGGGGGGAGCTGGAGCCTATCCCAGCATGCACTGGGCGAGAGGCAGGAATACACCCAGGACAGGTCGCCATATCTATCGCAGGGCACATGTACAACATCAAAGCTAATATTTATAAAATAGTTTTAAAAAATGAATTATAATATATGTCAGTATTAAATCTGACATAAATCTTAAGTCCGGCACTATGAAAGCACAACAGTTGCCTTGTACATTTGGCTGGAAAACCTTTCAAACATCTGGTATAATCCACTTTGCTTTTTACGCCCACATGCACAGTAGATATGCGAGTCCACACACAATGAATTTATTTCAAGCTTGTTTGCCGCATTGGCTCACTTTTACCCGTCCTAAGTTTACATTTAGCATTCTGGGTTCAGATCTAGGGGCTCAGACAGTAGAGAAAACCATCTAAGCCAAGGTGTTGATTGGAATACAACTAAAGAACATTCAAGTAGGAACCACTCTGCTCCTGCACATGAAAGAGAGATCAGTGCTGGAAAACATTATTCTAACTAAAAACTTATACCCACCTTCTGAAATAAATAAATAAATAAATAAAATAAAAAGGGAAAAGAATTTTGTTTTCCTATTTCACGCAAGAGTATGCAACACATTGTCAGAGACTTATGGGCGTCCACATACAGAGGTGCAATTTTACACTCTGTACCATCTCAAGCTTGCTGCACACCACAATTGGTTTGCGCCATCTGTCACTGGAAGACTGGATAAGTCTTGCTCTAATAGAGTAGAAATACGGCATATTTTCCGCCTATTGGCACCTATGCTGGTTCTCTTCTTTGGCTTAGCTCCCACCGGTGACATCACACAGCACGTTGTTGACTGAGTGCAATTTCCGACTATGGGCGAAGAGATATGCTCTTCACAAAGGCAGTTTCATTTTTCAATAGAATTCAGAAATCTTCAAGTGCCTAATCCTGGTTTACACAAATCCCCCGTGCCTCTCCGTCAAAGTTATTATGCATTAGCATACCCTGAATAAATCTCTGTTCACCAACATTAAAGGTAGGACTTTCTTTGCATTTTAAGTTGCTCTCAGATATACAGTATAGTGGAATAGACAACTGAAAAAAAAAAAAATACCTGATCAAGTTTGTAAAAAGTTAAAAATATAAATGGTCGGCCGTCGCGTGGTACAACGGTAAGAGCGCCGACTTTCAGTCGGTGCAGTTGTGCTCCAAGGATCGGGGTTCGCGCCCCGGTCCTGCCAGATCCGAGCATGGCCGGCGCCCTGTGGGAGCAGCAATTGGCGGCTGCTTCCGGGTGGGGGGAGGGGCTCGGAGAGAATCGCTGCACTGGGCGAGCTGGATTCACGGTTAGGAGCTCGAGGAGTCGCGCCCTGTAGAGGACGTGGCGACCTCATTCCTACTACCGGCTGACAGGGTTGTGTAGCGGTGGTTCTCTAGTGGTTGCTACACGGGGGGAAATTGAATTAGAATAGGGGTTTAATTGGCTACTAAATTTGGAGAAAAATGGGAAAAATCAGAAACAAATTTTAAAAAATTAAATAAAAATAAAATATATATATATATATATATATATATAAATGGTCTAACAACCCAAAAAATAAGTTTAACATCGATTCATTTTCACATAAATGTAACTTCAGCTTCAGAATACACAGCAATGGCAAGGCTGCAATGTTTAAACGGTCTTTGAGTAAAGGCCCGCGTGACATACAGCAGTGTTTTATCTAGACAGTTAACTGGTGTTGCAGACAAATGTTAATATTAGGGCAACATGTGTTGAAAGAAAGCATACAAACATGTCCCCTTAGGAGACAGATACTGTACATCTCCCCAGGTGATGAACCGAATACCAGCACTGCCAACAAATCTGAGGTGACACCACCCTTAATGCAGAGAGGTCGGCGGGGGGGGGGGGGGGGGGGGGGGGGGTATACAACAATCAAAATGAAGATTGTCTATATACATAAAGATATGAGATCCTATGCACAGTAAGGCTTTATCACCATTCTAAGCATATTGTTGGTATCTATTGAGATTACCTGCACATACATGGGAAAATAGCATACCCTGCTTTTATGTATGATTTCTGCTGTTTTAATGCTTGGACTCCCACAACAAACAAATAAGAGCAGGGGTCATTTAGTGGCATGCCCCCTAGAGGTGAGGTCTGTCACCACACCTCTTGGGGAGTACCTCATAATTCCAGTCAGTGAGCGAATCAATGCTCGGTAGCAGCAGACCCTGCCCCCTGGGGCTGAGCACACCTGCACTGACACATTCCAGAACCTTCTCTGTGAGTACTGTGCATGTGGACCACTGACAGTGCCTGCCTCAGGAGGCTCCAGATAACTGCAGTCCCAGATTTGATGGCAACAACTATCAAGGGCAGTGTAGCGTACAGCTAATGGCACACAGCCCGCAGATTTAACCCTAGCTCCCTAGCCATTTCCATGCCATTTCTGAAGTAAAAATCAACAATGAAAACATGTAAACAGTGTGCAACATTTCAAAATTGACTTTTTTGTATAAAGACTGTGCATGCTTTCTAGAAAAGAAACATTGGGCATACAAATATGAATCTGGATTCCACATGGTTTGTTCCACGCTAATTATGGAGCTTTGCAGACCTCCCAGTGTAAGAATAACATCTTAACATCATGACATTAGCTGCATGACGTGCTAGCCACTTTGACATTCCTTTCGATGAAGCTCTAGTGTGAATGCACTTTCAAGTAAAATTAAATAAATAAATCAAGTAAAAATGTAGCACATGTATAGTTCATAGCTATTTCAAGGAAGGAAAATCTAGTTCACAGGGAGCGTACATTTGTACAAGAGAGAATTTAGCAGACACTTTTATCCAGAGCCACTTACAAACGTGCAGAGAAATGAACAGGGGTGCTGTAGGGTCATGAGTGAAACTGCGCTAATGAATAGCATTGAACTCCAATACACACTCTAAATTTAAGTCTCAAAGTGCACCGTTCCAGGACAGTTTCATAGCGTACATAAATAACTTATTTGTGGTATATCAGCATTTAATCACCGATAGAGAAAGGAGTGAAAAAACTGTAACAATTTCATAATAGAGTCACATAGTAAAGGTATTCCCTATATGAAGTGAAGATACTGAAATAGGTAACATCAGATGTGATTTCCCAACTCCTATCACAGGCCTATGAGTTCGCTAGCCAGCTAGTTAGGTAGCAAGTATTGCTACAGCAAAAACTCCACTTAACCATATTGCTAGCTAAAAAAACCTTACACCTTACGATAAAATCCACCTGTTCTTGCCTTGACACTTTCGCTCTCCAGAAACGCTCAAACAAGCTACAGGGTTCAATGCGTGGTCAATTATCCCCCCAATCTACGACACCACGATGATTAAAATTTTTAAAAAAAAGGCCCATACACCCATTTATTATCCATAGTAAGCAAGTTTCGCAATCAAATGAGTATTTACAAACTACACGCTCATCCATTGCACGTATAGTTTTGGTGCTAGAAAAGTATGCGGCGCTTTCACTTTCAGAAACAGTGCATGTTCAGTGCAACAGTTCCATCATTCAGCATCACATAATAAAAAGACACTTGATATTAGACACCAACATATTTTCCAGAAATTTTTGCGTATCAGAAAATATATTACTACTGCCAAAGGAAGTACCAGTGGTGATTAAATTAATAGTGTTTGCAACACATTCTCTGCATAAATTTGACATACTCAGGCTATTATAAATAAAAAGTGAGTAATCCTGATATGTTTGTTGAACCAAGGGTATATAATACATGTGCCTGTAACAGCTTGGGTATTAAGTTCTTAACATTGTGTGCAACATGTTCATGTTTGCTTGTGAGTGAGAGCCCGGAGAAGTAACTATACATTTTTTATTTTTTATTTTTTTTACATTTCTGTAGTTTGGGGGAGACAGATTCGGTGGGACACGACCCCCTGAAGAATACAGGGATACACCTATGACATTGCAGGATAATGAAACATGCACAGCTATGATGCTATGATTCACAATACCACCATCTACAGCAGTCATATTCACCATTACCCTTAGAGATCTACAGAATGGCTTGGTTCAAATGTTTGGTTCAAAGTTTTTTAAATTTTTTAAATTTATTTGTAAGTCCACCTGCTGTTGCATGTACTGGCTGTATGTTAATATGCTACTCTTATGCCAATCATGAAAACTGCTTGAGGTCGCCCCACAACTGTTTGGGATGGTTGTTCAGGTGTTACGGCATGCTTATATAGCCAATGTTGTAGAATTTCTGGGTTTATTTTTTTATTTGTTCATATTCATTCATTATACAGTTGTTTTTTTTATTTATTTAAAAATGAAGAATGTAACAGGAAATGAGGGGGGTGTGATCATGCAGCAGCTTTAGCTGATGTATCTTCTGTGTTTTTGAAGGCGGGGTGGTGGATGTGCGTGTTACACAGATGGGAAATGGGACCTTCCCACAGCCTTCGGACCGGCAGTAACGAGAACCACGAGGCATTAGCATTAACTCAGCCAGCTGGGAGTTAGCTAGAGACTGAGAGAAAGACAAAGAAAGAGAGAAATGAGAATAATCGAGCTATTATGGATTGCCAAAACTAATATAGGTTTGACATTAACCAAGTGCATGTGGCATGCCTTCTCATTCAAAAGCTAACTGAAGAAGAAAGCAGGCATCTACATATTTAATTTGGGGGACCGATTACACTGGGGCAGAGCAAATCGATCCCCTCAACTCAACTGAAATTTTGCCCACATCCGCGTGTTGTAGGAAAGCAGTGTAGTTTCAGGGTTCTTTGTCGGGCGAAATGGTTCAATCTGGGAGCTTTTGCACTTATCACACTTACCAAAGAGGGTTCCTTAAAGAAGTAAGAAGTGTTCACCTATGGAGACAAGCCAAAGAGCCCTTCTTCCCCAGGGAGTGCATGGTCCTTGATCTCACATGAATCTCATCAGTGTCCACTCCTATACAGTCATCTGTCACAATACATTCACTAGTGACAGTATCCACTCCTATACTGTCACTAGTGAATGGATTGTGATTTCCCAGTATTCCCCAAAACCCTGCTGCTATTAAATGCCTGATAATCACAGTCCGAGTCGGGCTCTGCCTCTCAGTGTGATTTCTAACTTCTGTTGGTTCACTCTGAGTAAATGCACTTAGACATTCCCATATAACCAGTTTTTGAATACATTTTTGACTAGGGCATAAGACTAGGTTTATGTTCTGCCAAAATGTTTAAGGCGTTCACACAATGAACCACATTAATTTATTATTTTATTAGTGGCATTTCCTAAATACAGTTGGTATGAATACTTTAATAATTTGTGTTCATCAATTGACACATTCTATAGTCAGTGGATCAGTCACTCAAAAGTACAGATTAGGACATTAAAGTTGAACAATAAAGTAGAGATAGCAGTACACATTTCCATTAGATACAGCCCACGCAACCCCATAATTTAGTAGGCGACAGTAGTCAGTTTGTGAACAAAAGACAACATGGAAGAAAGCAGTGGTGTGGGCCTTGCCCACATAGGAGATAAATGTTGACATCATTTAGCATTTCATGCATAAATCACAAATGGATATGAAAAAAAGCCTCTCAGCAGACAACCGCAATATCTACATGCACACACATACTGGACAGTGTGTCAAATTGAAATGCTTTAATGTTTTGTCTCAATTGCTGAAACCATCAGTGGTATACAGGAATACATTCTGGCACATGGATAGCAGAATAAGCAGGAAACTGAACTAAGCCAATGACAGAGAGATGCATGTAGAAATTGTATACACACAGATGATAAATACATCTGGAAATATGCAAATGAGGGATATTTTTGATCAAATGGCTTTCGAGTAGCGTGCCAGAGATGTTTCAATCTGTACTATAAAGGGATTTTCTTCCTTATGAGCCAAGCTATATTTGGTAAAGCACCATGTTCCATTTCATAATTCCAAAATGTGGTTTGCCTACTCCCCCTAGTGTTAAAAAAATATATTATTATGCAAGGGAAGGGAAACCTGCAATTTATCGTTCTCTAAAATAGATATTTTTATGCCTCAGCAAAACACAAGAGCATAATTTTGCATACATAGCCATGTACTTTATTTCCCCAATGTGCATAGGCAATATTCCAAAAGTAAGTTTACACCCAGTATGAAATGTCGGTTCTTGTAAAACAACACTCATGAAGAGGTGAACAACTTATTGGGATTATAGTAGTAAGAGGCAGTGGCATTTCAAGTATCTAAACCAAACACGTGTAACTAAATATGGTTAGAGTAATATCTTGCAGGCAACTCTTTAGTCTGTTCAATTAATCTGAACATTGCTACAAATGTATTTTGCTTGGAGAAACAAATGCCTGTATGTGTAGTTCACAAACAAAGCCCATTCCAACCAAAATAACTTGGAAGTAAAGTAAGTAGAAAGTCTGTCTTTCAGACACCTGTAGTTTCAAACGCTTCCCATCATTGGTAGAGGTAACAGGAAGGCAGCATGTGTGGTCCTTTTTAACTTCAATGGGGAACATTTCCCCTGAGGTTAACAGATAACACTTTATTGCTTGGTTTCCACTCCAGAGAGAGAAGGACGGAAGGCCAGTTACTTGAATGCTGTAATTAGACAGGCACCCAGAGAATAGAACTGCATTCGACACTGTCCCGAAGATGACCTACTGCTCAAAATCTCAAAGGATCTTATTACTCGAGGGCTTTTGGGTCCTGCACTCCTTTATCCCAGACCTAGAGCGAGAAATGAAGTTCCTGTTCTCACAGCGACTCCCTTAATCAATCACTTTCATTGTTTCGTTCTGTCAGGACGGCCACATTTATATAATAGATATGTCCCAGGCCAGTTGATTAGAAGCATGTGATCAAGACAGACTTAAGAATAGGCTTCATTTTGTGAAAGAAGATTGTAATGAATGATACGGCAACAGGTAATTTGTATTTATTTTTATTTTTTTTAATTAATGAAAAAAAAGTGATTATAATAATGTCATGACCCAAACACTGGCCGGGAAGGTGATACTGATGAGCACCCGCCAGTTCTCCAATTACACCGCGAGAGGAAACGATTTCCGCCTCTTTTTTTTTTGTCGTACATCGAATGGTCTTATCGGAAGGACAGAGCATTTCTGTCCTCTCTGTCAGGCGTAGAGAGGGGGCGTGGCCAGAGGTCTGGAGGACGCCGGGAATGTGAAGCGCTTGTGATCCCGCGCACGTTTGGGGGAACGCGGCGGGGTGCTGTAAGGCTGCCAGATAGCAAATGAAAAGCCATTAAGCCAAAGTGTGCAAAGGCAAGAAAAAGGCACATGGAAATAAACATCCACGTCTATATGCTTACATTTCAATTTGGCCATTGCACGAGACACACTAGATCTGGTTCTCTCCAGTATTCTGTAATTAAGACTACATTTTGTCCTGAACAAAAAAATACTGAAGAACCATTTTGGAATACACAGCTCACATACAACACTTTCTGCACGGTACATGTAAAGCTACCTATACCACTCATGTAACGATCCTAATACCATCCACATGATACTGCTTATACCACACCACCCCACATGTACTGCAGTCTGTACAACAAACACTCTCATATTTGACTGAATCAAAAGGTTCAACATAAATGATAATTTACTGTCTGCCACATCCCAAATAATAATGTTGATACACATTTTTAAACAAATAAATTATAATTACCTACTACTGAGGCTAATGATGATTGATGCAGGCTGGTCTGATCTGGGCCACAGAACAACTGCATATAATGTCAGGGAGAGTTTAAGAATTTGCTGAAGATACCAGTCTTGCTAGTATTAAGCTTGCAATCATGGAGTACTTGAGGAATGAGAATTTTAACTCATATTACTTTTTCTTTTATTTTTAAAAAATACATAAATACATATATACTGTATATAAGTCATTAATCCTAACCACCAAAGTACTTCAGCCCCTATAGGCGATGCCTTTTAATTCCTAAATGTATTCATTTCCCACACATCCAGCCCAAAAACAAAATGAAAAAAATTATAGTAGTTTCACAGCAACCCCGCTTTTATGAAAAATGTATGATAACTGATAAGATATTTCATTGTACAATTAATTTCAAAGTGGAATCTAGCATTTCCAACATTGCGACTGAATGTTACCAATCCTTTTTTCCGGCTCCTACGCAACCCATTTGAACTCACTTACGCACGTCATTTTGTAGGTTTCAGTGGGAAAGAGAACCAGTTTAAGTCATGTAAGGAAATGCAATTGTCCCACATGAGAACAATGAGAGAGATGACCCCATCATACTGTCCCTATTATTTTGTTAGTCCCACAATGCTATTATAATTGAGGGTGTGCTCTGACTGCTTCATTCTTTTCATTAAATCTGTGGAGATGTTGAGATGGGGGGGGGGGGGGGGGTGAACTCACAAAACAGTCAGTCTTTGTAACCATCTGGCTGTATGCTCTGTATTATTGTGACACTCACTCTGTATAGTCCTCACTTCCTCCTTACATCTCGGGCTGCTAAGTGCTAAGGCCCCCTTTGTTTACAAATAATCAGTCTGCAAGGAGTCGTGCTGCCGTGCGACAGACTGAGTCCTTGAGTGGCCCTGGTTTCCAAATTCATTTTCCATCCATCAGTGCTGAATGTTTCAGGCACCCAGAAAAACAGTACCCTTACATTCCTCTAGAGGGAAACAAAGAGCTATGCTCTACCACCATCTGCCTGCAAAGACGCATTCCGCCTTATTTGAAAACACGATATTGCTTATCTGGTGTTAGATAAAGCTTATCTACTTAGAGGGATTTCACACAAATCCCCACTTGCAGATTTCCATATTGTTTTGGTGATTACCATCCTACCTCACTCTGGCAGAAATGAGACGTGGCTCTGAAAATGGGGACAGTGAGGGTGTCTATACAACACAATTAATGAAATCGCAGTAGGACATACGGACATGCATTGCAGTTTGTTTGTTTTTACTATGGTTGAGACAAGACACCTGCTGTTGGCTGCCCACTGTGACTTTCAGGAGTGAGTCAGCCGTTTTTGTTTCCAGTGAAGTCTAAAGTGAGTTGGGGGTGGGGCTAATAATTATGCAAAGCTCCGAAAAACCTCTCTGTGAATCATTCCCCTCTGATCACCGAGTACTGAGCAAGCTGCTAATTGCAAGCATACAACAGATAAGCACTGCTGGCTCTGCATGCTATGTGCCTGAAGGTTGTGTCCTGTGGATACCCTTGTTTATTGTCATGCTAATCTTGGTTTTTAATACAGATTTATTCCCCCTTTACATTTTTTTTCTTCATTGTACAAAATCTAAAGCTTGAAGAAGGAGACAAATAATTCATTATTGGCTGTCTTGCGAAATCATACCTGAATGGTTCGACACCAAATGGTTCTCTCAAGATCGCAATGCCCATCCCCATGTGCAGAAATAGCAGCTGTTTTTGTGATTGACAAACCTTTCTGAAAGCCTTGAGAAGAAATAGAGTGAGAGAAAACCTCCCCTGTGTCATCCTGCTGTACTTTCCAGCGGTGACTCACATTCTGTGCTACAGATACCTTGCTTTCAAAATGAAATGGCTCTGCTTGTGATGTGAAGACTGTGCTTGAGAGTAGCTCTATAAATTATGATATGGTACATGACGGGCCCCATTCACCATCAGCACAACTACTACCAATTCACATCTGTGACCATTTCATGCATTTCTTTTCACAAGGCATAGGTCCCATTTTAACGAACAGAAAATGTGCGAATGGCCTCAATCTTTGCATGTGTCAAAGTCAGGAAAGAAACATGATCACCCTGATATGGGATTTACTGTGAACCTGTTTACATAATGCAGCATATATGTATATTTGGACAGAAAACATTGCGAGTCTTTTGTTTGGCCTGACACACAATATCTACACCACAGCCATTGTACTAGTCTGCACTTACAGAAAGATAACTTTTGAAATTAATATGCCCTCTGGTGGTAGATATTGGAACTCATCCAGCAATGCAGATAAGAAAGTGATAACGGGGGAAAAGGCAATCTGGGAGATACTGGTCTTGGGAACTAGCAGAAAAGCAATTTGGCTAATTAAGACATAAGCACTCAATTTCCCATTGCAACAGACCGCACTTATTTTATGCGGAGTCCTCAAATGGATATAATGCAGTGGAAATGGAAATAAGTGCCCCTGAAGTAGTCAGTTGGTAAAGACCCTCCTGGTGAGTGGCAGGTTGGCCCTTCCAGTCTTGACCAGGTATTATCAGTGGTCCTGGAGGGCCACAGGGTCTGTTGTCCATGTCATGTGTTACCCAGCACTGATCACTTAAAGTGGCTGATTACTTGGCTCACCTCAGCTCGTTTCCTCTGTCCGAATCGGTTTCTTATGTGAATGTGACGCCCTGCTGCCTTTGCGGCCAGAAGTGAAGACCCCCGGTGTTAAAAAAAAAAAAACGCTTATGGTGATTGCTAAGGAAGTTTACCTGCTGCAGGTAGTTCAGTAAGAACTGGGAGTTGCTGGTGCAATTTTAAAGCAACTTCAAATTGGCACACATTCTGTTGGATGTGGATGTGCTTATAAAAAAATATTAATAAACAATATTCCAACAACACCAATATGAATCGAATACCAATATTAATGGAATATCATTAATGTCACTATTGTCATTAATATCATTCATATTATCATTATCAATACATAAATATTAACACAGCTATACAATAGGAAGTGTGAAGTTGGAAGGCAAAACATAAATGTCTATACACACACCTAGATAGGTTATTTATACATGCCCCATACGCTGCCGCGACTACAAGGCATGCAAAATGACTGTACACAATGCAATACAAGAGAATAAACAAAAAAATGTATAGTCACTCAGAGAATAAATAATTAAATAACCATTGATGGCTATCTAGAGAAGACTCAGAAAAATAGTACATAATAACACTGGGGGGGGTAGTGTAAATTAGACGTATAAAAGGTATGCGAGTGTGTCAACAGGGGCGGCATGACAAACCTCATGTTGACTTACCTCATACTATTAGGATTCCATACATTAAAATTGGTTAATTCACCGATGGGCACTACGTGGAGATTCTGGGCCAGGCCATACCAGAATAAAGAGGAGGCCAGAGTGGTACTACTTTGTAATTTGGTTTAATTATTGCCTGATCTAGTCTCTCCACATATTAGCTCACAATAATTTCAATAAGAGCCAAAGCTGTCCCTCCCCTGATAATTAATTAAGTTTGCATGGGCCAGAAGAAGGGGAAAGGACCCCCCTCCCCCTCTTCCAAACACTTAAAATGAGGTCCAGTCTTTGCTTTTCAGTTGGTCTTATATCTGGTGTGGTGTTTGTGGTGTCTGGAATTTTACATCTTATCCCTGGACTTTTGAATATTCTTCTGTCTGTTGGTTCTTGGACCTTGGTGTTGGCGCATTCTGGGGCTTTCCCCAGAGACAAGCTATGGCCTGGTATCATCTTTCATTCATGTCTTTTGTCACTGTAACTTGTCCATGTCTGCAGCGTTCATTGATTGTTAAGGGAGTTGCACCTTCATCTTTAGTTAAGGCGTTGAATACTTTTAATCTGGTTGTGAGTTGTAGATTGATAATGGTCGATCCAACAGGCTGCTCTGCCTATCAATGAATTTGACGATTTAATTGATATCTTTGAAAATAATTAACAAATTAAATGAAATACATTAAGTGTTGGAGAAGTGAGGAGTTTTAACCGTTGATGTCACTTGTGTTCTGTATTCAGAGTGCCGAACATTAAACAAGGGCGTTAGCTGTTAGCTTCAGTGTGGGAAACACTCACTCCATAGAATGTGAACCATACATCATATAAAAACCTGTGCAATGCACTTAATAAAATGTGGTCATTTGAAAAACTGCAAAGCTTGCAATAGATTAACCCTATTAACCTTGGCCCTCCAGAGGCAAATAGTTTCTACTAGTCTTATTTAAGTGTCATTGGGCCCTATCTTGGCGATCTTGGCGCTTAGTCTAAGCGCATGGCGCTAAGTCCATTTAGGGCGTGTCCAAGTCCACTTTTGCTATTTTAACGGCGTGTTTTTTTGGCGCTAAGCACGGCGCATGGCGCAACTGGGCTGAACCTAGTCGCTTCATTAATTATAGGTGTGTCTTGGGCGTGACATTCAATAAACCAATCAAAATGTCATATCCCATTCCCTTTAAAAGCCTGCTTTTCCACCTTGGCGGATTGCTTATGATGGCGAAACAGACATGCTCGTGCGTGTTTAGTGTGATCAAGGAATACGCTAAATGGAGTATGATCAATATTATTCGGACTAACCATTAGCCTATGAGTTCCCGGTAATTCCAGACAGGGCTGTTATTTTACAAAATATGTGCGGTTAAATTTCGTTAAAAGGACCTGCAACAGCTGAGAATAAGCTATCAATGGCTTCAGTCTCACCTTAGAAAATGCCAAATTAGCCTGCTTGTTCAGCGAATTTCGTTTGATTATGCAATGAAAGTGTCAAACATCAATTCCAAGAGGCTGTTCTCATGGAGTTCTCGAAGTTCAAGCTTCATCCAAAGTTCATTAGGCTACCTGCATAGTAGGCTAATATTGATTAATACCATACATACCGTTATTTTGCCTTAATGATGACACTAAATAGCCATACAATAAAGCTGTCAGGTTCGCAACCCATAAGTTCACGCATATTTCCCCTTGTTTAATAATGTCCTGTTTATGGAAATGTGACCAACCTGTTTTACTCGTAGTGTAATCCTTTAAAACAATCCACTTTCCCAGGAAGACCGTTAAACGTGCGACTTACAGCAGGGGAAACAGAGAACATGCAGCTCACGTGCAGAGAATGGCATTAAAATTAATTGTGAATTAATTGTGTAACGTGCTGCAAATTTGTTTTAGTTTCTAATTAGACGCTTAGTTCTCTTTAAAATCGTTTTGTTCAGTTAAGGAATAACGGGTGAAATCAGCTGGGTTTTAAACGGTGAGAGTATGGAAACCTGGTCACTGTAATTTAAAAAAATATGAAGGACGAAGAATAGCTAAGGTTACAATTTAGTTAACATGGTGACATCTCCGTTTTTTAACCATAGGCTATCGAATCCGCTGTAGCCTAGGCTATTTGAAAAACAATAAATGCAATATTCACTGGACAAGGTTTTGAACTTTTTTCAGTCACAAACCATTCTATTTACTTACAGGCTGTATTCATAGATAAACAGAGCTGTATTGTAATGACATCTGAAGCGCATTTTCAGAACTTAAATGTCCGTCTATTGCCGTGCGCGAGTTTTCCATTGAATGACAATTCACGCATTAGGTGCAAAGACAATTAAGCGCATTAGGCTTGATAGCTATAGGTGTTATCAGCTCCTTTTTAATGGATAGCCATTGTCCCGTACCATCGCACATCGCCTGGATGTTGATGGAGTGGGCTGAGAGCAATGTAATGTGGCATTGTTTCCCTTCGCTGAGGGAAAGGTATGTGGACCTATGGAACCTTTTATTATTATGCATTTTTTATATAGCCTACACAATAATAATATTTCACATTGTGATCTAGATATTTTAGTCATGCCTGTGCATGCCCCTGTGTGTAACAGACAGGAGGGTATGCGCGTTGTGCACACGCCTATGTAGACGCACTTATATGCGCCGTTAAAATAGCATGTAAAGAACTGCGACATGACTTTAGACCAGGTTTGTGGTGGTTCTAGCGCAAGCGCTTTCTGCTGGCTCAAGATAGCAATACGCCAAAAATAATCCTGGCCACTCCTCATCTTAAGACCAACACGCCCAGTTCACTAATGATGGCGCAAGACTAGTTAATGGCGCAATGCTAGTTAAACGGCGTAAGCGTTAGGCGTTATTATGGACCTAGCGCCGGGTGTAAGATAGCAAAGACACTTGCGTTTGCGTTAGCGCCGCTTTGCGCCGGGTGTAAGATAGGGCCCAATATCTCAAAACATATTCACTGCACATTCATGGTTTAAAGTCTGAATTGAAGAGGCTGTATCATTCAGAATTTTGCAACAGAATACATTCATACATTCAAGTCGCTCTGGATAAGAGCGTGTATTTAAATACATTAAAAAATATATATATTTGGTTTTTAGATAGCAGCAATGTATTTCAGCCCTAAGTGCGATAGGTGGTTGCTGTAGAAACTTGAAATGCAACAAGATAAACTCTTCAGGTTTAATCAGAAGACAGTTGTAGTTTCATATACAGGTAATATATTTGTTTCATAAACATTTATAAGAGATTTGAGAACAAAATTAGGTGTCTTCTAATCCGAAAGTGCATCAGGTACTGTATATAGTACAGTAAGCAAGGGAAAATGGCAAATGCTTATTTATTCAATGTTTTAAAAAAATATATTGTTTACATCTGAACATGATTTTCTAAGCATGTATAAATAGTGCATTTTACAGTCTGTATACAGTCTTGTATGAAGACAAGGGTCATAAGCGTTTTGGGCTATTAATAGCACCCTCATATTTTGTGGCCCTGTAGTTCAACTGTAGGCTGAGGTTTTCGCAAGCGGCTAACCTTTTAAACAACCCTGCGTCAAAATTTGCGGGGTTTCCTTAAAGCTGTAGTTTCTAATATGGGACAGATATGTCATTAGAGGGGCCAACGTGGATCTAGTTAAATACAGTAGTAAAGAAAATAAGCATAACAGAAATCCATTTTTTAAAAAGTTAATTTTATTTAATCTCCAGGTATTTAAGGAGCAGTATATTAGATGACATCTTTCCAACCCCTGTGACAGTTATTGTGCCTCCTGTATCCCAGCCGCATTTGACATGTGATCACATAGTTGGCATTGATACACGCACCTGCACACCACTTCCCAGTGCTTGTGCATTTCCATAACAACCAAGTCAGCAGACGACGTGCATTTTACTTTGACAGCGAGCCATTTCTTGGCAGACCTCTTGAACGCAAACTGCTTTATAGGCATGTTATAGGCACATTACTGAGATGCACCTGGAAGTGGTAAATTAAGTGTGTGTTGCAGTTGCGAATCAGCCTAGGAGATAATCGTACTCATAGTATTTATTTATGAAGACCTCCACTAAAAAGATTATATTTACATATTTAGCAAACCACTCAGTTCAATCCATTTTGGCAGAAGGCTCAAGGAAATCTCAGATGAGACCAAACGTGGGTTGGTTTCTATTAACCCTTAAGAAGCCAGTACTATTCTGGCAGATTACTGACAATTGTAAAAGAAACATCTATTTTCACTACTAAGTGAGAACGAAAGACAAGGAACAAAGAACAAAAGAAAGACCAATGTATTGTAACTGGATTGAAGTGGGAGTAAAATCTATTATTGGGGTGTGTGTTTCATTTTTTTTTAAAGATTTGAGTATAATCCAGTGGCCACATTTACATGGATACTAATGCTATTAAGACAATACTCCACATTAGGTAAGTCACATCTTAATGATTATTTTAGTGCAATTAATCTTAGTAGCACTAAACATAATCAAAGATTTGCTGTAGTATCTTACTCACATTATTTGGTACATGGAACACCAATGGCATTTCTCTGGCTGTGTTAAGTGCCCATGTCTGAAATTACATTTAACTTGATGAGAAGTCATGATGCTCCTGAACAGAAATATAGCCATCGATGCTAGCTATGGCTGGAAAGGGGAAAGCAACTGGCTGAAGCCACTTTTGGAGTGAAGGGGGGGGGGGACCAGTTTCATGTTGCATGTTTTAAAGGACATTATCATTAGGGAATGTCTGGACGCGCATACATTTTCTAACGGTGACATTCAGGAAGATGTCCGACCAACTTAGAGGCGGGATTCATTTTGAACTCAAATAAATAAAATACATTTAAAATAGCAGTTGATCCATCTGCTGATCCACACTATGGCATCTCCTATTCGATTACTGCGGTTTAATTGAATTATCCATTATTTACATGTAAACGGGAGTATTAGGGAAATGCCTCTTTGCAGAGGCATGTAAACAGCTGAATTGATCTATTGCCTTTATCGCAGTGTAGACAATAATCGCACTGTGTGCATGTAAACGTGGCCAATGTGTGTCAGGATCTTACCCATCTTTAATGCGATAGCAGCCACATTGATTTTCAGATTGCAAAAAGAACACTTCAATCTGAGCTGAGAAGAGAGAAAAAAATAAAGAAAACAAATAAATGCAAAGACAAATACACACAGGGATACAGGCTGGGGTAAATGAACAGTGAAATCTGGAGCTCGATAGAAGTTAATTTCCCCTGGGATCAATATTCACCTTGAGTACAAATCACACCGCAAACGCTCTCTCATCCGGGCACATGGTTGACACATTTATGACAACCTGGTTATAATATCTGTGTGTTCTCTGTACCCAGTGGAAGCAGGCCCGCCATGGTTTTGATATGAACCAGACCCCAATACACAGCATTGTGTGAAGATTACCTCAATTAATTTTATACAAATGAAATCAATTGAAACATTACTGAATATCTGGAACCGTTTGTATGTAATTTAATCGATTAGGGCTAGAAACAAAGCCATTTGCAAATCATAAAATAAACTTCCAGAAGCAGATGTTTACCTTTGCCCAACCAGCCAAAGAAAGTGGTTACATAAACTGCTGTTGCAGTAGGAACCACAGGGTGGCAATGTTTAATCAGAGTCAATGTTTCTGAAAGACCAAAAAAAAACAAAAAAACACACACATTCCAATGCAGCACAAACATATCACTCAACCATGTGCTAATTATTATTATTCTCCCGTTTCTAGGTCAGTTATGCATTCAATGGAAATCTGGGTCTATCCTTCATAGCAAAGGGCAGGGGAAGCCTCAAAAGATTATTCCCTCTAGAGTCTGTCCAATAACAAGCTTACAGGTGATCATAGAAGTAATTTACACAGCCGTGAAACATATTAGCCAAGACATTTTCCAAAAGGCAATACTCAAAATGGAAAGCACAAAGGAGAACATTACTCTCACCTTTCCTTAATAAGGTTTCAAATATTATTTTAATCTCAATGTACAGTAATATCTCAGGGAATTATTCATGTGCACAAATGAAAAACAAAGATTATGTACTTGTACAATCCTAACCCCAAATGTTCATATTGCCATGTTATTTAGTAATGTATGCAGATCAGATGCATACCGCAGCGTACACAGTATTTGACAGATTTTTAAAAATGAAATGGTAACTTCAAATTGGCCTTGTAGCTCCATATGAATAAATAAATTATGTACATGTACTATGTTTTAAAGCATTGTGGAACTTCAGGGTCATTCAGATGCCCGTGGATTCTAAATGCACGGATCTGGTTGCTGCATACAGACAATCGCACAATCCATAAATAACTGAGTGACAGATTGAGTTATTAGTTTCTTCATATTGAGCAGTGTGCACATCTGACAGCTTTCCATAGTTCCTCTGGATTATCATAAAATAAATTGTTCCACCATGTAGTCATTGCTAAGGACCTTGATTAGTAGAATTTAGTGAATTTTACTGTCAACAGTAGTCAGCAGTAATTTTTTTCTTCTCCCTTTAGAATATTCGTCCATCGATATTAATTTCGTTGAATTATTGCAGATGTTCTTATTTAATTATGTTTTTACCCATTTTCAAGTTAAGAAATTCCATATAGTTTGTTTTATTGGAAACAATACAAAATCAGTGTTCAGCATTTCATTGATTTTTAAAGGTCTCTGTATTGATTTTTGATAGTGTGGCATGCAGCTTATTGGTAGTTATGGGTAGTTCTGGTGATCAAATTTGACCCAATCAAGATTCTACTTTTCATGAGCAGATTGAAATTGAGGAGGAAGTGCTGAGGATGATGAGTGAGTGGAGGCCCAATGAGACAGAAGCTCAAAGCAATCTTCACAGACACCAGCATAGTCCTCGACTCAAGGCAGAGTACCAACTGAGAACATAATCAGAATGACGCCAGGGCCAACCAGATAAGCAGTTTCACGTGTACAAGACATAAAATCTGCTTTTGAGCTCTTCACTCAGCCGACTGAGGAAAAAAAATGCTTGAGATGACAAACATGGAAGGAAGACAAGTGTTTGGCAACAGTTGGATGGAGCTAGATGAACAGACAGACATGCATGCTCACATGGGCCTGTTGCTTCCTGCTTCATTAATGGAGGCTTCTGCCAGCTTATGGGATGCTGGGCTATTTGCTGTGCTGCTATGTCACTGCAAACCTTTCATGTCATCTCAAGTCATTAGATTTGACAATGGTGGAACAAGTCCTGCTCGAAGTGAGGGACAAATTAGAGATGTCAAGGACAAATGGGTAGAGCACATGACACGTATCTACAATCCAGGGCTTGAAGTCACTGCAGATGAACAGCTGATTCCTTTCAGAGGCTGCCGAAGGGGCCTTCAGGCACTATATTCCAAGCAAACCAGAAAAATATGGCATCAAAGCATGGACAGTATACAATGCAATTATCATTATTTATTTATTTTTTTACATATATCTAGATGGGTCAATTTTTCTATTGTGAGAACATGTATTCACCTCTTGTCTTCATCATATAAAATATAATAGATGGATTCTGATGATTATCTGCTTAACAATGGTATATTGTTAAGTAAAGGTCTTGGGCCCACATAATGCAAATGTAAGTGTAGATGTTATGGTTTTGAATGAATGGCAAATTATTTATGAGGTAGAGGTAGGTAATCTATATTGGATTATAATAATTTTTTTATGAATTATCTAATGTTAAAACCTGCCAGGTCAGATTTTACCCGCCAACACAAAAGGCGTGTGCCAAATTTCTAACATTACGAAGGTTAAATCATTTAGTCAAAATGTATAAGTGCTCAAATATGATGGCCTGGCATTCTCACGCACACACATTCCTTCAAATGCTCATCTCGATCACACGCGTGTCTATGATCACACCATACCATTTATGCTAGAATGGTTTGCATGCATGGAAATGTGCAATTATGGAATTTGTCACATGCCGACACACCGCTAACCATGAGTACAAAATGCCAGGGGGAGCATGCATTCCTAATTGCTTGGCACAAATTTCCACAACCCTTAAGATGGCAGAACAGGCACTTCTGTATGAACCAGAAGCCTCATCCAGAACAAGGTCACACCTGCATATACGCAGCAATACATTAAAGGGCAAGCGTAGCCACACCTCGCTATCCCTGTGCAAAAATCTGGATTCCTTCAAAATCTTTATCAACATGTTGGGATTCAAAGATAGTTACCTCATGTTGCCATGGCCACATTATCTCTCCGGCAAGACAGCAGCCCTGGGTCTCAGGCATTAAAGCTCACCATAGACATGCTGGTACTGTGAAGAATGTTCATAAGTTAATATGGCTAATTTCCGACACTACTCTCATTCTGACAGGGAAAGGGTTATTTGCAGACATAGAAAGATGGGGGGGGGAAATGATAATTTGTACAAGTGGACTGGTTCAGACCTGAACATTCGATTTGGTCATGGCGTTGACCAATGCTTCAGACAACCAAATGGTTGTTGAAGCCACCAGCACTCTAGTTCCATGTGGCAGGCTTATACCTCTCTAGTCTCCACTGAGGAACACTACAAAGCAGGGCAATAGCCAATAGACCCATAATCAATATTTTCAAACTGCATCAACTCCATGAAGGCAGGTCAAAGTGAAGGCAGTGTTTCAAACTGGTGACAAACTATGCAACACAGTAATGAGACTGAATAACGAGAGGCCAACACCTCTGAACTGCCCTTAGAGAATGTGACTCGCAGACAATAAGGCAAGAGTGTTGAGGGCCCTGGCTTCCAAGACTCCCTGTATCATATATCATATATCAATTTAGATAAGCCAAATCTACAGATCTCATCTGAATACTGCACAATTTAGCCTATAAAAGAGGCAACATTTATTTTTCTGAACAGCCGATTGTCAAAAAAAAGAAAAACCCTCCCCCAGCAGTACACCTGACCTTAAATAGCCTTGGCAATTTCTAATCAGTTCCATCTGGGAACATGCATCAATTAATAAAGCAAACGGAACTATTCAATGGCAAGCTACAGCCACAGGCACGGAAAGATGTTTTGAACTCAGGGTGCTGAAAATCGCAAGGACAAATCGTTTGCTACAGCGCAACGGAGATTTTAAGTGGTTTTGTATCATTGATACAGAACTGTTCCCTGTATTTATACTACCTTTGGTATCCTATTAAATGTACTGCGTACAGATTTAATATATTGTAGCAATCGTTTAGAGAGGGTGCTGCAGCACCCTCAGCACCCCTACTTCCAGCGCCTATGGCTACAGCTGGCTTTAGCCAGTTCATACAATTGCTGCTGAAGCAACCGGGTTTTTGGAGTTGTTTAGGCTTTGTAACATGCTAAAAGACATTTCCACAAAACACGTACAGCCCATTCCAGTGAAGATTGCTACTTCACACAGTACACACAGCAATGCAAGAGGGATAGGGATCACTAAGTGTGTAGTAACGGTCCATTAACTGCGCAATGGTACAGAGACAATTTTCTCATCCACAGCATTGAATTGCGCCGAATAATGGCGTCACAGTTATGCATGAAAGCACACGGCAGCATGTCACACACATCTGCTTCACTTGCACATGCGTCATACCAAGTAAGAGAGCCAACACCGTTTCAGACCCAACAGGACACACACGATGAATATCATGCAAGCTGTTGAACATAGACCAGTATGTACAATTTCTTGCAAATAGATAACTGACTCTTAAAATGATTATTTTAAAATGGAGAGGTGACATCAGAAATCAGATGCTTGGCTGCCATTATCCCAGAATTCCACTACCACACACACACACACACACACACACAAACCTCAGCCAACAACAAACATGCTTTTAACTCTCACTTATGGCTTTAAAGAACACCATCTGAATAACTGTCCATGCATGGCTGGCAGGAGACCCAAAAGGATTAGCAGCAGGTTGAGCAACACTGCATCTATTTAAAGCGCAGCATCACCGCCTGGTCTTTTGCCCTCTTCCGACCCAATGGAGACATCTGCTTAGCCTTTATCACGTCCACACACTGATCAGTGCAGACCAGGTTTGTTTGGGAATGAGAATGTTCCTCTGTTCACCTACATTCCCTGTTTAAAACACGCATCCCGATGAGGGAACATTTGCATTCACCCCTCGAGTTGTGAAGGGCACCATTCACCGTGAGCGTTCATGGTGGCACCTCGGGAATTATCTGCCTGGCGCATTGACAGCCCAAGAGCTGGAGGAGGTTTGTCCTGAAAATACTTTCTTTTTTGTTCTCTCGATGTGAACAATGTGCGAGTGGGGATTACAGTCAGATTTTGTTTAGAGACGTCTCTTCTTTTATAGTTTGTACCAAACATGGCAGCCGCATTCTTAACTCTGACATCGTTTTAATTAAAATCAACTTTTCCCCCCCTTGCAATTAGACAAATTAAAAAAAATCACTGACTGAATGCAAATTATTTTGTTTCAGTATCTCCTGTGTGACATGCCCCACGGTCTGATGGCATTCAGAGCTGGCTATAAGGAAACATTGATCGTAGTGTGGTCCTGTCAGGGAGGGTAGTGGCTCATGGGGATGTTATAGCCTGCTCATGCAAGAGCGTCTGCTCTGGCCAATCGGACGCCCAGGCTGTGTCCGAATCAGAGCCCTATCTACGGCGTCCTGTCTCCTGTGTACAGTGTACTGGCAGATGTGTGCCGTTTAATGTGCGCCGCTTAGTGTGCGACATGCAGTACTCAAAAAATATCCTCCATATCCTGTTATTGAAGGAAAACGTCAGTGAAGCTGCACCTCATTTTTTTTTAAAACAAAGCTCCACGTCATATTTATACGACCAAAATGTTTGCATACTTGAATGCTCCCGAATGTACTCAGCGAAACCCCAGAAGTATGTATATCATACAGGGGTTAAGTATACTACAAACCCCAATTCCAGAAAAGTTGGGACAGTATGTAAAATGCACAGAAAAGCAGAGATTTGTAAATTCACTTTTACATATATTTAATTGAAAACAGTACAAAGAAAAGATATTTAACCTTTATTGATTTTTATAAATATACTCCAATTCCAAATTTGATGTCTGCAACATGTTCTAAAAAAGTTGGGACGGGCAAAAATGTTTGCCGTATCAAACTGCCGTATCAAACAAGCCTGAAACTATCACTCTGCTGCCAGATATGCAGTAGATATGGATGGATCACTGAAGGGACTTATTTTTCCATAGAGTTCAATAGGAAAATGAGTCAGGAGAAACAACCCTGAAAGTGATCCATAGAAAATTATATTGTTACAAAGTGTGTTGTTCGGTTTAAATGATCATGACCAGTAAAGCCAGACCTTGCCAGAGAATTACTCACTTCCAGCTTCAGTGCGGCAGGAACAAAGGAAAATGAGGTACCACCACGAAACAAAATGTTATCCAAGTCTCAAACTAACTAACTTTCTCCTCAGCAGTCATAAATGTGTCACCCAGCAGCAATTGAGGCTGCTGGTCTGATTAGTTGATGCCAATTTAGTGAAGGCACTCAAGAGGGTTGAGCTTTTATGGGAAGTACTGGCTTTGCTAAGTTCTGACAAAATTGCTACTAGTTAAAGTTGTCCAAAACAGACCTAAGCACCATGATATTATCAAAAGGACTGTTTTTTCCCACAAATCTTCATTTTTAAACTCAACTTTTACTTGCATGGGAAATAAGGCAATCAATTGACATAAATTAACTGAACAAGATTACTCTTATTTCACTGTAATGTCAGGCATTTAAATTTAACTCCACATGGCTAAAGTGATTCCGTACTATCGTGTAGCTGTTCTGTCTTCCGTGTAGACTCCTTATAGAGCTTCTTTAGCCTACATTATTTTTCTATTACTGATAGAGTTGGTTTTGCCGTGATTCATTCCACCAGTTAACCGTTTGACAAATTTGGAGATTAAAATTAGCATTATTTCTGATCGTAATTATTAATTTAAATTGTCTAATGTACACTTTTGTCTGATGGTAATGTAGTGCTACAGATAACCGCAGTGGCCACTTTATTAGGTACACCTATCTAGTAGGGGTGTGCCCGAAGCCGAAATCTGGAAGTGCACGGATAGTGGGTTGGAAACTGATTTTTTCCTATCCGAAGTTGCCAGTTCATATTCGGATGCGGGATAATTGCAGCAGGGAAATCTTTGATTCAGTGCCCACCTGTCTGTATGCCTCTTCTGAACTTTACAGAATTAAGCATTGGATTGTTTATTTGTTTATTAAAACATTAAAATATAGCTATAATTAGGGATGGAGCCGTTCGATATCGGCCATGTGACTCAATCGGCAGTCCCAGAAATTATGGACACACCCTATATCTTTAACGTGCTCGCTTTAATCGAACAGAGTGCCTCGTTTATATAGGCCTACGTTAAAAAGAAACAAAATGTGAAATTAAAAATCTCAACAGCTTGCATGCAAACGATACTAATGCTGCTCGCTTTAGCCTAGGTCCCGTTTTTAAATTTCACTAATTGGCTATCAAAATCATTACTTTATTTATGCTAGTTGTGTTGTTTGTATTTTTAAAACTATACCGACTGTCCGTTCTGCCTCCGTATTGCTGCGTAATCAATTCCGTCAATCTCGCCATTCCATGAGCCCAAACTCGCAATGCAATTAATAAAACGAAAATGTGAAGTTTTACACTGGAGAAAAAAAAAAAGTTTTAACTAGGCTTGATCGGTTTAACCAATGGAATACTAAAAGCATATTAAATGCAGCCATATCCAGAAAAGCTTTTCAGGTGTTCTAGAACTTTGTTTTTGCTAGCTCAGAAATGCATCTTGTCGGACTGTTCATTTTACCTTTTTCATTTAGAGTGGTTTTCTCAATTAATCATTAGGCTATAATCCTTAAGTCTTCTCCTTGAATACATAATCATTTATGTATCCAAGTTCATATAGTAAAATAAAAAAGTACAATATGAAATCACAACAGGCAGAAATGGAATGGAAATAGTTTCCATTCAAATATATAATTCAATGGTTTGATGTTTTTATAAAACTGCCTTTTCATTCGGATTGATTATTATATATTGTACCTCAGAGTTTTTCCAGTTCTTATTGTTCAGTGTCCCCCAGTTAGAGGGTGGGGGATTCAAATAGGTTAACAAAAATATTTAACAAAACAATAGATAAATAAGTATAACGTACAGAATATAGTTCTTATAAAAAGTTTTGAAAAGAAAAAAACAGTGAGGGGGGTGAATACTCAAATTGCAATAATGAACAACTTCTGGTTTCAAATCCGAATACAGATAGTGGCATTGCTGCACACCCCTACTATCTAGTACTGGGTACGAAAAAGGGTGGTTTGTGGCCATACAGGGAGTCACTTGGTCAGCAACAATGCGTAGGTATGCTGTGGCATTCCAATTATGCTCAATTGGTATTAAGGGGCCTAATGATTGCAGTTTTGCAAAATCGGTCAGAACAACATTTTTTAGTCAACATTGTTTCAATCTTCCACTTCGGGCACCAACAATCATACCACAGTCGACCCTTAGATCATGCATCTTGCCCATTCTAATGCTTGGTTGAACAGCACCTAAACTGCGTCTACATACTTTATATATATATATTGAGTTGCATGATTTGCTGCTTGGAGGAGCAGGCTATTTCTGTTAACGAGCAGGTTTAGTGAATAGTGGCCACTTGGTGTATTTTTGTGTGTATAAGTTTTGGTTAAGTTCCCACTCATAACTGTTGCATATGCCCTACTGGGAATTAACAAAAACAAAACAAATGCCACAGAGTTTCTGGAGGGAAAGGGGAATCTCAAAGACATCATACAGGTGTCCATTAAATTGAGACTTTAGGGGAATAAGATGAAACCAAAACTGAAGTGTTACAAACAAGATGAGGTCAAATGCACATTTCTTTTAAATTAAATTTCATTCAATGTTTTTCTTTCTTTAATGTAAAGTTAGCCACTTTGGGGCGTTATTTCACACATAACCTCATGAATTTTAATTGTCTGGGAACCCAGCATCGTTTAACCTAGATTACCCATTTTGGGCATTCGCTTACAGAAACAGCTTAAACGCAAACACAGAATTCTCTTCTTTTTCTAAAAATACATTTTTTGGAACAGAGCATTACAAATTACCAGGACACCAAACTCCTCTCCTCACACCATTCTCAGCTCTCTTGGGACTGAAAAGGAAGCCAGTTTATGAATCCTGTGGCTGATTAGCCACAGGTGGCCCAAATCAGACAGACTCTGCCAATTGTTTCCAACTAAAGAGATGGCTCCACCCACCAGCCTCAGCTCAGAATACGATAAACCAGTCACCGATTTCGGTCTCATTTCGATATGCACAGCCACCCATAACAATGAGTAGACACGCACGCACGCACACACACATTTCACAAAAAGTCGCCAAAGATAACTGTAAAATGGAGAGCTCTGATAATGTGTGCTCCTTATTAAAGCAGGGATAACTGATTTTGACAGATTTTGGGACAGTTGTTATTTTAAAGGCATAGCCTGTGCCTCTGCTGTTCCTGAATCCCAAACCTCTGCTGGCTTCCTTAAATAACGAGCAGGGGGGCCCCCTCAATACCCTCAGCTCAGCAGGGGACTACATCACCCTGCAGGCTGAACCCATCAATCCCCGAATCTCCCTGCTACCCCTGAAATTCATAAGAGTGTCTGCAGGAGAAAACCGAAACAAGAGCAACCGTCAAAGAGAGCCCCCCCCTACATACGATAACAAGGCATTTTATCTATCCATTTATTTATTTACTTGTACCTTCATATTCTAAACACATGGGTTCCAGAGGAGCACAAAGTGTTCTAGTTCTCAAAGATTGAAAAATGAACAGACACTAAGGAAATGAACAGATCATCTTTCTTGTGTGAAGCTGCGGGTGTTGTTTCCTTGCTTCCGGGATCCCCCAGGGTGGGGCACAAGTGAAGGAGCCAGCAGGACAAAACCACTCAGCCTCTGTCTGTATTTATATGTCAAAGAAACGACTATGAATATTTTCATTTCATAACCATTTTGCCCTAGAAAGCGCCACACAAATCAGCTGAGGTGGACAGGGAGGGAGGTTGAAAATAAGTGATCCTCAGAGACATCAAGGCATCCCAGAGGCTCTTTCGAAATGGACATCTTTAGTTAGTTTGGAGAGAGCTAATTTTGCACAACTGGGCATTTTATTTAAGGTAACATTAAATGGGTTGGCACATACGATTAATGAGGTTGACTCATCATTGAAATGAGTTAGTGTGGCTGCAAGTTGACCATCTTGTAAATGACTGCATGTATCACTGTGGTTGTGAGAAATGGGAAATACACTCCCTTGGGTGTACTCTGCGGTGACCTCAAAATATGTTTATTCAAGGTAATGACGTAGGTAGTACATGATGTGACTCATCCAGGGATTCATCTCTGTAACTGAAAAATATTTGGTTAGCTGTCAGCAAATTGACTACATTAGCTGATATTACAAACAGGCAGTTTTAATATTCACCCCCCCCCCCCCCATAATTAACGGTAATTAACTGTGCGAATGACCCACTGAGAGCAGATTCCCAAATCCCTCATTTTGTCCCCTTCCAAGCCCTTAGCAACTCATTTTACATAGTGACAGACATTGCAATCTTTCAGAAGATCTGGCCCACAGTCTGCCATGCAAGCTTTTACATGACAAGAACACGAATTGTCTGCCTGAAGGGAAAATGGCTCTGTATCCTTTTTTGTTTTTTGATAAGACAACGTCATTATATAGCTGTCAGGATGCAACACCTGTTTGTGATAAACTCTGTTGTTTATTCGTCTCTCCTGGAAGAGAAAGGCCCAGGCTTGCTAAATACCTTGACTCAGCCTGAGCAGACACACGGGGGAGCCATCGGCTCTCCTCTGCTGAGGTCACCGGCCGCACGTCATCCTTACAGGCACGTCAAGGCCCTTCCTGAAGTTAACGGTTGGGCGGTGCTGTGGCATGGCCTTTTTAACCCACAGGGCGTGGGATCGATTCCCAATTCTCTAAGCAGTAATTAAGGATGCTTCTGAAAATTATGTGTTTGAATGGATCCATGTCTCAATTGCGAGCATGGTAGTTTGCCTTGGATACATGAATTAAAAAATAAAATAAAAAAAACACGTGCCTTTGGGTTAGTAAAACCTCTATATTCCTGTGAAAAAAGTGTGATATTTATAGGGGTGAGAAAGACAGGCAGAAATCTCAGTGCACTTTGGCACTGCTGTTGCACATCATTCCCACCTCTCTTCACAGTGCTCTCCTGCACGAGGAGGTTCATTTCACACATGAGGCTCTGGGTGAATGCACAGCCCCACAAAACACATGTCTGATGTAAAGAAGGGAGCACCTGGCAAACAGATCTCAGTCGTGACTGCCCGTGCTACTAAACAATCCTCGATTGTTATGGCGTGCGCGGCATAAGCACTGTACGTGAAAAAAGAGAAATGGGGGGAAAAAAAACAGGTGATTATGGATTACAAAGCCTTCTCCTGGAGAGACAGGAGAAAAAGATTACATTTCGTCACCACTGCCACCACTTTCCCCCGCTTACAGCCGGAGACTGAAAATCAACTTGAAAAGAGCTCTGCCGTCTCACCGCCCCCCTGATTCGCTGTTTCCTAAACCTCACGACAACGGGGTTCTTGAAGCTCTCTGCCAAGCAACACCCCCATCGGAAATACTCTAGCGTCTAGTGCCTAAGGAGGAGGGAGAAGCGGAGAGAGGGATGAGGTAGTCGATTAGCAGAGTTATGAGGAGAGGTGTGACGGAGGGAGATGAGCAGGAGGTGACGTGGGGGATGGGTGGGGGGCGGGGGGCTCTGGGGAAGAGACATAAAGGTGAATGCAGCACTTGGATACCCCTGCTCTGTTTTGGAGGGAAAACAGTGCCACAGTCCACCAAGGGAAAAACAGAACTGAGAACAGAAGTAGATTCTTGAAACTATAACGATTACAAATGCAACGAGAGAGATGGCAGTGTATGCATACTGATAGCCATTTTTTTTGGTGACTTGTCATTATCTTTGTGATGTCAAAATTTGTATGTGTGGCCACTTTGTTGAGCAAGTCCGTGTGTCAGTCAATATCCCTATCTTTTAGCCTTCATCTTGAAAGACGGTGTATATGCATTTTATATTCGCCTCAAGCTCCCATAGTTAATTGCATTATTGGTGATATCCATGAGATGCGGGTGAAATGCTTGATGGGAATTGTATTGCGATGTCAAATCGGAAGAGTGATTTTGATGGGCATGGAAGAATTGTAAATGTTCGATCTGAGCTCATCAAAATAAATCAAGCTATATTTGTTACATATTACAATCAGGATAAATGTAAGTAAGAGCAACAGAATGAGGTCCTACCTGGATTTTTCATGAATGGAGCAGTGAAGGAGTAGTGCAACGATAAAAGTAAATGTCCTTCGTTGTCCGTTTCTTTGCATAACCTTTATCGAGTGGTGAATAAATGATAAACACACATACGCATACGCACACACACAAACACACACACACAGAGCAGTTCTGCAGCACCGATAAGGGCATTTAGAAATTCAGTTGTAGTAACATGAAGTTAGCTCTCAAATGGAGACTCTCACAATTCAATTCAACAGTTCATTAACTGCATCACACTTGTGCCATGAGAGAGAGAGAGAGATGAAAAAGTGTCTTGTAATTGACAAAGGCAATCGAAAAGCTAAAATCACCACTGGGATAGAACATGGATTAAAGGTATGTTTCAATTCCATCAGGGCGGAATTTGTTCAAGTGGTGGTTTGCTTATTTTGACAGGATGAAAATATTGCTATCATTCTGAAAACTTCCCCAGTTGACAAGGGGATGCCGCTTTAAACAAATTGTGGTATTAAATTTAGGGATCTGTTCAATTTCTCAGCACTCAATGTCTGGACTGGCAGAGGACTGAATTGGATGCATACCCACTTTAATGTAAAAGACGATTGAATTTCATTGTGTTGTGGAGATGCATCGCTCTATTTCTTGCAAGTGGCAGATCGCGGAGAGAGGAGGAGAGTGGCGGACGGTCCAGCTGGTGAAAATAAATGCTGCGTCTTCATTCCATCCTTTACAGTGACACCTTTTTTTGTTCTTTCTAGAGTGAGGCAATAATCCTAGCAAGAAAAAAGGAGTCCGTTTTGCTTCAAGATCGACAAAGGATAATTAACAGAAAGTGAAGACCCAGAAAGTGCAAAACAAACCAGGTTTACACAGACTCGCCTGAGCTGTAGGGCAGATACACCCAAGGTATTTCCACTCACCTACCTAAGTTGACAAGCTAAACTTGAGCTGCACCTCAGGTGCTTCCCTCGACACATTCCACGGTGGCCAGGATTGCAGAATCACCCATCTTCTGACACAGACTGAAGACCCACCTCTTCAGACTGCATCTTGGTTCCCCACTCATGCTCACCCCCTAACACTCTTGTATTAATTCAGGTTTTGGCATTTGTTTACTTGCAATAGTGCTTTACAGGTGTTGAATATACATTTATTGTTGGTCTGGGAATGCTGTTAGCAAGTGGCTTTAGCCCCCCTAGATAGCCCCCCGTTTAACTTCCGTGTAATCATTCTCGTTGGACGGAAACACATCATCATCTGTGCTGCTTTTAGGATACTGTTATCCTTATTTTTTCAACAAGAACCGATATTTTGTGGTATTCGTACAGGAAAACTAATATACTCTACACATTTACTCACATATATTGTTATGGCGTGTTGTATTTAATTAAATATGTACTCCCAAAACGCCATACGTGCCAAATGTCTGTTTCAAACTTGGGTCCCGCGGCTTCAGAATTCTACTGTATTCGCAACAGTAACATTGATTAGCCTACTTAATGCGTCTGGGTCTGACCCATTTTGACAATGCTATTTCATAATTTGAAATATTTCAAAACCTATTGGTTTTGTTCAGGTAATGCATTCGACCATTCACAACTTGAGGACAGTCTATCCAATCGTGGGTTAGCATAGAGATAATTTAGGCAATAGCGATTGCATAATAAAGCTATAAATACAGTATTTGCGCCACAAAATGTTAGTTTTTATTTCTAATGACAGCATGACCGATTGCTCATTACCACGCGTTTGGATCATCGGGAGCTCGCTTATCGCCAGGCTGCAGGCGCATTTAGGAGCATTTGGACTGGACCAGAACCTGGGGCTAGATTGGCAGATCACCTGGGCTTGCAGAGGGGGCAGAAGGTGGGAACACTTAATGCCTCTTCTCCGCTCGAAACGGGCTGACATCCACGACGACCCAGATGTGATGGTGATTCACCTCGGTGGGAACAGCATTGGCACGTACGGAAATACAAGGATCAGCCTAATGCGGCGCATGAAGACAGACATCAGGGAAATCGATTTGCTATTTCCCAAAACCAAATTGATGTTTTCGGACATCCTCCCTCGCTCGAACTGGCGGGGTCAGACCGCGACTACCGGATATGGCCTTGAAAGGACCAGACGACGGCTAAACGGGGCCATGTTTGGTTTTCTGTCAGACATGGGTATGGGTTGCATTATGCATCCTAACATTGGCTTAAATCATTTAGACAGTGATGGGACACATTTAAATTTAGAGGGTAACAGGCTATTTCATGACAACATTTACACAGCCCTGTCCTTACAGCTCTGGTGGTCTTATTGCACACCCCAAAGGCTCTTTTCAGAGCCACCTACTTTCTTATCAAAAGAGAATTATATCTAAACAAGGCACACAATTGTGAATGTAATTTTAACGTATCTATTACATTACATTAACATTTAGCATACGCTCTTATCCAGAGCGACTTACACAACTTCTTATTACATTTATCCATTTATATGCTGGATATATACTGAAGCAATTCAGGTTAAGTACCTTGCTCAAGGGTACAACGACAGTGTCCTACCTGGGAATCGAACCTGCAACCTTTCGGTTACAAGTCCTGTTCCTTAACCATTATACTACACTGCCGCCCGCCCCTTATCTAGTCTACAGACAACCATGTTTTCAGGGTTGTCTCTTCTTGGGTCCCAAGCAGAAATAATGTTTTAAAATATTAACAGCAACAGTTATGGGTAGGGTAAAAGCTGTAAAAGGGTAGGGGGTGGGGGCCTTTGATTGGAAGCTGTATGTTGCATGTTTTGTAGAACCAATTACACAGCAAACAGAATTTAAAAAGTCATAAACAAAGTGTTTAAAGCGCCACCTTCCATTCTCTGTTTTTTTGGACTCGGAAACTATAAGGTGCATGTTCCCTTTTCACGTTATTTAAAAAAACACCCATTCGCAATATTAAAATGCTTTATACTGTAGACGAGATTTTGATGAAGATCTACATGTAAAAATGTCGTTGTTCATCTGGAGTTTACCGGCGATATGGTCCAGAGAAAAACAACCAGTGCCAGCTAAAGTCACTAGCTGCTATCAGAATTCTCCGTTTTTGGATTCAGAATCTATAAGGTGCATGTTCCCTTTTCATGTTAATAAAAAAAAACACCCATTCGCAATATTAAAATGCATTATACCATACTGTAGACGAGATTTTGATGAAGATCTACATGTAAAAATGTCATTGTTCATCTGGAGTTTACTGACCTAGCCACATCAGAAAACATTTCAGAGCGCCTCTTTGCCAGCATATCTTGGACCAATCGGATTTGAACAATCGGCATGATGTCAAGACAGGGGTTGGCTACAATTTGAATAACATTTCATTTCACTATTACAAAATCCCTTCTGGAGTTATTTTGAATAAGGTGGCGAGCGCCTCATTTTTTTGGTGCCATTTTGCTTCTAAAGTGGCTGTAGAAACATGTAATGTTTTCAGGACACCTAAATAGACAAAATTATCGATACATACCGATCGATTAACACCTAAAACATTTCACAGTGAGTTTTTCTTGTAATAAAATGTGTATTAACGACTTCAATGTGGTTGGATGTTTTATAACGACCCCATTGATTTCGGTACAGCGTTAAGTATAGGCACAAATGCTCGTAAACAGAGTCAAATTAGCATAATAATTTCTAGCTTCTAAAGTAAAAGAATAACATTGTTGAAGTGTAAGTACACTTCTGAAACAAATGAATAGCTTCAATCTACTCTCGTTTAGTAGATTTCTGAGACGGGTGTGTGCGGGTTGGACCCGTAATGCACGACTCAGAACACGGACGTAATAATAAATGCCCGCAAGGGCTTTATTATGGGGAAATCCAAAAATCGTAGTCACACAAGCAAAGTTCATCCACAGAAAATCCAGCCAAAAAACCAAAGTATAGTACCGAGGGAGAAGGCAGTCTCGGAATCGGTACACCATGCACAAGTTCAGAAACCAGAGTAGCTGTCAGCGGAGCAGAAGTACAATTCAGGGGTTAAGCAGAGTTCGTAGGTCGTGGGACGTTGCAGGAGTCAGACCGAAGTCCTATCCGCGGGGCAGAGGTACAAACAGACAGCAGACAAAACTCGTGGTCAAAAAACAGGCAGTAGAAACGGTAGGCAGGCAGTAACAATGGTCAGTAAACAGGCTTGGATCAATAACAAAAGTCAGACAATGGATAACGCTCAAAAGTGACAGTAGTAAACTAACAGGCAACAATTTTGCGAAGACAAGACATGAACACTGATCTTATATGCAGGTGTAGACAGGTGCAGACACTTAGCTTGAGAGCAGCATGCGAAGGGGAATCAGGTGTGGAAGGCTGACGAGGTAACAAGATAATTAGTAATCGTTAGTAATAAACCTATCCTGACCTAGCGTTAGTAAATTAGTAAATGACATGCACAAGAAACGTAAGGTAAACATGAACACATGGTTAGAGAGTTAGTATTACCCAATCCTGATCTAATGTTAGTAGATTAGTAAATAGACACGGGAAAATGAAACAATTAGGGAAGGCTGAGTGACAGCAGAGGGAAAACAGCATGAATGCAAGGCTGCAGAAAAACATGGAAATGTGTATGCTACCAATGAACTGCATCGTAACATAAATAGAACACAAGCATGACATAAACTGAAAATAAACTGACAAACTAAACATGAAATGTGGCATAAACATGACAGAAACGTAACAATTTCCTTGTTAAATTACATGTTGAAATGAGCCCAGACGTCAATTTAGTTTTTTGTTTGTGTGTGGAATGCCCATTGTGATTACATTGTGGGCAGAACGTTCGACCTCCCTACATGGGAAGGTCCAGCGCTAGGACCCAGGGGAGGCTGCTATAGCCCTAATCTAGTGCAGCCATTGGTTAGAGTACAGTGTGGTGCACACACTGAGCCGCGTGACCGCTTAATTCAAATGACGCTACAGAGTGGGTTGTAGAAGTGAACGTTCTAATGCTGCTGCAGAAATCACTACTGGTACTTGAGCTCGGGAAGTTCGGTAACACTGATCCTCTCCTCCACTCATCTCCTACTCGGAAATATGCAAAACTGCCTGTACGTTTCAAGTACATGTAGTTGCATGTACAGTATATACAGTACCTGACTACAGTATTGCGGTTTGTGTTGAGACATTAATTAATATTTAACAATTAATATGTAATTAACATGAAATCAGCAACATTAGATTAGGACACAAAGATCGGTTTCCGAAGCACCGAGGAGAGGAGGTGGTAGTGGAGGAAAGGAGGGTGCATTTTTTAAGTAGTGGGATGCACCCTCTCACGAGCAAGCTGTTTAGGCAGTATGCATTCGTTCATCGCTATACAGGTATCCTATGCTGCTGAAAGCTGTCAGGAAACTCAACTATCGATGATACAAGTAGTTGTTCGCTTTAAAATTTCCTCAAACCTAGGTGACATCACAGACATAAATTTAGTCTATGTAATCGACATTATTAGACGATTATGTGTTTAATGTTGAAAATTTCAGTCTACAAGTGTTTCCTTGTTGGCTAGCTAACTGTAGCCTTCTAAAATTATCTGCTTCACAGGCTACCATGCACAGATAGTGCCAGTAGTAGGAAAGTAGGCCTACATTACTCTGGCTAACATTACTGTAGGCCTACGCTTGAAGTCCTTCACTTGAATTGAACAACTGTTGCCTTGTGGATACTGCAGACTCAAACTGCAAATGAGACAAGTTCATTTAAAAATAGCAACAAAAAGTTAAAATTAAAATCACCAATCCAGTGGGTTGCCAGGCTTGCTAGCCTACGTGAGTAACCAGCTAGTGACCAGCCAATTCAGTTGCGAATTCACTGGGTAGCTATACTAGGAACAGTTACCAGCCTTGGCGAATCAAGCCGGCTTCTCATTCACCACCACCGGCCTCTCATTTACATTCGTTTTCATAGGATACAAAATAAAAAAATAAAAAAACCTTATAGGCCTACAGCATGAATCTCAAGGTAATCGATTCACTTGAAAGATAGCTTCGGCTACCCACACAAACTAAACCGAGGACGATGGACTTCTCCGCAATGTTTCGCCGCCACGCCACACCCTACGGACTGATTCGACAGTTGATTACATTTAATTCTGTCACTGAAAAGGAGGAGCACTTTGATAAATGCAATGACAGACTGCTCTGCAAGTCAATACATACAATCACGAGTATTGCCTTGAATTTTGGCACGCAGTGGCCACAGAGCGAAATCCAATCGGCCCCGTTTACACTTCAATTTTGGCACGGAAACAACGCAGCTGATGTTGAAATGCAATGACAGACTGCTCTTCAAGTCAATGAATACAATCACGAGGATTGCTTTTAATTTTGTCACGTTCTGTGCGCCACCCTATGCTGACAAAGCTAAATGCAATTGGCTCGTTTACATTTCAATTTTGGCACGAAAACCGTACATCTGGCGTTTAAAATTAATACATTCCATATTGTATTTCAGTGTGAGTGTTTTTAGAGAACACACAATGAAATACAATGCAATATGTGTTTTGTTTTTAATTATGGCATGTTAAATGCACATCCTTATGTAAAGGCAAATGCAGATATGTATTACATTTCACAATGTGTCACTAAAGCGATTGTATTTAATTAAGTCACTAAAAGTCTTCCATATTTTATTGCCCTGCAGTGCAATTTCACAGGCTGTTGTTCGCGCAAGCGGTGACACTTCAATCCTGCATTGGAATTTTGGGGCTTTAAGATGATTCAGATGATGGCAGGTATGGGGCAATCTTGGCGGGGCATGCCCCATACCTATACAGCACGAGAGTTTGGCACTTTTCTGGGTTTCCTACAGAAGTAACCACAATGACCACAGACTCAGCCCTTAAAAACATTAACTTCTGTACATTCTGGCCTCATGTAACCACACAGCATTCAGATACAACTTCAGATACAACTTCACACAATAAAGCCCCAAACTTGGGTTATTTTGCCGTTTTTTTTCCTTCCTCTTCTGCTTTTTCTTCTTCTTCCCATTTTTCCTGCCGCACCCTCAAATAATAATTCTTCCCATTGGATAACAACATTGCATACCTGCTATCGCAAGCTTATCGACCAATAAAAATGCTTCAAACTAATGTGGCCTACTGAGTTGCTGCCTCTCACACAGAGGACTGGGGTTTGAGCCCAACAGGGCGCAAGTTTATTTTCGACAAAAACAATGGCCAACTTTTATACTTTTAATTTAGTACACTGTTATTTTCACAATAACAAACGTATTTTTATTGCAAAGGCCAAAGACATTTCAAATGTTAATTGTTCAATGTTTCACTTGTACTATAGCGAAATGGTGAAAGTCAGACGACACCACTTCAGTTAACATTACTCAGTATGGAAACGAATATTCCATTTGCCATAGAAACTTACAAATGGCCTATAGCCTATATCACTTGACTGTACCAAGAGGCTTTGTTGTAGTGGTAAGCGTCAAGCCTTACCATACGAGAGATCTGGGTTCAATCCCCGTCTGGTACTAAAGTGTAATTACATTTTGGACTAAAACAGTTTGCACATGTTCTGGTTTTCTCATACAAGAATGTTTTTTTATTGCAAAGGCAAAGACATGTTTACAATATTAACTGTTTACTTGTAGCCTGTTAGTTAAACAATTCAGTCACTGGACACCACGCATTGCATCATCTGGTTAACATCGTGTTGTTGCATCAATGTAAAAAAAAATATATATAAATAACTGTGCCATTTGCTACATGTTTTAATCTCACACAAATGGCGACAAAGAAATGTGTCTGTGTGGAGCCTTATGCTGTGCTCTTGCAGTCATGTCTGAGTCACTGTGGAAACCGAACCTTCAATGTTGCCTCGGCCAAAATTTCTTTATTATGTCTTCATTCATTTCTTCACTTCAGCTCTGTTCACTTTATCCTTTTCACACAACACAATGTGACCATAAAATTAACTACTATGAAAATTAAGAATTTACAGTAATATAACCTACAAAGCCAAATGGGTTAGGGTCTATATAGCCTACCACCAATTCAGCAAAGACATATGTTTCATGGTTAGTCACTTAAAGAAAAATGACAATAGCCTCTGAACATGTCATTGTCTACTTCTGCATACAACGTCTATTGCAAACACTATATCATAATAATATAACATAAATATATTTGTGGTAGGCTACCTTCTTTGACAGTAGTATTGTCTTTTTTTCTCATGTAAAGATCTCTGGGAAATAGTTTTGCCAGAGAAATTTGAACCCCAGTCAGCTGCTCATGAAAACTAACCTACTAGAGCAGTGGTTCTCAACCCTGGTCCTGGGGACCCCTTGTGTATGCTGGTTTTCGTTCCAACCACAATTGCAATACCAGAATTTTAACAAGCTGTTATTTTTTCTTAATTAGGTGTTTTTATTGTATAGAGAGAACACTTTAAACTCTTTACTCTCTTAAGCCACGTTATGTTAGCAATAGCTATGCATGCTTTGAAGAAAAAAAATCCCATGTTCGTTATGCTTATTGTGTTATATTGCAAACAATTACAAAGAAGAGGTAAGAACTCAGGTGAATAGGCTCCTAATTAGGTAATTGAACACAAGTTTAAGTTCCTTCATAATTTTTTCCTTAAACTTGTTAACACAATGCAGGTTTGGCTCGTTATCATTTGCTTTGTCTTTGAATTCTTCATTATTTACCAAACGGTTAGTTTTAGTGGCCATGTGTCCACAATTTCACCTATTATGAGCCAATTGATTCACCTCAGTCTTTAATTTGATCAGTTAAAACATTTTTTACCTCCTTTTAATTGTTTACAATACAGCACAATGTGAATATTGGACTTTTATTCTTCATGGCATGCATAGCTATTACTAACATAATGTGGCTTAAGAATGTAAATAATCCCTCTAAACATTAAAAACACCTAATTAAGAAAGATTGACAGCTTGTTAAAATTCAAGTATTGCAATTGTGGTTGGAACGAAAACCAGCATACACAGGGGGTCCCCAGGACCAGGGTTGAGAACCACTGTACTAGAGAGTGTAAAGGAAACTACTACTATGAAGCGAGTCAAAATGGCTTATTTTTAGGGGTGTATACACAAAAGTCACGGTTCGGTACGTACCTCGATTTTGAAGTCACGGTTCGGTATGTTTTCGGTACAGCGGAAAAAAAAGAAATGCAAAACATAAAATTGCTTTTCATTTATTATGAAGTTACATATAAACTTGTAAACAGTGGTTATTTGGCCATAATTTCCTGAACAACGGAAGGCACATATCGTGCTTTCTTAAAAGCTATGGCGTTTGTTATTGGTTTTGGTCTTAATTAGTGGAGGCAGCTTAAATGCCATGAGGAGCTGCGTTTGCACTCCACTCTGTTTTTCCTTGCACCAGTTCACCATACTGATAAGGCTGGGCTGTGCTAACCCTGCATTCGTTTATGGTCGGAGGTCGGATGTGGGAAACGCGTCGTTTCCGCATCATTACCGACATCACTGCGTTCGCGGTGCACAACTGGGGACTTGGTGTCATGCACCAAGTTCGCAGGGAAGTTTTGGCTTTGCTAGCAAATATAGCTAAAACAGCTAACAACTATGTTTTAACTTTTAATTGTATATGTTTATCATTCTGTATCGGCATGTTGGCCGATACAAAGGCATTTAATGCTGTAAAACGAAAGCTGAAGTGTTTTAAAAGCTAAAATTGTCTAAAAGTCATGTTTGTTTACTGTTCACAATGTGGTCGATCGCGGTGTAACCTGCCATGATGATGTGATGTCAAGTTCTTCCGAGTCGGGGTTGTTGATTTCCCGATCCATGATTTCCGATATGGAACAAGTTGGAAGGGCGTTTTATTACATTTTCCCTAGTCAGATATCGGGATTCCTAGTTGGAAATGAAAAAAAACTAATGCAGCATTAACTCAGTTGCTGTGCTCATGGGCTGAACTAAAAACATCCGGCTCTTTGCGAAAGTTATGTCTTCGGGGGGGAAACTCAAAGTTTTTAATTTGAAGTTCTGCACGTGCGTGGTTAAACCAAAACTCACAACGCGCACCGAACCGAAAGCCATGTACCGAAAGGTTCAGTACGAATACGCGTACCGTTATACCCCTACTTATTATACTATTGTCTATTGCAGTACAGAAAAAACTAAACTACACCTGCATGGTACGGTTGGTACCACGAAGACCAAACGATTTACCCCAGGTAACACGACCGGAAAAAATATAGCCTACACTGAAGCTGTACTGGACATGTGTTTCTACACAATAACAGCAATGTATTTTAGCCCTAAGTGCGATAGATGGTCGCTGTGGAAATGTCGACTGTACAGGACTTTGACGAAATGTAACAAGATAAACTCTTCAGGGTTAATCAGAAAATAGCTGTAGCTGAATATACTGGTAAGCACTTGGTCTCCTACACATATTTATACGAGAGATTTTGGAGAAAAACCATTCTTAACCGAAAGTGCATCAGGTAGGCTACTGACAGTAAGCAAGGGAAAATACTTATTTGTACTACAACGTTTTTTTAATTTTTAACAAATATTATTGTTTCTATATGTGAACATTATTTTCTTAGCGTGTATAAACGGTGCATTTTATGCATTTTACAGTCTGTGGCTGTGGCGAGAGAATCGGTTGTAAGTCAATATTTACGGGGTTTTATTAAAGCTGTATTTCACAATTTTAGACGAACATGAATATTGTAATTGAGACAGACACGTCTCAACCACAAAGGGCAAAGTTTATACAGTTAAAATATGCTACGTACTGTCATGCAGTTAAAATGACTGCAAACACTTTAATTTAGTTGTAGTTCATGGTAGGCTAAAGCACAGAATTCACGCCTCTGTCTTTCTTTGAGCTACAATGTATGCGTGTGTCTGCATGTATTCTGTATGCACGTCTCTCTTGATGTCATTATCTTCATGCATTATCATCATTAGTTAGCTACCAAACGCATTACATTACATTCGTACACAAAAATAAGTGATATCTCACCAAAAAATAAGTTTTCAACGTAAAAAAAAAAAAGCCAAGTTACTCACGCATAGCCTACAAAGCACTGTCTGTAAGTCCTTAATTCCAACTTGCAAAAACTAGGCCTGCCTTTAAAAGTACTGATATCAAAATGTGGCCAAGGTACAACTAACAATATTTCCTATCGTAGCTCACAGCTAATTAAACTAGCTCTATTCCAAAGCATTGCTATCCAAACTTTCCTAAATAATTTAATGCAACTTGGCCCTGTGTTTTTTCATCTTAGCATGTGAACAGATTGTGGTGATTCAAACTTTAAATGTCAAATAACAAAAATGGCCTCATGGAACAGCATATCATTTCAATTAATGTTTTAAACAGTTGACAAATAATTACACTCCAGAAAGGATATGTTTATACTTTGTTGTAAAGTTTACTTTAGAAAATGTACAGGTTTTAAAATGTTCACTGCTGCTACAGATTTCTCTACAATTCACAAACAGACATTTACACCAAGAAACATAATTTGCAATAGAGAAAGGCGGATGAATAAATAAATGCAGAGAAAAAATTTAAATATTTCTACGTTGAAAATACGTAATAGTTTTTAATTTGTTAACATAATAGTTATGTTATTTGTGAACAGACTTTTGTGAACACAAGACCACACAGGTTTCTATAGAAATCAAAATATTCCAAATATTGCATTGCTTTGGAATAGAGCTAATTAGTGTGAGCTACGATAGGCAATATTGTTAGTTGTGTTAATAGCTAGCTAATTGCTAACGTTACTGATTTTACTAACGTTGCCTAACGTTGGCCTAAACTAGCTCACTTTTTGTAACGTTAGTTTTTGCCATTTCATTTGGCTGCATTGAAAGAAAATGGAACCTGTGGATGTAAACATCCTGGCTTAGATTCAACGTTATTTTCAATCCTTAAAGGGATAGTTCGGAATTTTGGACATAATGTCTCAATTACAACTTACCCATGATGTAGTTGATTGATGGAAACCATTTTCAGCTAATTCCATGTTGTCCCTTCTTTTGGACATACACACGTTGCTAATGCTAGCGCAACTCTATGGTAACCGGTAGCATCCACTACCAAATGCACTTAAACACTCCACAGTGCACCCAAAGCAAATGAAATATGATGACAGTCTATCGGGGTTATTTTGAGTGTTTATACCATCATTTTCGAAGTCAAACTATCGTTGAATCCTTTACTTTGTGCTGACCTATATTCTCTGTGGAAGTACGGCGGCGGAGCGAACGTGGCCACTGCAACTTGTTGCTCTTCTTTGTTGTTGTAGTCGACCAGTGCCAGCACTACATTCGTAGGCAACGTAAAGTATCGGAAAACCGTGACATTCCTGAGAGGTTGATCGATGCGATTCTTGGGTTGTCGTAAGCTGGAATTTACGGGAATAACGAGAGTGAAAATTGGGATAACAGAGCAGCGAGTTGTCTGAGCTAACTTACCTTCCTGCTATGATGATGTTCAGGCTGCACGCTTAAAGTCGCCCTCTGTGTTCTTCGGGATGTCAAATGGCCGATTCGCACTGGACTGGGGCATTAGGCTACCTGGTCAAATCTACTTATGAAATACCAGGGATTATGAACGGGTACGAATGAAACGTAACATTTCTATAGGCTACTTCCATATTCTCTGTTTTTCTGCACATTTGCACAGCGTATGCAAATTGGTGTGTTGAAGCTGGCTACAGAGTCGAATAGGCTACAATTAATTTCAATTCAGTCACGATTCAGCAGTAACATTTAAATACTTTTGGTGTAAGAACTGCACGCAAAATGTCAGAATTAGAAATAATAATTTCCACCGCAGCCTCCATAAATCTCAATTCGGAAAGATGAAGAAAAAAGTGTGGAAAAAAACAAGGAATCCTTGCTGGGAAAAATAATATCACCCCAAATTACTGAGATGCCGATTCACACATGACTAATATTATCAAATGACCTGTTTTGTGCAAAATACAGTAGGTAATTTACGGTGGGGAATTTTAACTTTACAAAGATTCGCTCGGGATTAAGATCACAGATGACCTCCACAAATCACATGAGGTCCCCAGGTAATACTACTCCAGTGAATAGGGCATAAGACGATTCAAAATTATTTGAACAAAGGTATTTCAGCTACGGTGCAGGTGGATTTGAGTATTTATGTATTGAATATGCATAGGTGATGAAATAATTTGGCTGCTAATGAATGAATGTGTACTTAACTACTTGCCATTGTATTCTATCTGGTGTTATTCATTTGAGAGAAGGCAGCTCAATTTAAATGGTACAGCCAAAGTGATGAGTTGTCAACCAATATAAACCTGTTTTAAATGGCCACCGATGAATGAGTTGATGGGATCTACCCAGAATTTCTGAAGAACCTTGGCCTCCAAGGTTTTTTCACCCATGTCCATTCTACAGGAATTATCCCTAAGGCCTGGAGAGAGTCTAAGGTCATCGCCATCCTCAAGCCTGGGAAACCTGCGTATGATCCAGCTAGTTACCGACCCATCTCCCTCCTGTGTACATCCTACAAGCTGTTTGAGCGCCTCCTGCTTGCCAGGATTTCTCCACTGGTAGAACCTGTTCTGCCCAGAGAACAAGCTGGCTTTAGACCTGGTAGAAGCTGCACAGATCAAGTTATTGCCCTCACAACCAATATAGCTTCCAACGTGCTCTGAAAACTGGTGTTGCTCTCATTGATCTGTCATCAGACATGGTCTGTGGAGACATGGTCTGTTGCTGAAAGCTTCCAGAATCCTGAAGTGCCAAACCACTATGCGTGCCCTCTCATCCATCCTCAGTAACCGTAGGGTCTCGCTTGCGGACCAGACCAGCACTGTCAGGACCCTGAATGATGGTCTCCCTCAGGGCTCTGTCCTAGATCCCCTACTCTTCAATATCTATGTGAGTGACATGCCAACTACCTTGTCCAGGAAGTTTACATATGCAGATAACCTTTCCCTTGCCTACCAGGGAGCTGCCCTTGAGGATATCAGCAGAGCACTAACCCAGGACTTGAAGGGGATGGAGTATTTCACCTTCTGGCGATTTCGCCCCAACCCATCTAAGACAACTGTCACTGCCTTCCACCACAGCAATCGACTCGCCAATGCAAAGCTCCGAGTGTCCTTTTGTGGCAAGCCGGTGAAGAATGAGGAATTCCCCAAGTACCTTGGAGTCACCCTGGATCACACCCTCACGTATTGTGAACACCTGAAGAGGGTGGCTGATAAACTGAAAAGCAAGGGTCAACATCATCAGGAAACTTGCAGGCGACAGCTGGGGATCTGATAGACACACCCTTTGTACCGCAAGCTTAGCCCTAGTCTACTCAACAGCCGAGTTCTGCTCAACAGCTTAGGCTAATAGCTGCCACACCAAACATCGAGTTGACACTGTCCTTAACTCTGCAATGTGGGTCATCACAGGGACGGTTAAGTCAACACCTTGGCTCCCTGTGTTCTCTCATATCACCCCTCCCAACATACGCATAAGGGGAGGATACTGAAGGACTTGTGCATCATCGAGGCTAACCCTGACCTTCCCATCCATGATGACTTGTACAACCTGCCCAACATGCGCCTGAAGTCCCACAAACCCTTCTGGTCTTCAGTCAAATCCCTGGAAGACTTTGACTCCACGACTGAGTGGCGCAGAGCCTGGGCAGATGCCAACACCAATAACGAAGAGGTCATCACAGACCCCACAGTAAAACCACCCGGATTTGACCTCCCTCGCAAGCAATGGCTAACCCCGAACATAATCCGCACCCTCTATGCAAGAACAGCCCATCACCTGCATAAGTGGGGGATGACAGAGAGCCCTGCTTGCGACTGCGGATATCCAGACCAGACCATCCCACACATCCACGCAGTAACTGACGCTGCCCTGGCCTGGATGTCTACCCTTGACCTAGAACTGTAGGCTGTGCACACCATACACAAGAAGAAGAATGGCCACCAGCTGCCTTCTGCCTACAGCTGGTCAGTTGACGTGGTCAGTGTTAACTCAAAAATGGCCTAGCTCAACAGATAAAGCAGGGGTCCGATTTTCACAGGTAGAAAAAAAATTGTGGGTTTGCCTCCCCAAAAATTCTGGTCAGCAGCCACCTCTAATACCATCGCCTGATGCTATTGCTGTATATCCAAGCAATTTAAAGAAATATTAATTGCAGCAACAATTCCAAATTATTCATTGAATTTAGGCCAATCGCTGCTCTAAAAATCCATGGGCAATTTTTCTTTATTTTTTTTCTCCTGGGGGTGCATGCCCCCAGACCCCCGTAGTAGAGGCTTAGCCCCCCCTAAACATATCTCTGGTGACCCCCCTGCTGTTAGCCATGTCTGGTACTATTGTTCATATTAAATCAGGTGAATGCTTCTCCTATATTGTAAATCACTCCGGATAAGAGTGTCTGCTAAATGAGTGCAATGTAATTATTTACCTTAGATAAACTTAAGTTACACCTGAGGTGTTTCCTTTGACTCATCTTAGATAAAAGTCAGTTATACCTGAGACATTTCCATTCCTGCCTTAGCTGTAGGTCACTTTATAAAACATGCATGGTCTCAGCGGTTATGATATACACTGACAAAAAAAGTACACGTAGATATTTGCTACGGTGTAATCACACATGTATTAGGGAAATATAAACCAACATAATGGGGCAGATATAAACCAACATAAATCAATTCTTGAAAACAGTCCCATCTTCTAAGGTAGATCACAGAATCAATAAAGGTTAAATCATTCTTTCATGAAGTCCGGAGGCGATGAGGAGGCGATGAGGCTGGGGGCATAGTATAAGATTGGTGGAGGTGGCATGAGGTTAAGGTGAGGATGGAGGGAAGCTGAAAGAAAAAACTCACAGGCCTGAGTTTTCCATAATCTCAAAATCAACTAGACAATTGCAGCATTGGCGACTGGAAATATATTTTTGTTCAACTTTCAAATCTAAGTGGACACTTTTCAGGCCTGATATTTTATTTTTCCTCTCAAGTAGTGGTGCACAGACAGACATGCACTCTCCTCCAATGTCACTTCTGTTCTATGATAAAGTGATTGTTGTATTACCCAAGCTGTGTTTATGCAGGAAAAAAAATTACATATTGATTGACAGTTATCGAAACAACATAGGAAGCCTAAATTGAACAGCAGCTATGTAGAAGACACAGGAAGAAATTAATTTTCATCCATATCGGATGAACCGTTTAGAAATTATAGAACCTTTTGTACATAGTCCCACCCATTTTCGGGCAGCACATGGTTGGCTAAATGGCTCTAAGTCATCAAGGGTCTGACGTATCAAACAAGCCTTACTTGAAGGGTTTCTTCTGCTGACTTATTTTCAATAGGAACATTTGTCAGGAGAAACAACCCATATCTACTGCATATCTGGCAGCAGAGTGATAATTTGAGACTCGTTTGATAACTCAGACCCTTGATGACTTACAGCCATTTTGCCAACCATGTATTCCATACTGTTCCAGCATAATTTACAGCTAAATTTAGTCCCACCCCCCAATTCCAAAGAAGTTATAGTATTGCTTGTAAGAGTGCCAGAATAAAAGATATCAAGAGTCTTTAGATGTTGTTGGGTTACAGACATCAGGAAGTCATGTCATGCAAAGGATATGCGACCAAATATTAAAAATGATTACTTTATTCTACATTATGTTAAACTGTCCAATATTTTTTGATGCCCGAAAATGGGGGTGACTATGTACAAAAGGTTCTAACCTCATTGTCATTGTATCCTTTCAAACTCAAACTACTAGAGTACCGAACCAAAATTACAACAAAAATGTGTCACTGTCCAATGAATTATGGCGCTCACTGTATGTGAACAGAATATAATCGGCTTGTAATGTGATGTTAACCTCTTAATGCCAAACGCCCCCTAGCGGTAACGCCGGCGTGACGGAAATTATTACATTATACATTTCATTAATTTAATAATATATAATAAACTGCTCACCTCAATATTTTGATTAAATATCCTTAAGATATATCCATTCCTTCTGGGAAAGTGGTTTTTAAGCCCAAAACATCGGAATAAAACTTTGTAAATAACGTTGGAAACTCGGACCTAATTCTCAAACATGTATTGCAGCTTGATGTCACACCATAAACAATGTGCTGGTAAACTGTTCTGCTTAATTGTATTTCACAAAACTTTGGTTTGAAAAATCATTATACCTTTAGGCTTCAAGAAAAAATACTTTAAAACTTTCATACGGCTGTACATTATTTTTTTCCAATTTTAAACCGACTTGTGCTTTTTTGCACTTGATTACGACTCGTTCGGCTGTGTTCACTTTGGCGTTGTGAAACTCAGCCAGTTTCTGGAGTACCAATCCCATGGCTTAGTATATGTTAGCCAGAGTAGTTTTGAACATGCTTGCAGTGATTTATGCAAAACCGACGTCAATTGGGTGTATTTATTTGACTGATAGCACAATAGGCCTATCTGAAGTGGGAAAAACCGTCTTCCACCCGCCTCCACTCTGAGTATTATTAGCTTTCCATTGGGTTTTAAAACTGTCTGTCAAATATTCCAGGAAATAGCCAAGACTCTTATCTTTGAAACAAGCCGGCTATTGAATACAATAGCCGTCGTAAAAAAGGAAAGCGAGCCGTGCGTATGAGGAAGTGGCGAGCCACGCGTAATTATCGAACCAAAATGGCGCAGTGGTTTTACCTTGTAGCGTAGCTCGCTACATTCCGTTTAGCAAAGCACAATTAATTAGGTAAGGCCCGCAGTTACATTTAATACTTTAGAGTATTTTTGATACAGCTTTTGTGTAGTTATGTCGAGATTTTTGAGGCGTTTATCCGTGCACCAAGTGCTAGACGAACTGGATAAGCCAGAAGATGTTTTTGCCGAGGGAGACTCATCCTGTCTCAGTGACGCTGAATCCACTGATGACCGAGATGATGTTGCTGAAATGTAAGTTGTTTTATCATACTAACAGTGTTATGCTATAAACGCATTGAATTTCGCCATGGCAGGTAACGTCGTTAGGGCTGGTGGTATTACCGATTTTTCGATATACCAGTGTGAATTCACGCAATGCCATGCGGGTTCGTAATTACATTGTCAACTGTATTTTATTGTTTTTCATACAATTAATATTACAAATTGCACATTCCAACGGTATGATAAATAATTTATGAAGTAAACTTAGGGTGTATTGTCTGTGTTGACAAACTCGCACGTGTTACGTGGCGTTGCCAACAACACAGATGTTTGGTGTAAGCATCGAAGGAAATTTAGCTGCAATGCGTGAATCCCTGTGTTTCTTCTGTGAAGCTAACTAACCTTATATACTTATGCATACAATCGGTCCCTCTCAGCTAAATTAATATAGATAGTATTGCCTTTACAGTGGCAAGCTAGCAAGCATCCCTGTGTTTTCCTGTCTGTTTATTATAGTTTATACGAGTATTAGGAATGGAAGTGTGGTGTTGCTGATTTGCCCACAGCTTACTGTGAACTACAGTCGACGTTCATTGCTAGGGATAGCTGCTACATTATGCGAAGGATGTGCTTTGCCTTGTCTGTTCTGTAGTGATCTTGATGTCTCTGTGCACACTTACTGTACGTCGCTTTGGATAAAAGCGTCTGCTAAATAAATGTAATGTAATGCAAGCAAAATTACAGGTAACAAGCAGCTAGCTATCTATTTGTGTCTGAGATGAGCTACTAAAACGATTTTTTTGAGTGTGAAATGGCTTCTGGAAGTGTTTAGTAAAGTCATTGTTCCACCTGAGTAAATTGTTCTGTATGCAGTACAGAAGGCTGTGCAGGTAAACAAAATGGTAATTTATGCATGGTATGAGGGAGAGAACATGATAACATGAGGGAGTACTTGTTGATTATTATTATTGTTGATTGTTGTTGTATAAGGGGGACTAATGGGTATATCAACATGGTGGACAATTCCATGGACAGGGTTAGTGGGATTTGTAATGATGCAGATTGCTCTCCTGAGGGAATGTGTAGTCTAAATGGCTTCTGTATGAATGGTTAAATAATCTCTCCTCAACCTCCACCCCGATGTTTTGATCCTTTACCTTTTTTTGTTTTTAGTTCATTTTTTTTAGCTTTTTGGACCCTGCCATTTTGTACTTTCTTTGTGTAAATACGGTAACTTCAGCAATTAGAGGCAAGGATCTTTTTATTTGTTACAGCAGGGGTGTTTTTATTTTTTATCTAGGAAACTGGTGGACTTTTGATTTTTTATCCACTGCACTTTTAGTAGTACACCTTAGTGCACTTGTAATATAGTTGATATATGTTTGTCATGTATAAAGTTTTGCCTCCTAAAACCCAACCCCAACGTCCCTGTCATAGGAGGTGGCAACAGAATAAAGGACATGACTGGCAAGCATTAATGTGTAGGGAAGTTTCATACTATTCCCATTATTCATTTGAAAACCTGTTTGCACATTCCTGGACTCATTTCTGGCTAATGGGGCTCTGGTGAAATACACAAGATTCACTGTGCTGCTACATGGGTTTTGACAGCTTTTTGTAACCTTGGGTGGTTAGTTGTGTAATATGCAGAACACCAAGAACACGTCTAAAAATGAACTTTTATTGCCAATATTGACAAATTATCTCATTTTATTGTAAAAACCTAAAAAATAAATCATATTGAGACCTTTCTGGAACATTGCCATTTTTGGCACATTTGGCACCATTTGGCACCATTTGGATAACGAAAAAGGTTCACCTGAAAAAAACCCTGTAAAATTTGAATGGTTTGAGATATTGACAAGAGATTGTTACCAGAGGTAGGCAGCATATTGATGAATCAGATAGAGGAGTCATTTCCTTGATTGCATTTGTAGCTCATCAGGTAAAAATTCTTAAACTTGAATGTAGGTACCCGTTTTTAGTTTTTTTATATTTACTGTACATAAATTGTTGTAGTTAAGTATCAAAAACTGTATTTCTATGAGTTCTCACTGCTTAGTCGTAATACTGCAGGTGTCTGCTTTAATAAAAGCCATGAACCATATTTGTACCATTTATAGTTTTTGAGATAACCACCTTTGTTTGTCACTAGTGAAAACAGGCAAAATTTGGCCTATTTTGCCCTCGGTAGGAAGAGGTTAAAAGGGTACTCATTGAGAACAACAAAATACCATACAACATTGTGAGGAACTGTATCAGCTTTTTAATCGCAACATAACATATACATAGATGTTATGTTATGCATATATATATGTGTCCCTTTCATATTTAGTTTTGGGGGCTGTTCAGAAGCAGGGAAATCAACAAACACAAAACCGCCGTTGGGCTTTGAAGAGCAAGATGAGTTGCTGTGCTCTCTCTCTGCCAACCAATTAGCAAATAACTGCCTCCCTCTACTCGGCTACCCAACACTGCTTGTAAACTGCTGTTCTGGGAAAGAATTATAAAAATGGTGTTCTGTGTGTGTGTGTGTGTATGTGTGTGCGTGTGAGAGAGAGAGATATATTAGGGTCTGCATGTGTGTGTGCGTGCATGTATTTTGCGGCGGCAAATAAATTGGCCCAGGTTCAATGAGTCTTTTAAACTTGCCCTCTTTCACAAGAGAGGTTAAGTGGAGGTGCCAACCTTACTGTGGTCATTAAAAATCCCACAGAGCTCCTCATGAAAGAGAAAGAGTGGTACCCTTCCAGGGCACACATCACCATCACCATTTTCACTCTGCTCAACTAATTATCAGCTGAGGGATTATGCCTGCCTGGGTTAAGCACAGCTGAGGCAAGCCACTTTCATGTCTGTGGATGAATTATAGTGTGCATCCCATTTAATATGGAACACTTTTTGTGGACTATTTAATGATAATAATAATAATAATTATAATAATAAAATTTTAAAAAATAAAAATAATAATAACAATAATATTTTATTTTATAATATAATTTATTTCAATAATTTTTATAATATATATATATACGTATATTATGGTGGACTACGTTGAATATATATACTGTATATGCATGCTATTTTTACAGCTGCATGACTCATTCATGGAAAAGCATCAGAACAAAGGTAATTAATGTGTCTCGAAATCCTCAAAATACCAATCAGTACTTCGATGTCTTGACACGTTAATACTGCTTTTGTATTTGAGTTCTCTGTTGTTGGTGTCATTCTTTTAATATCCAAATGTAATAGTTTTTTGATGCAACATGCGTACATGTACCAGAAATTTGGGATGGCAGTTAGATAAAGTGGTTAATGATGCTTGGACTATAACAGGAAAAGATACAGGGTTAAATCCCCTGTTAGGTATGCCGAAGAAGGCACTTAACAACAAATTATATCCAGCTGTGTGAAAGGAAATCATTATAAAAACTTAATGTTATGGGTCGCAGGGACTACTCATGTCGTGACAATCTTTTTTTTCTTCCCAGGCCATGTCCGAATCCGCACTCTTTCACACTGTTCAGTAGATAGGACAAGAAAGTCGTTGAGTAGGGGAAAATCTTTCAAATTGCAGTATACTATACACCTGGATGACACACTTACTTCCAGGGTTTCGCTGAGTACATTTGGGAGCATACTTTTCAAGAAGTACACAAACATTTTGGCCGCATAAATATGACATGAAGCTTCGCTGACGTTTTCCTTCAAATACAACAAAAACAATACGTGACATGGCAGCGCAAGGGTGGGGTGCTGGGTTGCCAGATAGAGCCACAAATAGCCCCATCGCCAATCACAGATCTTACACATGGTCAGCCCATTTAAAGCTGCAAAATATCTTGATAATTTCAAGTAGTTGCATACGGTGTAAAAATGTAGCCTACCTGACATTGTGGTTCACGTTCAGATGCCAGGGAGGGAGTTGGGGTACCGCCCTCTGCTGGACGGCACCCCCATGACACCCAGGCAGAGGAACCAGCTGTGGCTCGTTCAAATTAGCGCAGCTGGGCGCCATCAGGATGATTGGCCTGCCTCTTAAAAGGGCCTGGTTCCCAGGCCAGGGAGAGACTTTTGATTTATTAACCTCCAAGGAGAGATGAGAGATGAGAGATGAGGGATGAGGGATGAGGGATGAGGGATGAGAGATGAGAGATGAGAGATGAGGGATGAGAGATGAGAGATGAGAGATGAGGGATGAGAGATGAGAGATGAGGGATGAGAGAAGAGGGATGAGGAGATGAGAGGGCTGCACTCTTTGTGTCACTGGTTTTTGTTTATTAAAGCAACGTAACCACCCTTTTTGTGTTGTTTTCTGTCTGTTCACCACGTGGTACAGTGACCATGCCCAGCCCCGCTGCCCTGTCCAGCGGTCCAGCCGAAGCCCGGCCGCCACAGCCCGGCCGCCCTACCTAGAGGGCTCGTCAGAGCCCACCATGCCGCCTGCCCCCCCGGAGGATCCCTCGACACCACCGGCTGCCGTGGGCCCTCCAGAGGAGTCCTCAACGCCGCCCGCGTTGGTAGAATAAATTCATTAATGCATACTGTATTCACAGACTGAAATAATGGTAGCAGCCATGTTTAGAGCAGGGCTGTGCAGAGACCTTTTGAGGTGCAGGCGCTCAAAGTTAGAAAAGGGCACATCAACCTATAAAAAGGTATTTTATGACACCCAAAATGAATGATTCAAATGAATTAGAGCAACAATAGTACAAATCAAAGGGGCACTTCAGTGCTAGCGGGGTCTGGGGGCATGCTCCCCTGGGAAGAAACTTTTTGAAAACCGGCGCTCAAATGCTCATTTCTAGTGCCTTTTGAATACAGTATTTATTAATCAGCTTAAAAAAAAAAAAAAAGATTATAAACAAAAGCACTCCAAACAAGCTAACGCTGCAAAACAAACCAATCGTTTAAAAAAATAAATAAATAAATGTATGCTCTTGCTAAATTTCCCTCTCTCCATTTCTTATGTAGCTCACATGCACATATTAGATATTATTCTGTTTCCATTTAAATACTTCAGCAAGAAACATAACGTGTATATCGTGGTTGAGATACTCATTTCACTGCCTATCTCTACGGTTTCTCCTACCTGCTGTGGCTCAGAGGGCTCAGTTGAGTTGCTTCAGCCTGCCCTACTCCTCTCTCCCCCATCATCTTGAATATAACATTAATAATATGAGGTCGAATACAAGCTTTATTCAATTATTTAATCAGGAGGAAAATGGCTCATTATCATATCAGTGATCTAAATAACGAAAACGTCTACCTAAACTGTGTTAAATGCAAGTTTGAGTGGACTGGCAAAGTTAAAATTTGCTAGCCTATATGCTAGCCTAACCGTGGTCCCTGTGCATGCTGGTCGTTTTAGCCACAGTTGCAATCCCAGAATTTGGGCTACCTTTTAACGGCGCAGCGTCTCAGTGAGTTTCAACGCACCTGGTGGCAAGTAGTTTGTCCTTCAAACACCAATATAAATCTCATTTTCGAAAACGGGGAACTCAGCACGAGTATGCTCACGGGTCTCTGTGTATTTTTGGTTTGTCTTTGTTTATTCAGAACGTGTTTTGAATAACAGTAAAGTCATATTTTATTTCGAACAACTATTTGCAATTGCTACAGTACATCCCAATCATTTGTAAATATCCGGCAGCCCCATAGAAGACGACGAACTCAGCGTTGTTGGCAGCTAGCTCCTCTTTTATTTTGGCGTGGATGTAACCAAGAGAACACATTTGCAGAAATGCAGAGCCCTGAACAAAAAAGCCTGAACCTCACTTGATTGAGAGTGACATTGCATGTGGGAGGTTTGTCAGAGGTGCCTGGTACTTGTGGCCTGGTAATTTTGTAACTTGTGAGAAGAGGGCAACCAAATAAAATGGTTAATTTTAAAACAGACAAGCAAAAAAAAAAAGTTAATGAGCAGAAACATATGCATATATAAGATTCTCAATTTTCCTTTATATTGAGAGCTGAGTTCCAAAATGCCCCCTGGTATTATCATATTCCTATATAAGTACAGTAGATACCTGTGTCTTTTAGATTAATACATTGCTAACAACAATTTAGCTGTATCCAGGAGAATCTAACAATCGATGGCTAGATTAGGTACTTCTGGTTAATTCGAGAATCTACGCATTGGGAATCCAAAGTTACATTTGGAAGTGAAAGTATTGTGAATGCGATCTTAAATGAGCTGTTTTTGTCTATAACTGAGTTCATATTTTAGGATTGGATCACTACAAAGTTCATACACTACTTGAGCTCACATGCAGATAAATATGGGATTGAAATCAATTTCAGCAATCAGGAAGAGGACGTTTACTGAGCCAATGAATTAAGCGATTAGCTGGTTCACAATTGTTTGCAGACAAGCCAGTACACATCGGAGGGCCATTGTGTCTGCTCTTGCTGCAAATTCTGTTTCTGTTACACTACATTATTTCACTACTGCAGCAGACTTGTTTGCATAGTCTAATGCTTTTCATGCTAGCTTAGAGCTTCTGTTTTACAGGTTATACTCATGTGGAGCAGGGTATTCATGCCGTTTAGCAGGATTAGAGTGTACGTGCAGAAGTGCCTTCAGAGGTTTTCACTCCTCATTCACTCCTCTTGTTTCTCTATATTGCAAAATCGAATTAAAATATTTAGATGCAAATTTTTTTTCTCCTACTCTTAAGATGGCAAGTGAGGAAGAAAGTATTTTTATGTCTTGAATGACCTCAAAATGACTATTTGACCCCCTTTGGCTTAAAACTCAGATTTGGCCAGTTGTATTCCATTGTATGATCACAGTAAATGCATTAACAACATACAGTAATTGGGCGAAGATTCATGTTCCAACAGGACATTGACCCGTTTGCACACTGAAAACTCTTTAAAAACTTTTTTCTTTTATTGTATATTAATGTTGGAGTATAACTATTTCAATGGTCACATTTGTTGCCAAAACATTTCAGACATTTAATTTCATAACATCCCTTGGCTCTGCTCACAGAGAAAGAGACACACACCCCACCCACTGTTTCCACAGCCCACGTTGTGAACGTGCAAGTTTTCCTGATACGATTGCAGGATTACAGACTGGTAAAGCTAACGTTACAGTAAAAATGCCATCTACAGGTAAAACAAGGGAATCTTTTCTGTTTGTGCAGAGTTGTTGCATCACACTGAGTTCATTTAGCATTAGTATGAACCAGGCATTATCTGGCTACAGCTGTCATGCATGGTTATAGCTGAGGTGTTGGTTCTAGCTAACCAATCTGTAGCCTACGACATATACAGTACTGTGCAAAAGTCTTAGGCACCCTAGAATTATTTTTTTTTTTTTTCTTAGATGTTTATTTTTGGTCTTCTGCTTTAGTATGTCAGTAGAAAAACACACACAAAGATTTCAAAACATTAATTTTCCAAAAAACATTAATTTTGTCTAATTGAACTATCTTCAGCGAAAAAATGAACAAGGAGTCCTGTAACAGATGGTATGGCCTCCACAGAGCGCCGATCTCAACACCATCGAGGCTGTCTGGGATTACCTGGACAGACAGAAGCAAGCGAGACAGCCAAAGTCTGCAGAAGAACTGTGGCAAGTTCTCCAAGATGCTTGGAACAACCTACTAGCTGATTTTCTTATAAAACTGCACGTCAGTGTACCTAAGAGAACTGATGCAGTTTTAAAGGCAAAGGGTGGTCACACCAAATATTGATTTGATTTAGTTTTTTACTGTTTACTGCTTTTTATAGTCAATTGTTTGATATTTAGAAACTTTTCATTTCATTATTCTTGAAAGCATCTTCGCTTTACAGAATATTTTCACATGTGCCTAAGACTTTTGCACAGTAGTGTATAACGTTAGCATTTCCATCTTCCACTAGCTGCTGAATGAAGTAACATTATGAATAATAGCAACCTAGCTAATATTCATTATAGGTAATTACACTTGGCTGGCAAGCAGAAAGTCCAGTTAAATTAGTGTTGAAACTTTTGACCTATCTGTCCAGTAGAATATGGGAGCTCCATGTCTGTCTTTAAACCAATCCGCTCCCGAACATCTCGCCACCTTCTAAAATGAGCACCTATGTTTACTCAAGCAAGCTTTATCCAATTCCCTTTTATTTTTCTTTGCGTGAAATAGCACAGGTGTATAATGGGTCGTTGTGAAATTTAAATATTTACCTGTGGCAAGGTCAACCTTACTGTTGATTGGTTTGCGACGTGAACCGGCCTATCTCTTTGATTGGTTTCTATCATAAGCCACTTTGTTTTGAAAACAAAATTCGGGCCGAATCACTGGTTTTAGAATGCAGAATTTGAGGGTATACACACAGTGTATAGAGCTGGATTTCTCACTACAGTTCTTTCTATGATTGGTAACTAAGCAACGTTTCTGATATTTTTCTCAAAAAAGTTGTGTTCTCCAGCTTTAACTAAGGAATGTCTTAAAATAAGGTCAGTATTCTGGACTGGCCCAGATTTAAATCCCATTAAATCTGTGCTATGACCTGGAAATTGCTGTCCACTAATGCTTTCTAACTTTTGTTGGAGTTGGGGCAAATATGCTTTGAGAAAGGAGAAATTCAATTCTGAAATTGTCAGATTTCTGACATAGGACTCATCTACAAAGTATTTAATACTTTTGTGAATTAAAAATGCAAGTAATTTTTGGAAGGAAAAAAGGGTGAATATTTTACATAAAACATGTTTTTGTGTCAGTGATGGGGTGCGGGGATATTTCAATGCATTAAAATTAAGGTATAATATGAAAATAATATGTTCAAGGGGGTTCACTGATGCATGTGTGTGCATGTGAGACTTTCAGCTTCAAGAACATTTTATATTGTCCTGGTAATGTAATGGAAAAAGGAGTTCATATAATTTGTTAATTTGATGAAATAAAACATTTCTGGAACAACAACTGCATGGGCCCTATCTTACACCCGGCGCTAAGCGGCACTAACCCAAACTCAAGTGTCTTTGCTATCTTACACCCAGCGCTGGGTTCATTATAATGCCTTGCGCTTACGTCGTTTAACTACCATGTATTCTTGCGGCCATTGCAAGTGAACTGGGAATGTTGGTCTTAAGATGAGGAGTGGCCAGGATTATTTTTGGCGTATTGCTATCTTGAGCCAGCAGAAAGCGCTTGCGCTAGAACCACCACAAACCTGGTCTAAAGTCATGTCGCAGTTGTTTACATGTTATTTTAACGGCGCATATAAGTGCGTCTACATAGGCTTGTGCACAACGCGCGTACCCTCCTGTCTGTTACACACAGGGGCGCGCACAAGCATGACTAAAATATCAAGATTACAATGTGAAATATTATTATTGTGTAGGCTATATCAAAAAATGCATAATAATAAAAGGGTCCATAGCCTACCTTTCCCTCAGCGAAAGGGAATGCCACATTGAATTGCTTTCTGCCCACTCCATCAACATCCAGGCGATGTGCGATGGTACGGGACAATGGCTATCCATTAAAAAGGAGCTGATAACACCTATATCAAGCCTAATGCGCGAATTGTCATTTACACCTAATGCGTGAATTGTCATTCAATGGAAAACTCGCGCACAGCAATAGACGGACATTTAAGTTCTGAAAATGCGCTTCAGATGTCATTACAATACAGCTCTGTTTATCTAGGAATACAGCCTGTAAGTAAATAGAATGGTTTGTGACTGAAAAAAGTTCAAAACCTTGTGAATATTGCATTTATTGTTTTTCAAATAGCCTAGGCTACAGCGGATTCGCTGTGCATAAGGTTTTTTCGATAGCCTATGGTTAAAAAACGGAGATAAATGTCATCATGTTAACTGAATTGTAACCTTAGCTATTCTTCGTCCTTCATATTTTTTTAATTACAGTGACAAGGTTTCCATACCCTCAGCTTATTAAAACTCTGCTGATTTCACCTGTTATTCCATAACTGAACAAAATATTTTAAAGAGAACTAAGCGTCTAATTAGAAACAAAAACAAATTTGCAGCACGTTACAATTAATTCACAATTAATTTTAATACCATTATCTGCATGTGCGCTTTACAAGAGCATGTCTGTGTCCCCTGCTGTAAATCACACTTTTAACGGTCTTCCTGGGAAAGTGGATTGTTTTAAAGCATTACACTACCAGTAAAACAGGTTGGTCACATTTCCATAAGCATGACATTATTAAACAAGGGGAAATATGCGTGAACATATGGGTTGCCAACCTGACAGCTTTATTGTATTTAGTGTCATCATTAAGGCAAAATAACGGTATTTATGTTATTAGTCAATATTACTATGCAGGTAGCCTAATGAACTTCTGATGAAGCTTGAACTTCGAGAACAGCCTCATGGAATTGATGTTTGACACTTTCATTGCATAATCAAACGAAATTCGCTGAACAAGCAGGCTAATTTGGCATTTTCTAAGGTGAGACTGAAGCCATTGATAGTTGTTGCAGGTCCTTTTAACGAAATTTAACCGCATATATTTTGTAAAATGACAGCCCTGTCGGGAGTTACCGGGAACTCATAGGCTAATGGTTAGTCCGAATAATATTGATCATACTCCATTTAGCCTATCCTTTGATCACACTAAACACGCACGAGCATGTCTGTTTCGCCATCAAGCAATCCGCCAAGGTGGAAAAGCAGGCTTTTAAAGGGAATGGGATATGACATTTGGATTGGTTTATTGCATGTCACGCCCAAGACACACCTATAATTAATGAAGCGACTAGGTTCAGCCCATTTGCACCTTGCGCCGTGCTTAGCGCCCAAAAAACATGCTGCTAAAATAGCAAAAGTGGACTTGGACACGCCCAAAATTGACTTTACGCCATGCGCTTAGACCAAGCACCAAGATCACCAAGATAGAGCCCCATGTGTTTATTTCAGTGTACACCCTAATCTTTCATTTTACCACTGCTTAAAGACATTTAAAGATTTGTATTTGTATTGCATTGCTACTACACAACAACTATGTGTGTGGGTGTTTTTGTTTTGTTTGTTTCGTTTTTTAAATTGGTTTTTAAATTTACTTCCAGCTATTTTATTACTGACTGATCTGTACACGGGCGCATGCACTCAAGGCTGATTTGGAGATGCACAATATTATACAGGTTATTTTTAACTTGGAATAAAATGGCCTCTTGACAGTGTTCCATCATTGCAGTAGTGTATAGAAATGAATGTGCAATTATACAAGAAAATTCTAGGAATTGTTGGTCCAAGGTCATTGATTTATGGCTTGCTTTGCTTAGAAATGAGCCAAACAACTTGTAGGCTATTCGGTAAGACCACTTATTATGCAGTGCCACAGACGTGACTGAATGAAGCAACTTTCACTAGTGTTGTACAGTAGACTAGGCACTGGGCAGCATGGTGTGATCTTCTTCAAATACCCATGCCCTTATGGCCGAAGTGTGTTTTGAATAGTTTATCACAGTTTACAATTTGATTGTGGAAAAATTTGTCCGATTTTTATTTAATTGCATATACACTGCCTGGCCAAAAAAAAAGTCGCAGTTGCACCAGTCATGCATAGTGCCCACTGTACAAGCCTCTGGAGGCAGTGTTATGATCTGGGGTTGCTTCAATTGGTCAGGTCTAGGCTCAGCAACGTTATGCAGCAATAAAATGAAGTCAGCTGAGTACCTGAATGTACTGAATGACCAGGTTATCCCATCAATGGGCATATTCCAGGACGACAATGCCAAGATTCATCGGGCCCAAATTGTGAAAGAGTGGTTCAGGGAGCATGAGGAATCATTTTCACACATGAATTGGCCACCAGAGTCCTGACCTTAACCCCATTGAAAGTCTTTGGGATGTGCAGGAGAAGACTTCACGGAGTGGTTCGACTCTCCCGTCGTCAATACAAGATCTCGGCCAAAAATGAATGCAAGTCTGGACGGAAATAAATGTTGTGACGTTGCATAAGGTTGTCGAAACAATGCCACGACGAATGTGCGCCATATTCAAAGCTAAAGGTGGTCCAACAAAATATTACAGTGTGCGACTTTTTTTTTGGCCAGGCAGTGTATTATATGTCCTTAATATGCCCCCCAGGACTTGACAAAAACGTTTTGGTTTCCTTAGCGTTAATTGTCGATTAATTGAACTAACGTTAGCTAAAGTTAACTTTGCTTATACATGATCTCAGTAGCTAGCTAGTAGCTTAACTTACCCTACTGCATTAAATTAATGTTAGCTTGCTAACATTATGCATCTCAGTCTTACTATGTAATATGTTTTTGCCACCAGGTGGCCAGTGGGAAAATCTTTAGTGTCTAACCCTGCCAATGCACAGAGACAGTTTTCTCACAGAAATAGTTAGCTAACAACTAGCTAACGTTAGGCTTACTTTATCCCAGTCTGATCTTCCAATGTGATTCAATTGTAGGCTACAATGTCTATTGGAGGATTTTCTGCATCCTGGCGTGGTGCGGCATCAGGTTCAAAGCGAAACGGCTCAATAAACATATCTTTGCCCATTTGTCCCTACTCAAAATACTCAAATTCCTCTTCCTCCTCAGAACTGTCAGATTTGTCAGTGTCTGCCATTGTTATATACCGATAGGCGCTAACCAGCTTTTTGACAAGGTAGGACAAATGGACAGAACACCGGCAACAACATCCCCTAGCCTTGCCAATGTGAATGATATAGCACAGCTTCTTGTGCTATATCGCATTAATATGTATTACGTTTCCTTGAGTGTAAATTGCAGCCATGATACTTCCATGTCATGAACCCTTTATTTACAAATGGATTTAACCCCTTAACTACTAATGGTTTAGTTTATTTTGCATTCATTGCATTTTACGGTGACATTTTCAATAAATCTGGTCACACAATATAGGCTACCGTTTTAAAATCTCCAAACTGACTATTCTAACTCTATAAACTATTTAAGGATCCCAATGTTATAGCGACAACGGTTTCTTATTTTTTCTATGTGTTCTGGAAATCCACAGGCGACAAATGAGAAAAAAATAATCCTTTTAGGTGAGAACTTCCACTGTTTGAGCTTCCGTTACTTTGTTTCAGTAATATATAGTGTAATTCTAACTATTGGAAAACAAACCCTTAAGGGTTACCTTACCTTGATTATTTATTCATGTAGTCAAAGGGTTGCAAGAACAGTCGCCTAACTATTTTATTTCCAAAAAAAGTGTTCAAAAAAGGTGATGCGAGAGAAGGGCGTCTCAAATCCCATTGATCTCACTCAAAAACCGTGCGCACGGATTGCAAACCCGGGAGTACGGATTTCCTCGTTGATATATATTTTGTCACCTAGTGTGCCTTGGGTGCCTCAGTAAATATTATATTAAGAATTGACTATCTTTAATCTGAGATTCAAATTAATGAATGTACTTTCTTCTCTTGTTTACATAGTCTAATGCAGGTTCAGTTTATGCTGCATTTTATGATGATGGCCTTAACCTATAATAGGGTATTATTTTCTGTTTGAAAATAAGTGGCAATTCTCCTTTTGGAAAAAAAATCCTGTTCTCAAGCTTTTGATAATTATTTGATTACATTTTGATGGCCTTATGAATTGTCAAATAACTGAAATTTAAATTGGCATTGGCAAAGGTACTGCACCCTACACACACACTTATTTATTTGTCCTTGAAAATCTAAGTGCCTTTCAAACTGAAAGGTCAGTAGCTATACGTGTACATATTTCTTCTAAGCAATAACCTTATAAAATATGTTTTGACACCATATAATGTTTCAGCGACTGAATATTAGCAGTAGGCTACACAAGGGGAAAATAGTATTGTGCGTACCTAGAAGCAGGAATCTTCATGGCCTACTAATGACTTTGATTGGGTGCGCCTTGTTACCTCATGCACAGCTCTGGGGTGAAGTTGCCCTCACATTCAGATAGTGATGTGCGACTCCGGGATTTTTGTAGTCGCTGGAGTCGACTCTTCGACTCCCATTGTTGTGTAATGACACTAGATTTAATTTTTGAATGTGGCAAGCCTGGTGCCAGAACCAAATCGTAAGGGGCATTTGAAAATAATGGGGGTCAGCACTATGCAGTTCATAGCAAACAAAAACACCTATAATAGCCACGTAACTTCCTAGGAACGCATAGGCTATAACTAAAAGATGGCGATCGGCTGGTCGTGGTCGTTGTTTAGACCACACTAAACAACGACCACGAATAGACCAACGTCCACGAATAGACCAACGTCATATTTCATTGTTTGCACAACTGCAGTTAGAACGTAGCCAGCAGATTTACTGTGTCCTAGCCTGGGATTAAACACCTAACCATTAGCTACTTGGGTCACCTCACTTAGTAGAGTTGAATGCGACGTGTATCACTCTTCTCATCACGGTCTTTCCATTTGTCAGAAAAATCTTTGTTTAAATCCCTCTCAAAAGCCAGTTTCTCCAAGCGAGCTTTTCTCTGAGACAACCTGCTGATCCTTTGGTCGGTGCTGACAAGTTTCAGTGTTGAGAAAAACTCTCTGTAGATGTACAAAACATTAATGCATGTTTCAATGTCAAAAGAACATTCGGCATGGCCTTCAATGCCTAAATTAATTAAAGATTCTTCTGACCAGCCACCAAGTGACTCGTGTGTGAGTTGAGGAACTGGTGCACAGGATTCCAATTGGCGAAGGGGTAGTCTATTTCCCTGCCACTACTCATTGCTTGACCAATTTTCTCCCAGGCTGGGATGCAATTATTCCCAAAAGCTTATCGTCTCTCATTCTGAATGAATTATAATTAGTCCCAAGCAATGTCCCTATACATTATTTCTGTCAAGATAACTCACGTATTTATTATATGAATGAATATATAATATTTTAGTTTGGCGCTGAATGGATCTGCTCTATGTACTTCTAGTGCACGCACCAGCATGCAATACTTATCAAACAGGGAGCATGACACATCTCCCCTACTCAACAGGAGCTATACACCAAAACTCCCCAAGTACATAGAATCTGATCCAAACAATAGGTGGATGCTGGGGTGGTGGAGGGTGAGCAACAAAATATTTTTTTGGAACAAGAAGCAGCGAAACAAGAGCAGCCCAGCCAAAGCAGTATGGGAGAGATCTGAGTCTCGCTTTTAAACGGGGCACTCCATTAGTGATGTGTGCACGTGATTGGATGAGTATGAGAACATACTGTACGTTAACTGAGGCCGACCATTGGTCGGGCACAGCAAGAGTTATTATGACAGAACTTGCTCTGCGCACTTGTTCGCGACGCTCATTTCTGCTTGTCACACTTAAAATCTCGGCTATAAGCTATTTAAAAGTTGGGATGTTACAGCCATCTGCGCTGCTCAGCCTGCTCTTATCAGGCAGGGCCTAACATTACCTTTTAGACGTTCGCTTTTTCGTTGCTATTCTTGCAGTTTATTGTAATTATGTTCTTATGCTCTAATTAAGCAACCATAGTCCAACGCCAGAGTCAAACCTGTGGCAGCTAGCTAGTAGACTAGCCCATGGTCAGGAATCTAGTAGCCTTCTAACTAGCTCTCTAGTCTATGAAGATTTATCCAACAAATTATACGCTATTCATAACATCGGGACAACAACATCAATGCTAGCTGTACATTGAGAACATGAAAGGGGTAACATTACTGAGCTATTTGCATTTTAAAGGAGAATAGGTAACTAGCACAGTCATGATTGCGTTCTTGCAAGAGAACAGCGTCCATCTATTCTCCGTCTTTATATTCGTGCTCCTCACAGACAGCCGTGGTTATGTGTGTGCGACAGAACAGACTGGAAATCGGCATATGACAATTGTTAAATGTGTGCTGCTCATTGTCGCTTACAATTGGAAACAAAAATCATTTAAGGACACAGGACAGCTTACGTCCTATTTAATAATTTTTAAATATTGAAGTGCTATTGTGGTTTTTCTATGGCTTAGAGTTCATTTGCCTTCTGACTTTTGCTCTTTTTTTCATGATGATTTACTTATGATATATTATTCATGCCTGTATATTCAGCACTACTTTAACCCAGTACAGCTCTTTAATTCACTTTAGATCAGACCAGTTGACTATAGCAAAGGTATAGCTTCTAATGTCAACAAGTATTCAACTTCTGAAAGATTCAGTCTGTTCTTGGACAGGGAAGTACACGCATTTAGTAATTCACCAGACGTGCAGAGGTGTGGCACAATACATTCCCATTATCAAGACCTCACACACAAACTCGCCCACCCATCCACCTTCTCTACCCCATGATATCACTTCCAGATGGGACTGGCAAAAAAGCTTTTGTGTATGACTTTCAAAAGTGAATCCACATGTTTTTGGAATGTCCAGTCATGTGTTTTGTACAGAAACTAAATGTAGCCTTGTGTTACTGGAAGCTTAATAGCAGATTGTGCTTGCTCAGGGTGTGAGCCATTAGCAGAATCAGCTATGACCTTAATATGCTAGTATGGGAATCAAATTTATATTAATGGATTTTGCACCTGTGTTTAAGTGGTATTATGTTTATCAATATTGTAATGTATGTAGTGAGGTTTGGTCACTTTTATTCAGAATTAATTAAGTTCAAAACTCAATTTGAAATATATACATCAGTAGAGCTCAACTTAGTGAAATAACGTAGACACGGCAATGGGTTGGAAAAATTACATACACTACTCACAAAAAGTTAGGGATATTTGGCTTTCGGGTGAAATTTATGGAAAATGTAAGTTCACGCTACAGTGATATTATACGTATCATGAAAGTAGGGCATTTAAGTAGAAGCATGCAATGGTGATTTCCTCATCTCAAACAATTTATTGAAACAAAAGCCAACAACAGTGGTGGGTATACCACAACAAAAATGTCAATGTCTCAATAACTTGTCATGTGCCCTTGAGCATCAATTACAGCTTGACAACGACGTCTCATGCTGTTCACAAGTCGACTTATTGTCTGCTGAGGCATGGCATCCCACTCTTCTTGAAGGGCGGCCCTCAGGTCATTGAGGTTCTGGGGTACAGAGTTACGAGCCTCTACACGGTGAGTCAGCTGATCCCATAGGTTTTCTATGGGATTCAGGTCTGGAGAAAGTGCAGGCCACTCCATTTGAGGTACCCAGTCTCCAGCAGCCTTTCCCTAATGATGCGACCTCGATGAGCTGGAGCATTGTCGTCCATGAAGAAGAAATTAGGCCTGTGTTGTTCATGCAGGGGCACAATGACTGGATTAATGATGTTATTCAGGTAGTATGGGCTTGTCACTGTACCATTCACAAAGTGTAGGGCAGTTCTGTATTGACTAGACACACCTGCCCACACTGTAACACCGCCACCACCAAAGGGTCGTCTGGTGACAACAGTGGCTGATGCATAGCGCTCTCCTTGACGTCTCCAACATCGTTGGCGGCCATCATTTCTGCTCAACGTGAATCGACTTTCATCAGAGAACAGCACTGAGGCCCACTGGTCCCTCGTCCAGCGTAAATGCTCCCTGGCCCATGCAAGACGATGACGCCTGTGCCTGGTGGTGTGGTCAGGTACCCTTGCAGGTCGTCTAGCACGCAGACCACGCTGATGTAAACGGTTTTGAATGGTCTGACGTGACACTTGGGTGCCTCTCACCTCCCTTAAATGTGCCTGGAGTTGAGTGGCATTCATCATCCGGTTCCGCAGGGCACTGTTCACAATGAAGCGGTCATCAGTGTGGGATGTGGCCAAAGGACGTCCACTTCTATGCCTTTCTGTGACTCTTCCAGTCTCTCTGTATCTCTGTTGCAACCTGCTGATGACACGCTGTGACACTCTAAGCTCAGTGGCCACTTCCCTCTGAGAACATCCTGTTTGAAGCCTCGCAATGGCGAGGTACTGTTGATCAATTGTTAGGTGTCGTCTTGGTCTCATGATGTAAAAATGTGAACAGCATGATGAAGAGGACTGTTTAAATACCAATTCTAATTGAACCAGGAAATTTATTGGTCGATTCATGGATCAAACACCTGTTGTGAATTTTGCCGTTCAGCTCCTTGTTAGAGAACAGCAAGTTGTGCAAAAAGTACTGAAACATTGAATAGTTGGACATGTGCATTCAAAAGTTTAGAGAAGGTCAAATTAATTTCAACTGTAAAGGTTATAGTGCATTTTAGGTTCATCCTGAAATTTCACCCGAAAGCCGAATATCCCTAACTTTTTGTGAGTAGTGTATGTTTTATTGGCTACAACTATGAATATGTGAATAATAGAAACAATAATTGATATAACATTCTCTGATTCTATCTTAATCAGAGGAAATTATAAGTATGTGACAGCTAAATATAGAAGCTAACAGTCCTACCATTAACAAAGGGTAGTTTGTGTTATAGGTTAATGACACGCTAAACTATATTTTGTGGTTAGCTCGTTTTATCAGTCTCATACATATAAAGTTAACAGTGTAAAACTATAAGTTCAGGGAAATTGGCTATTTCCGACCGAAACGCGCATAGCAAAACAAAATACAAACAACAGTAGGAACCAGCAGTAAAATAACCTCAACTGGGTATTACAGGTTTTATGCTAGCCTATCAATTCATGTCAGTGCTAAATAAAATGTGTTTCAATACTTAACGGTAACAAAGGGAGGCCAGTCCCGATTCCGTAAGTGATGTCAGCTCGTCAACTGATCCAAATCTGCCCGCAAAGGAGACTGTAGAGGAACAGTTTGAAGAAACGTATCCTCAGAACAGCTGTTGAGAATAAACCAGCTTGGGTTATTCTGTGGATGGTGGCAGGCCAACTCTGTCTCGGTGATCAGGCGAGATGCGGATTGGGAAACGCAGAAGTCCGTCAGGGTTTCAGTGGTGCGTCTGGTAGTGGTAAGACTGCGCCTTTCCCATCAGAGCCGTACGGGTTCAGTGGTGCGTCTGGTACGGGTAAGACTGCGTCTTTCCCATCAGAGCAAAGTTGGTAAAGTTTCATGAGTTTGTATGGTCAAAATTCCTTTGATCCAAATTGGTAGATGGCTTTAGGGCACCCATGCATTTTATTGGCTCATTTCCTTGGAACCATCAATAAACACAGATGGATCAGCCATTTCCAATCACCTCAGGGTGTGTGTGCGTGTGTTAAAGTGGGGTCCCCCCTCTCCTTCTCAAAAGAGGGGTGGTGTTCCTGCCCAACCCGGTGCCTGATCGATCAAGCAGTCTGTGTTCATCTCAGAGTCACATGAATAATTTGGACAGACACGCCATTGTGCCTCAGTTGATCAGGAGTGTTAATTGTGAATGACTCCGCAGGAGGCCCAGTCTCATGATCAGAAAGCCAGAGTCCCAAAATGTCCCTATGTAACCATTGCATGTGCTACAAAGTGAACTGCCCATTGGGGCAATACAAATGAGGCCATATTATTACAGACTTTTTATTACTACGGTAATGTCATCAGCCAAATGTTCCAGGATAGGATTGGCCTTTTTCTACTTAGGGTTGGGAGTGTTTGTCATCCGGGTGTATTTGTCATCTGGGTCGCTTGGTTTACTGCTATGTTGGTTCCACCAAAGTACCAGGTGCACACAGGTTACAAGTTCCCACCAAGACACTCAAATTGTCAGTGCCAACTCCTGCCTGTAGTTTTGTACTGGCTGTAATGAGCTGCAGAGCTTCTCGGGGGTGCAGATTATGGGGTGGCATAGCAGTAAGTGAGACGCATTCCAAATTGGAGAGAAAAAAAACTAAACAAAATAAAATCTTTAAAGAGAAAGACCCTTTCGAATTATGCATCAAATGACAAGCCTCTGTGGGACTCAATAGCTTGTTCAAAGTAATAAGCAACTACGACTTGTAATATTGTTGTGTTCGTATCACCAATGGCCATGTGCAGGTCTTACTGCAATGAAAGCTCAGCATTTATCAAGGGGTACCCCCCCCCCCTCCCCCCCTTTATTTCTTTCCATCTCTGTCCACCTTTGGAATTATTCAAATTGAATAGCCACTCGGTGAGGGGGGGAATATAATTTGGACACATTATTTGCCTTGAACACAGACCTTGCATTAAACAGGTAGGGGGGTCACCACAGATCCCGTCACAATGATCCCAACTGTTTTATAGCCTGAGTGAACCCAGTATGAACTTAAAATGCCAAGGATTTAAGACAATTACAAAAGCAGTAGCCTTTACGTGGAATTCATCTTCTGTCGAAACAGGCATTATTGGGAAACATTTTCCTTCCAAAGAATCAAATCAGTGCTCTGTCAGTTTTTGCGGATGACCTTTTATAGGCTTGAGGTTTACTCAATGAATTGAATTGTTTCAGCTAGCCTTCAGTTCACTTTGAGAAAGGAGATGTATTACTATTTTTTTGTTCAGTGTATTACCTCATGCTAAATGCAGAACAATTGACAGGTCCTCTTTCAAATGTATAAGGCAGATGCAATGATGTTGGCAAACCTAGACCGAATCATTAAAGCATGGAAACACTGGACATTAGGAAATGACAGTTTTGAAAAAAATAAATACGCCACAAGTTATGGCCATGAGCGCTTGCATCTATTTTTAGATTTCAATCACCTCTTGCTCTCCCTTCTTTCTGTGCCTCTACTCCCGTTCCACTTCTCTCCGTCCGTCCCTCTCCACCCTCGCTCTGCGCGTGTGTCCTTGTGCACGGTGCTGCGAGTTCAATTTTGGACAATAGTTGGCATTGACGCCCTTTTGTGATATCATCAGCATCCTCATGGATAGGGTGCAAAATGTCATTGCCCTTCTTGATGTTGGCCTCTGTTGGCCTAGATTGCCCTAAGGCATCAGAGAAAGTACTCAAGTTCTCAGCTGGACTCCTGAGCGAGACATACGCCTTGCAGTTATTTCTCATCTAAAAGGTTACATCATGCAATTAATTCAAAATGGCAAAGTGTCATGTACTTCAAAGGTGTTTGCAATCAGGTCACAAAAGCGACATGTATGCCTAACCTAGTGCTAAACACTGTACAATGAAGGCTGTTCTGCTGCTTTGCATGGGTACTAAGTAGCTTTGTCTTGATAGTCCTTGAACAGAATGGCCATGGATTTGCAATGCAATACGGATAACATGATTTACCCAAGTAGGATGTATGTCCCTCGTACAGCATTCCTATTAACAAATAATCGCCCTCTGATGAGGCTTTTTATGTACAGTATGTTATGCACTTAAGAAGAGGTCCCTGGAATGAAGACCTTGGATGCATTCCATCTCTTGTTTTACTACAGTATACCTTGAATGCCATGTTCCCTCAAAGCATTTGAAACATTTTATAATAATCCGCGAGGTATGTTTGGCCATGCCATCATTTTAATACTGTACTACACAATTTACATTTGCATTCTCCCTGCTTGTGTGAAAATCCCACAATTTGTGACAATGGAGATACTAGGGTTGGGTTTGAACCCAGATGCCAGAGATGTGGTAAAATGTGTGAAAGTTGATTGAAGAAAAAAAAAAAAAGTAGTAATCATTAAGTTAATTCTTCCTGCAAAAAACTGATGAGGATGTCTACTTTTTGGCCTTAAGCCATTTTGCGAAATAGGTTTTCAGGTTTAATGCATTTAAATGATAAAATTGTGCTCTCAGCTTACTATGATTAGGGACAGGTCTTACAAAAATAAGTGCGTAACTAAGGTGATAATTGGCATGTTTTATATTCAAGGAATGCTGCGTGGCATGGCCTTTGATGAACTACACGCGAGTAAAAATTTACGATAGTTCTAACGTGCAAAAATGGTCACAGCAAATATTATCAGCTGTACACATGTTCTGCCATTTTCCCCATTGTTCTAGCAGTGGTTTGATGCCTCCACAATAAGGAAGTGGCGTGCAACAGAAATAAGGCATGAGTCACTGCTTTAAGAAGCATGTATTTTTCTCTATTCCCCAATCCCAAGAAGGAAGTATTTGTATTTATTTATTTTTCTTTTGAATGACTCATTCATATATTTGAATGCATATTCCCTTCCAATGTGTGTAAGAGGATTAGAGACAGGACGTTGTCACAAAATAGTCAAACCTTTCTATGTGTGGTCTATTGGTTTTGTAATCCACATTTGGATTTTGGGATTACGTAAAACCAGTATCACAAGGTTACAACACCAAAAGGGATTTAAAGAAACACTTTATATCTCAGCATTAAAACATTGATCTCTGGAGAATGTGGTTTTCCTAAGCCATATATACTGTAGAATTGGCTGGGTATGATCTATCTCAGACCATACCACTGCATATAAAATATAAAAAGCAACAGAATGTTGTCATTTTTGAAGTATTTCATCTGGCAAATGTTTCAGTTCATTTGATTTCTTTCTTCTTTGAACACCATATATAATCCGTGTGCTTGTGTGCATGCGTGTGCGTGCGTCTTTTATATTAAATAAAGGACACTGGCTGTTTCTGCATGTACAGGGCGGGTATGATATTATGAAAAATAATCTCCTCTGCTGTTTCCATGGAAACACATCCACCAAACGCTATATATATTCCAGACAAAAAAAAAAAGAAAAAAAAGTGAGTGTAAGAGTTGACATTGCCAAAAAAGCAGGGACATTCATGAGTGTCATGCCACTCTTGGTGTATGTCGTCACAGCGGTGCTTTCCCGACAATGCTGTTCAAAATGATACTGCATTGTATGCAGCGGCATTATGACGCTGATGTAACGATATACACAGGGACATATTGGAACTCTCGCTTTGTGATCATGGGCCCTCTGCTGAGTCACATTCACAAGTAACACACAGACTGCTTGATCGATCGGGCACCGGGTTGGGCAGGAACACCACCCCTCTTTTGAGAAGGAGAGGGGGGGACCCCAATTTAACACACACACGCACACCCTGAGGTGATTGGAAATGGCTGATACATCTGTGTTTTATTGATGGTTCCAAGGAAATTAAATGCATGGGTGCCCTAATGCCATCTACCAATTGGGATCAAAGGAGCGGGTTCGGTGGCGTCAGTGACTTTAAACCATAAAAACCCATCAATCTCTACCAACATTGCTCTGATGGTAAAGATGCTGTCTTATCCTACCAGATGCACCACTGAAACCTGGACAGACTTCATTGCGTATCGCAACCCGCATCTCGCCTGGTCATGAGACAGAGTTGGCCTGCCACCGTCCACAAAATAAACCAAGCTGGTTTATTCTCAACAGTTGTTTTGAGGACACGTTTCTTCAGACTGTTCCTCTACCATCGCCCTTGCAGCACAGACCCAAGTGGAGATCTGTGCACATCCACGTCGCCACCCCGACTTTAGTGAAGAAGTCTCCCAGGAGTCCACGCACCTGCCGGGACCTTGAGCCAGCTGACGAGCTGACATCACTTACGGAATCGGGACTGGCCTTCCCTTTGTTACCGTTAAGTATTGAAACACAATTTATTTACTAGACTAGCATAAAACCTTTAATACCCATTTGAGGTAATTTTACTGCTGGTGTCTATTTTGTTTTGCTATGCGTGTTTTGGTCGGGAATAGCCAATTTCCCTGACCTTATAGTTTTACACTGTTAAAACTTTATATTTATGAGACTGATAAAACAAACTACCACAAAATATAGTTTAGCGTATCACTAACCCATAACATGAACTAACCCTCGTTAGTGGTCTGTTAGCTTCTATATTTAGCCATCACGTAATTATAATTTCCTCTGATTAAGTCATAGAATATTATACAAAGTATTGTTTTGGTTATTCATAATTGTAGCCAAAAAAACATATGTCATTTTTCCAAACCATTGTCGTGTCTACGTCATTTTACTAAGTTGGGCTCTACTGACGTACAGAATTCTAATTGAGTGTTGAACTTAACTTATTCTGAATAAAACGGACCAAACCTCACTACACTGAGCATTATTGTAATAAAGTAATCTGCACAGTACGACAGAAACAATTGTAATTTGACAGGAGGCTGAATGTTCAGTCCCTAGTCTCAATGGCAGATCCAGATGCATGGGCAAGGGATGCTTACAATTGTAGGGCTTGTGTCATCCATTTGAGGCGGAGTGCTGTATTCTAACAAGACATAGCTCAGAATGCTCAGCTGTGCATGTAAGTGCTCCATACATATCATGAAACATTAAATTTTTATGTTTGACCAGAGTTAAACTTTAATGGCTAAACGAGGTACTGCACACCAGCAGTCCACAGCTGGGATCTGTGGACTGAAGTAAACACTGCAGGCAATTGGGACTCGAAATATCAGTATGGGATTAATTATAATTTGCCACGTGCTGAACCACATATTTACAGTGACTACCTTATCAATATGTTATTTTTGTAAAAAATGAAACCTGCACATTTTTATCACCCATGAGGCACTGTTTTAAGTGCAAATGTTTAAGCATGAACCAAAGGCTTTTGTTTGGTTACTTTAACTTGAAGTTACTTTTTGTTTTGTTCTTTTCGCAATAAAGTGTTGAATATAATTGTTTTCCTCAATGACATGATTTGGTTTTAAAAACTATATTCTCCTGTCTCAAAATTAACATTCCAATGTGTCAGGGTAAGTATTGTATGGAGACACCTGCCAATACCCAGCCCTCCATGTGATGGGGTAACACGGGAATACTTGCAGCCTGGCCTGCTGGTGGGCTATTGCAGCCTGCAGATAGATTAGGACAGGGGTACTACAGCCAGTCACTAGGCTGTATGTCAGACGACTCCAGCCTAATAGGCTGTGGTAGGACTACTGTACTAATAAAAAAATAATTAAATGCATGGAATATACGGATCTACAAATATTCTACTGCTTGCCAAATGCAACCATATTTTCACTGATACAGATGGACAATGTGTATTTGCTGGGTGATTAAACTGGTTTATTTTTACTTAAGTTTACACGTTCTGCCTGAAGGTGATGTCCAGACAGACTTCAGAGTTAAAGAGCTAACAGAAGGTTTTCTGCCCCCACACACAGTGTGTGGTCATTCAGGGAATTGTGAACTGTTGACACATCACTGAGTAGCCAGCCAATTAGAGTGCACGTGTCACGTTTTTGAAGGTAAGGAGGTGCTCCGTTCTAACCTTGGGTCTTTATTTGTCCTCATGGGGGAGGTGTTGGAGGAACGAGTGATATAAAACACATCTATTTAAATTGATTTAAAACAACATCTCAAATGCACATAATCATTCACCATCTGACCTGAGGTCAAATTTCTTATTTTGTCATTTTCCGTCTCACAACTTATGAATAACCAAATTCAAAATGAATTGTAAAATTGTGTAACCGGAACGGCTGCAGCACATAAGGTTCTGTTCAATAGGTTGGAATTTATAAGTGTTCTGTTTGTTCAGAGCTCCAACGTGGCAACAAAAATGAGCCTGTATCTGATTTCTGTTTGCAAAGGACTATGTGGGCTTCAGTGGATGAGTGTTTCAAGTATGTAATCCACCCCTAATGATGAAAATCGCGTCTGAATGAACGGTGTCCATCTTATCTTCCACCTTCACAGGTGAAAATTGCAAAAGCGTGGGAATGAACTGTGTGAGTCGTTGGGTTTTAAAATGTTTTCCTTTCCTCTGACTTTAATCTGTACAATCGCAGCCTTCCACTACGAAATTATTTCACAAATTTACGTGCGATATTCTTGTTGTATATAAAATACATTTAACTAATTACTTTTGGTACAATTACTCTTATCACTTTAAATCATTTTCATCATTTCTTTCTTTCACGTTAAAATTTGCATCAGTTTAGCTGATTAACTGGCTACAGATTTAATTTACAGTGCCTTGCAAAAGTATTCACCCTTGACCAATTCTCGCATTTTATTGAATTGCAAATGATAAACTTAAATTTAATCCTATGTGATCTTTTACTTAAAAACACTGAAACTAAAAATGTATTACTGTAAGGTAACCTTGGTTTTATGTTAGAAAATATATTCATGATCAGTTAAAGTTTTCCTTCTTCTCTGGAAGCTCCAGGTTTACACAGATGGAAATAATTGCAAATTCAATAACAAGACTGGCACTCGGAGAGATGCCGACACCCGCATGAGTGGGCAAACCTCTGAACTCGAAGATATCAAACAGTAACCGCTTACTTCTATTGGCCAATTTACAGCAAACAATATGCCGTACCTCAATTTCACCAGGGGGCCTCAATCTTATCCAGTAAGGGCCAGTGTGGGTGCAGGCTTTTGTTCCAACAAAGCAGTAACACATCTCATTCTACTAATCGAGGTCCTTAGCAAAGACTAGTGGTTGACTAGTAGAATCAGGTGTGTAACTGCTTCTGGCCCTTTTTGGATAAGATTGAAGACGCCTGCCTTAGGCTATAAAGGAGAAATTGCTGCATCTTTTCTACCAAACTAAGGGTTATATTTTAAATGTGTTTATACCCACAATACATATGAGTAAGAACCAATGTGTGATTTTACTTGACACAACAAGTTATAGATGTGTTGTTTTACTTAACGGAGAGTCAACACTACACTCTGGTTGGTCGTATTGAACTTGTGATGGTGACTAGCTGATGGATAGCGGACTCAACGTTTTTTTTGTCCGAGGCCGCTGAAATAAAGTTTATAGTTGAGTTTATTGTGACGTCACACTGAATATGCATGCGCAGACGGTGGCAAAATATCACAAAAGACTGTTTTAACACACACACACATTTATGAAAGCATTATACAGAGTCTATGTAATTTCAGCAGTAATATCCACAGTGGTTTAATTTTGACTAGACTACATCCTGAAATTGTCCTTTTGTTTAGATTAGATTTAGCCATTTAATGCCACCTAGCTACATTTATAGACATAATTGTAATTGGTGTCGTACTTTTCAAAGTTCTTTGTAGTTGCTGGTTGCATCTACAAACGTACATTAGGATACTATTATCTCCTGCTCATTCAAACGTATTTTATTCGCCGCATTTTTTTCCCGGCGGGGGTGATGTTGTTGTTTTGTTGTTAGTGATATAGGGGCCCAGTCCCACTACAACACCCCCCCCCCCCCCCCCCCCCCCCCCCTACCGTGACACCCCTCCTCCACCCCTGCCACCCCTGACTATAGCTTATACAGTATATATTTTTAAAAGACAAGTAGAAGGCCATGATGCAAAATAACACAGACGCTGCTGCGTTTACACGAGTAAATTAATAACACACAACTCAAGAATGTGCACTGCACGTTAAGTCGAGCTACATCGGGACCTTAATGATTGGATGAATGAATTTGGCTACGTTGCATGCGCTGTCCCAAAAGGTGGTATTGAACTTCATGAACTTGATCTGACCGGTCAATCAAAATAATTGTAGCATTTAGGCTACAGTTTGTGTATACACCCAGTCTCATGTCAACATAAAAAGTGCAAAGTAGCCTATCGTGATTCGCAATACACTCACTGCAAATAAGACAACAAGGTCCCCTGGCTTTTCGACAAATGTGTACTGCTCGGTCCAATCAGATTGAAACGTGAGATACTCGTTGTTTCTCTGTCATTTTGCTTGCTGGTACGAAAGCTATCCTAGGTGACACTGTCTGACATTACATTTACCTGCAAATTATTTATTACCTGTCAACCCATTAAAAACCAGATTTGCTCACTAGTTGTTTTTTAGTTGTATTATTATTAGCCTGTTTTGGTGAAACACTTCGGGAGCCGTATGATTTCTGCCAAAGAGCCAAGTAGCCCATGGCTCGAAAGCTATAGGATCCGGACTACTGCTATATACCATGCTATACGCTCTATGACAAGCCTTTGACAGATGTGCGTTCCCATGTGCGTTCGCCTGCATTCAAAAGGTGTAACGTCAGTTCCTCCAACCTCTATTAATTAGAAACTGGAGGAAATTTATTAAATTAAAATAGTTGCAGTTGGCCGATTTAAAAAATATTTCAGAATTCAGGCCTCCTCTCAACATATGTGTGAAGTTTCATCCAAATCTAATCAGACCTGTCGGGGCTAAGGCTGTTAGGGACAGATGGAAAGACAGACAGCCAGACGCGAGTGATTACAATACCCCCACTCGCAGCGCTATGTGTGCGTGGGTGTAATAAGGACACAGTTGCTTTGCCATTAGCCTGTGAACCAGTAAAGTAGCTGTCACATTTTCTAGATAAAATCCTACTCTGTTTAACCCTTGTGTGGTGTTCGGGTCTGTGGGACCCGTTTTCAATGTTTACTAAAAGAAAAATGATACAATTAATTATTTTTTCAACCTGAGACATTGGCCTTGGCTCATTTTCTGTGATGAACATGTAAAAGAACACATTTTCATTGAGTGCACACTGTGCACCCCCCCCTACACATTTATATTACATACAGTGCATCACATACAGTGCATCCGGAAAGTATTCACAGCGCTTCACTTTTTCCACATTTTGTTCTGTTACAGCCTTATTCCAAAATTGATTAAATTCATTTTTTCCCTCAAAATTCTACACACAACACCCCATAATGACAATGTGAAAAAAGTTTTTTTGAGATTTTTGCAAATTTATTAAAAATAAAAAACTAAGATTTCTCATTTACATAAGTATTCATACCCTTTGCTTTAACATATTTTTAAAGTATCATATTTCATATTTGGTCGCATATCCTTTACATGCTGTTACTTCCTGAAGTCTGTGACCATCAACATCAAAAAACTCTTATTTTCAGGTACTGTTACAAGCGATACTATAACCTCTCTGCATTTGAATGGATCTCTATGGAAATTGGGGGGTGAGACTAGATTCAGCTGTAAATTACACTGGTACAGTATGGAACACATGGCTGGCTAAATGGCTGTAAGTTATCAAGGGTCTGAGCTATCAAACGAGCCCCAAACCATCACTCTGTTGCCAGATATGGAGTGGATGTGGATGGATCACTGCAAGGGTTATTTCTCCGGACTCATTTTCCTATAGAACTCTATGGGGAAAAAAGTCAGGAGAAACAACCCTTAAAGTGCGTGCGTGCGCACGTGCGGTTGCTCTTTTAGATTTGCAGCATGTTTCATAGATTGAACATGATCCTCTTCACCATTTTTAGGCATTATTGGGACAAATGCCTAGTCCCATCACCACCCCCCACACCCATGTGTGGCTCCTTACAAGAATCGATCAGTATGGCAAAAATAATCTCTGCTCACCCTCATGTGGTGTGTAGTCCGGCATGAATTTGTGTTCAAAATTTGTCATTCCAATTTGTTCAAAGCAATAAACATCAATAGTGAGGAAACCCTTGTTTAATTTATATTTGTTCAAGATAAACATGATTTATTCCTCCCATGTCTTGATTATAATTTATTTTTACAAAAATCAAATTTTATCACAAAAAACGAATAGCACTTTTATTGATAAATGTGATCTAGCAGAGGTAAATGGTCAATATTAACCCATATATGCTGTCTATATTGCTTGTAATTGAGATAGTCAATACCTGTGAAGTATTTTTACATAAATTGTTATGGCTTTATTGTTTTAAAAACCCAATAATGTTGTGGGTCCACCAGACCCGCGAACACTGGGTGAGTAACAAAAACATAAACACCACACAAGGGTTAAGCAAGGAACATTGGCCAATGTCCCATTGGTACATTGGTGAATCTGAAGGAATGGTGTGAAAATGAATACGAGAAAGAACATTATTTGGAACTTAGATAAAGCATGAATTATAAATAAATTAGGAAATGAGTACAAAATAATATACAAGTGTGTGAATATCCCAGTGAGCAATTTTGGATCAGTCAGGAAATGGAAACTGCATTACGACACCCAGGCCTAGAAAAGGCTGTCCTTTAAAATTCAGCATCCAAGCAAGGAGACTTGTGAGGGAAGCCACAGGGAGGCCATCAGTAACTTCGGTGACTGAATGTAGACTAAAGGTGCCCCAGTCAACAATATCAAGAGCTCTGCATAAAACTGGCCAGTATGGGAGGGTGACAAGAAAAAGCCATTACATTAAAAAAACATCTTAAGGCACATCTTAAGTTTAAGTCACCCAGCTAAATGTGGGAAAAGATTTTGTGGCCAGATTTTTTTGGCCAAAATTCACACTACGTGTGGCACAAACCAAAAACTGTCTATGCCTCAAGAAACTCCATCAGTACAGTGAAGTATGGTGGTGGCAGCAGCATGGTGTTGGAATGATTCTCATCAGCAGGGACTGGGCATCTTGTTAGAAATTTAAGGAAGAGAGGATGGAGCATAATACTGTAAAATAACCTGCTTCAGTCTGCTAAAAAACTGAAGCTTGGGTGAAACAACCTTTTAGGAGGACAATGATCACAAGCATAAGGCCAACATAACAGTGTAATGGCTCAAGAACAAAAAGTTGAATGTTCCACAGTGGCACAGTGTCAGACTTTTGAGTTAAGCCAAAATACACAGAAAATTGGCCTACATATCAAAATCTAGTTGTTAACACAATCATTTTAGATACAAACTACACTTCACTAAAATGTTGAATTCAAACGTAATCTGTAAACATGCTAAAATGTATCTAAAAAAGGCACTTTGTAAATCCTCCAAGATCCAAAAGGGAGCCTATGTGTTAACTTACAATTACGTGCACGCTTGATAGCAGATGACCGGGGGCTCTATCTTGGCGATCTTGGCGCTTGGTCTAAGCGCATGGCGTAAAGTCAATTTAGGGTGTGTCCAAGTCCACTTTTGCTATTTTAACGGCGTGTTTTTTGGGCGCTAAGCACGGCGCAACGTCCAAATGGGCTGAACCTAGTCTCTTCATTAATTATAGGTGTGTCTTGGGGGTGACATGCAATAAACCAATCAAAATGTCATATCCCATTCCCTTTAAAAGCCTGCTTTTCCACCTTGGCGGATTGCTTATGATGGCGAGACAGACATGCTCGTGCGTGTTTAGTGCGATCAAGGAATAGGCTATATGGATCAATAGTAGCCTATGATCAATATTATTCGGGCTAACCATTATGAGTACCCGGTAATTCCTGACAGTGCTGTTTACAAAATATATGCGGTTAAAGCACCTGCAACAGCTGAGAATAAGCGACCAATGGCTTCCGTCTCACCTTAGAAAACGCCAAATTAGCCTGCTTGTTTAACAAATTTTGTTTGATTATGCAATTAACTCATGTTCAAGCTTCATCCGAAGTTCATTAGGCTACCTGCATTCTAATTTTGATTAATAACATAAATAACGTTATTTTGCCTTAATGATGACACTAAATACAATAAATGTGTCAGGTTGGCAACCTGTAGGTTCAGCATATTTTCCCTTGTTTTATAATGTCCTGCTTATGGAAATGTGACCAACCTGTTTTACTGGTAGCATAATGCTTTAAAACGATCCACTGAAAAATGCAATTTACAGCAGGGGAAACAGACCTGCTCCTGTAAAGCACACATGCAGATAATGGCATTAAAATTAATTGTAAATGAATTGTGTAACGCCTGCAAATTTGTTTTCGTTTCTAATTAGACGCTTAGTTCTCTTTAAAATCTTTTGTTCCTTTATAGAGTAACAGGTGAAATCAGTGGGGTTTTAATAAGCTGAGAGTATGGAAACCTTGTCACTGTAATTAAAAAAATATGAACGATGAAGAATAGCTAAGGTTACATTTCAGTTAACATGGTGACATTTATCTCCATTTTTTAAATCATAGGCTATCGAAGAAACCTTATGCACAGCGAATCCGCTGTAGCCTAGGCTATTTGAAAAACAATAAATGCAATATTCACTGGACAAGGTTTTGAACTTTTTTCAGTCACAACCATTCTATTTACTTACAGGCTGTATTCCTAGATAAACAGAGCTGTCTTGTAGACTAATGACATCTGAAGCGCATTTTCAGAACTCAAATGTCCGTCTATTGCAGTGCGCGAGTTTTCCATTGAATGACAATTCACGCATTAGGTGTAAATGACAATTTGCGCATTAGGCTTGATATTGGTGTTATCAGCTCCTTTTTAATGGATAGCCATTGTCCCGTACCATCGCACATCGCCTGGATGTTGATGGAGTGAGCTGAGGGACAGGTATGTGGTCTTTGTCCTATGGACCCTTTTATTATTATGCATTTTTTGATATAGCCTACACAATAATAATATTTCACATTGTAATCTTGATATTTTAGTCATGCTTGTGCGCGCCCCGGTGTGTAACAGTCTGGAGGGTGTATGCGCGTTGTTCACACGCCTATGTAGACGCACTTATATGCGCCGTTAAAATAACATGTAAACAACTGCGACATGACTTTAGACCAGGTTTGTGGTGGTTCTAGCGCAAGCGCTTTCTGCTGGCTCAAGATAGCAATACGCCAAAAATAATCCTGGCCACTCCTCATCTTAAGACCAACACGCCCAGTTCACTTGCAACGGGCACAAGACTACATGGAAGTTAAACGACGTAAGCGCTAGGCATTATAATGAACCCAGCGCCGGGTGTAAGATAGCAAAGACACTTGCGTTTGGGTTAGCACCGCTTTGCGCCGGCTGTAAGATAGGGCCCCATGTGTTATAATAATACGTGAATGGCCTCAAGATGCAATTTGAACAAGACAATAACAAATAATACTAATCTAAGTTGTTGTTGCATGACAAAACACTACCATGTTCAATTACCACACAGCACAGAACATGCTAATTTCTCCTCTTCTTGTACTTTGTGAACCGAGTCTCACAACAAGGAAGATACAGAATCAGACTGGGAGGATATAATTCCTGACATTGGTAGGACGCGATGCTTCAAAATGAAGACGCTTCTATGCATAATGACAATGAATAAAGGAGGGGTAGTTTTGCATACCTACTGTATGTATGTGAACTGTATGTATGTGAACAGTCATACATGTGTTAAGTGCTGCTATTGCATCTTACTCACATATTTGACGATTAGTATTGCATATCTATCCCTAGGAAATGTTTTACAGTCTGAAGTTTTTTATTGTTTTATTTCATTAATATTTTATCTAAATATGAATATTCATGTTTGTACATTTACCTTGTTCAGCACAGAATCACTCCTACTCCTATAGTATATCACTATTAATGTGTAGCAATTTTACTTTGCTTCTGCTTTTACAAATGCATGCCTATTGCTGGTTTTCATTAAATGTGTAGGGAAAAAGTTCCAAAACTTCAAAGATCTTTTTTTCTCAGAACTAACTCGATGAGTAGCAACACTCGACAAGTATCATTTCAAAGACCTGGGGGGTATACTGTGAAGCAGGATTACGGAGTTAGCTGGATAACCTAAAAACCTGGAACCCTCCCAAATCTGGAACATGGACATAAGTAAAAAGAGCTGCTCCGGGTTTTACTCAGTGCAGTTATCCAGCTTTGTAGTATACCCCCCAGAACTTGGATTTTGATAAAATTGAAATAACTCCGAAACATATTTTCTGACATTGTGGACGTTTTACCACGGTGGTCACAATTGTGGTCCACGATCATCATCCAGCCAAACTGATTAACCTGGAGCTAATCTGCCAAGAAGAATGGGCACAAAATCACTCCAAAACAGTGTGCAAAACTGGTAGATACTTACCCCAAAATACGTATAGCTATTATTTCAGAATAAGGTGGCCCTGGGGTTTGATTACTTATGCAAGCAGCAATTACATTTTTTTGTTTTCTTTAAAATAGCTGCTGAGAACTCTGAGAGAGAACTTTGAAAATGTACTGATAGAGCATAGAAAGAAAATACTTACTGGAAAAATGTTTCATTTGTAATTCAGAAAAAAAGGAGTCTAAATACTTTTGCAAGGCACCTTGCACATTCAGATTTATTTATTTTTTTTGCTCCATTTAGTAATGAAAAATGGGTCATTACCTGTTCCTTATTGTCACTTCTCTGCTACCAAGAAGTAACTAAAGTACTCGCCACTTTCTCCTATGTGGATATGCAAAGTGAAAAATTTGACTACTTTTAGATGTTGACACTGATTGATTCCATAAACACCCCTTTTTGGCTTGAAAATCCAAAGAAAAAAAAAGAAAAAAAGAGAGCAACTCTGGCCTATTGATGCTGATTTCAGTATATTGATGCCAAACACCGCAATCCCCTTTTCTGTGTATTCAGCCAGTTTTTGATCAGGCTCCTGTAAAGCCTCTATTGGCTTCCTGCTAGGAATTATTTCCCTCAAATTGGGAATAATCACCTAATCTTGCTTTTTTTCTCCTCCCTCTTTCCATGATGTAACCAATACCTGCAGACTTGAGATCGGAATTACAAAGAGTCCAAACACCTGATTAGAAATATGGAATATGTGATGTGTGGAAGAAAGAAAAGGGGTTGTGAAACTGCAAGGCATCCACATTGTCAGCGTGAAATGGATAGCCTTGTCAGGGAGATAAAGAGGCACCCACAGGGAGGGAAAGGAGCTGACGGCAACGTGTCCAATTGCCTCATGCCTTTCAGTGCCAGATCCTGAATTTTGTCTTCGAATACACTGTGGCACACAACACGAGATGTTTGCTGTACCACGTGATAAACAGTCAGGAAAACAACAGAAAAAGGGTTAAATAATACAATGTGTTTGGTGCGCAGTGGCACAAAACTGAAAAAAATCACCAAAAGAGTAACAAAAAAGGAGCCAAAGTACACAGCAAAAAAAAAAAAAACTAAACCAAAACATTTTGCTTAAAGTTCAAATCAAGAAACTTCCTGGCCTGGGAACCAGGCCAATTTAAAAGGCAGGCCAATTGAGGCCCAAGTCTGAGCACCTGGGCTAAATTAAAATGTGCCTCAGCTGGTTACTCTGCCTGAGTGTAGTGGTGGTGCCGTCCAGCAGAGGGCGGCACCCCAACTCCCTTCCTGGCATCACAACACATAGATGATGAATTAAAAATAATAATAATATTAAGTACAAATGGTTATTGAGTCAAAGCCTTGGAAGAGAAGTCACAAGCATTTTTGTGATTTAATTCATGTGAGGGTAAAGGGAACCCAGTTACTGCGGAACATACATAACATACCCAAAAGTATATGGACACCTGCTCATCCAACATCTCATTCCAAAATCATGGGCATTAATATGGAGTCAAAAGGTGTGTAAAAATCATATAAAAATCACATATGCCATATCCAAAACTTATAAATATATAAATATGCGGTATAGAACTAGCATATACAGTTCAGACTAAAATTAAATAGTTTCCTAACATACATGGTACTCCCTATAAAAAACACTGAGAGATTGTATCAGAATTGTATGTGTCAAATTCAAATATATAATATATAATATAATGCAAAAAAACACATATGATTTTTATAAAACTTTGCAAGTATGATCATATGTGCTCTTTACAGGCCTTTTACATATGGGGTGGACTCTGCTTCTCATATTGTCCCCATGGGGGGTCAGTGGGTTACTCCCTGTTTTCATTTTGGCTGACTTTTACAAAAAAATTCTATGCAAACAGGAAGTGGTAAGAGGCAGAGCCTTGAGACCAATGTTGCCTTTACCTTAAATCTCAATAAAATAGTGCTTAATTCAATCGTGAGTTGGTTGACTGAACTTCAATTAGGCTATGAAATGAACCTAATAAAAGGGTTCATTTCATCATCAGTGATAATATTACAATATTAAATAACAGAGTTAACCAATAGCACAGTGCAACAGTTAAAGTAAGAAATATTATGTAAATAAAACTAAGTTTAAAAAAGTTTAAAAAGAAAAGTGGCTGGGACTTCTATGTACAGTGATGGTATGGCTGCCAAACCATCTGCCTTCTCCTGCTGAGGCAATAAATTTAATAAAGTGAATATGATCAAAACAAAATATGTGTTGCGAGAACCCAACACTGGTATTTTTAGTTAGGTAACCATGGTTTGTACTCACATATCTCTGAGCACAGTGGTATTTTATTTATGTTTGTGATTATAATTAAATGTTGTATTGTGATTATGTAACTTTTTTTTATTTTTTTTTACTTTGTCTCCATTGGATTAATGACATATTATTCCCAGATCAGGGACCTCATATATGAAAGGTGCGTACACACGGAAAATATCCGTAGGCCTACGCCACTTTCCCAGTGGATTTGGGATTTATAAAAACAACCTTAAAGAGATACTGCAGAGCCTTCTCTAAGGCCTTTTTTACTGCTTCAATTTGAACTGGAACTCGTGAGTAGGTGTGGTCATATGACGATGATGCCACGTAGTCATATTATGAATATTCATACGGTCAAGGAGTGAAAGGGTGTGTTGATATAAGTCGTAATATTAACGTTAGCAGTAATATAAAACAATTTGCATTTGAACTTGAACTAGCTAGTTAGCAGTACAAGGGTTTCAGTCTCAAAGAGGGAAAAAAAACTGTTGGTCTCTGCTTTTATACCACATGCCCAGCCGAGACCACCCTAGGATAACCTCAACTCCACCCATTTTTATGTTAAGGATCTAGTGACGTCACGGACCCCCGGAAACCAGCGTATTGGTAAGCCTACACAGAAACTCAGAAAACACCCATTTTGACTAAACATGAGATTTTCGGACAAAAACAGTTGTGTATGATGTTTTCAATGGGAAAAGTCGGTTTTTGACTGCAGTATCACTTTAACGTCAAAACATACACACATTTACACAACCTACGATTAATGCGCACACGTGCACATTTTGAAGACAGTATCGGCACACCTGAGAAGCGTGTATGTAGGTGTTAACAAATAAAGCGCGGGAGCTCAATATAAATAAAAACAGATTTGCTAATAAAGTTTTCTGTGTTGCAAGATAGCAGTGTTGCAGCAAATCTATTTTTCTTTAAAGTAGTGAAAGCAAAAATGGTGTTTAATTTAAGTTAATTTCAGGCGTACTCCACATGAAATTACAAAGCCCTCTAATAATAATATGCCATGGCAGAACACCACATAGACCTGAAGTGTCTTTTGTTGCTTTAGTTTGAAAGTCTATTGTTTGTACAAAAAGGTAAACTTAACTATGGGTTTATATAGTGTGAATTGGTCTCAATGAAGTGCATTGCAGTCTCCCTTTGCCCACTGACATTGCCCCTGATGACTCAAACCCCAGCCCAGATCCATACCCAGACCAACCCAATGCTGCCACGTGTGGATGTGATGCATCGTCTGTGAAAGGATTGGTAATGTAGTGAGGTTTGGTAAGTTTTATTCAGAATGAATTAAGTTCAACACTCAATTAGAGTGTTGTAGTCAGAGCCCAACTTAGTGAAATTACATAGACATGACAACGATTTGGAAAAATTACATATGTTTTATTGGCTACAATTATGAATAATAGAAACAATAATTTGTATAATATGACGGATAATATTCTATGACTTAATCTTAATCAGAGAAAATGATAATTATGTGATGGCTCTATATAAGCTAACAGTCCATTAACGAAGGTTAAAGTTTGTGTTACGGGTTAATGACATGCTAAACTATATTATGTGGTTAGTTTGTTTCATCAGTCTCATAAAGATAAAGCTTTAACAGTGTAAAGCAATAAGTTCAGGGAAATTGGCTATTACCAACCAACACATGCATAGCAAAACAAAATACAACAATAGAAACCAGCAGTAAAATGACCTCAAATAGGTATTAAAAGTTTTATGCTAGTCTATTAATTGATGTCAGTGCTAAATACAATCCGTTTCAATACTTAATGGTAACAAGGGAAAGGCCAGTCCCGATTCCATTAAGTGAAGTCAGCTGGTCAGCTGGTCCAAGGTCCCGGCAGGTGACGAGTCCCAAGATCAGAAAGCCAGAGTCCACCAATGTCCCTGTGTATCAATACAGTGAGCGTTCAAGAGATTGCCATATTTTTTTAGCAGGTTCTTTCAAACTAAGGGTGATTTCTGCCAAAATGGCCTCACTGTCTCAACTCTGTGGCAACATTGTCAATTGAAGCATCATGTCAATTTGTGTCAAGCGCAGCATCTGTGACGACGCGCCCGTCGCTGGAGGCACGTGGCACACGAGACGCTGGGGTCAGGAACGGCGTCATCCTCGGTCATCTCCTCACCACCGGTCGCAACCTGATACAAATACCATCAGTCTGAAATTATTATTTTTTTAAATAAATAAGAAACGAGTCCCCGGGGAGTATATTTCTGAATCCATGCATTAAACGATGAGGATGAATGACAAGTATTAAGTGTGTTTACACAGAGGAAGGTAATGGCCCGTTTACGCGGTTCACCCTCAGCGGCTTCTTCCCTTGCCGCGTCGGTGTCTCTCCCCGTCTCTGGAGCAAGGAGCAACCCCTCTGACGAGGCTGTGTCCCCGATTATCGAGGCCAGACGCTCGTCAAGGAGAGCCCGCTCCAGTGTTCCCCCGACCCCCCTCCAGTGGCGCTTGCGCTTTCCCGTTGCGCAGGAATGCGCTTCTTTGCGTCCATTTTAATATCCGACCACCTCTTTATAATTTCCGAAATCGTTTTTTTGTTTTTCTGAGCAGGCGGCATTCGCAGCTGCTGCGACGTGCTGCCACTCGGCTAATTTTCTTTTATTGATTACGCCAGAACTGTGACACATTAGCATCGGTGGAGCTTGAGGAGAGTTTCCCCCTCATAACTGTAAAGTGCTTTGAGTGTGAGAAAAGCACTATATAAATGCAAGTTATTATTATTATTATTATTGGCACAAAACATTACAGCCCATCTGGCCTCTACCTCCGTAATGAGCGTCTCGATTTAGCATTTCAGTAAGTTTTTCTTCTTTGTTTTGTGGTCTGACTTCTCCATTTTTCCTGACAGTGAATAATTATCTCCCTCTCCACTTCAGCGGAAGTCTGATTTGCTCTGGTGCGTGAAATGCTTTTTGGTTTTGGGTAACACTTTTAGTCAATTTAAGTAAAACATTTTTTTTTTAAAAAGGTGTTTCAGAGAGACTTTTGCTTTGAGACTTTTTGGGATTGCCCTACCACTGGTGAGACAAGGTTGAGTCTTGCCGGTGTGAACTGGTTATAGTCAGCGAATGATATGGCATGCAACGCAGAAACCATCTTCAATGATACACCCTAAAACAGCTCCTCTCCTCCCACTTTGGTGCACAGTGAGTCACCAAATTCCCAAACAGGCCTATCAAAATTCATGACAAAAATGCCCCTTTGCCAGTGCAACGGCTCGCCACATGCCATGCGCTGGCCGGAAAATAGAGCCACGAGTTTGAAGAACATCGAGGCAGACACCAAGTTTAACATTGACACACGTTGAGATGCATCAAGTTCAACACACATCGGAACATTGAGTTTGTCTGTCTCGACGTCAAACTCGATATTGAATTTGACATAGAGGCCGCACACAGAGCTTGATATACATTGAAAGAGACATAAAAAGCCTTTGTGTGAAATGCTTTTTGGATTTGGATAATAGGCAAATTAAGTTGGTTATAGTCAGGAAATTATATATCACTTGCCAACACTCAAGCCTGTAACAACCTGTGCTTGTGCACACTGGTTTTTACTTTTTACTGACTGAGCCACTTCGGAGCCTAACCAGATCATGTTTTCATACAATGTAAAATTAAGTCACTGTCAGTATGCAAATGAAAAGCTAATGTCACAGGGAAATGAATGGAAACATTTTATAATTCATTGTATTCATTAACCATTCATTAATTCATGTCACCCCTCAGATTGAAGTGATATTGAATTATAAATGTGTCCATGATACAATGATACATTTCTGAGGCAAAAATTTAATTTCAGACATTTGAGAAAACCAAGAGTCACAAACCTGACAGATAAGCACCAGATGAACAGTACCGGAGTGTGAATTATTTTCTCTGATAAAATGTAATGCATACAAATATAGATGGAAGATAACATTAAATGAGCTTCAAGAAAAATTTTTCATATGCAAGATTTATTCATGTATAATTCATGTCGGGATGGAATTCATGTGGAAACAGCTTTGGTTTTGTATCAAAAACAGGAAGCGGTATATTTTTTGAAATAGGAAGAAAACCCTTTTTGTCTATATGACTGCATACACCTGGATGTCTGGTAGAACAGTTGCTGGTTGGCTACTGTGAAATTACAGCATATAACTGTACTTCAAATTACACTGGACTGCCCTAAAATGACAGCAAGTTTTTAAAAAACCATTACAATACATGATTCATATGTAAATCTAATGAAATTCACTGTTCTTTTACAAACTAAATCCATATTTTAACAAATTAATAAATCTTATTCGAATGCATTGTGTATGTGAAATAAGTCAAGATACAAGTCGCTACTGGACAAAGTATGTATGATTGCTGAGCGGAAGGTTGGTTTCAGTTTAGAGTTTGACTTGTTTGGGTCTTGGAGAAGAGGATGGTGAAAGGTCTGGCTTACTGGTCTCACTCTTGCTGATAATTACAAATTGTACTGTTTAATGCCTTCTCTTTATAGTTAGTAATAAGTGCGATCCTACATTAATACACGAGGGTGAATTTATATTGGTATATTTCCATATCTTGGTTATTTAATCTTAATGTTTAATAAAGCTTTTATTATTCCACCAGATCAGAACAGATCCATCAACAAATGTGTCAAATTTAAATGAGTTGTTAATGGTAATAATTATTTAAAAATTGTAGCATGTTCCCGGTCTCCCTCAATGAGGGACGGGATAATTACGAAGCCAGATTGAATGATTGATTAAATGATTGGAAGAGTGAGTGTTTGGATGAGTGTAGGGTACTCATTGGGATTTAGTGATTGGAAGGGAACGCTGGGGCTGGGGCTGGGTTCCCTGCGGGGCCATAATGAAGCGCACCTGGGGGGTAAAAGGCAGAGACTGACGGAGGGCAAGGGAGAGCGCGTGTGGTTCTCTGGACGCTTGCATGAGGCGGTCTTTTCTTTTCGTTATTAGTTTGATTACGCTTCTGTATGAGTGCGAATGCGTCGTGTCCATGTGCGGCGAGAATTTACCTGAACAAGGCGGGCAGCTGAAGGCAATCTGAGGCGCCTGTGAAAACAAGAACCGCAACAGCGACCCGGAACTGGCGGGCAGCGACGACGGCGAACTGCAGAGCCGATCGGTGCGACGGAGCCAGTGTGCCGGGAGATACGGCGACGAGCTTTTGCTGGGGGAACTGACTTCCCTCAGACCGTAAGGAATGTGTTTTTGCCGTATCTGGGGGCAGCAGCGTGTGTGTGGGTCTCAGACCGGAGCGAGCGGGGAACTGAGCGGAAGCGGGTGTGTTCTTTCTTCCCTGCCAGAGTCGGTGTCCCGCATCCAGCCCGGTGAGAGTGACGAGGGCGACGGGGTGCAGTGAAGGCCTTGGTCCCGGGATTCGCCTGAGTAGTGGACAGTGGGAATCCTCGTTGGCGACCACCAAGGACGGCAAAAGCTGTCCGTGTGTGTGGACATTTTTGGGCCGGACGGCTTGTCATTTTTTTTACAACGTATATTCTTTTGTGTGTTTAAATTTGTTTTGTGGCGTGGGATGGTAGTGAGTTTTGTTATTGTATGAGTGTATACCGCCGTGTTTGTGGGCGGCCGGCAGCCCCCAAGGTGGGCTATTGAGGGTGATCACAAGTGTGTATGTCTATGCCCATCTGCTATAGCGTGAATACCTATAACGAGCACTGTGTGGCTACGAGTGGTGTGTGTGGGGGAAGGCACGCTTACCTGCGGGTGGGGTCGGCTTTGTCTGGCAGTGTGGAAAGGGAGAGACTGGGAGGGGGAAGGAACCCACAGACAGGCATAGCCTCTGTTAGCCGTTTGATACAGTGAGTGTAGTAAATAAAGATAATTTTTACCTCTATTACTGTTTGGAGAGTAGTAGATCCAAAAAAAACCTGGTCTGGATTTGGGCACGGGATTAGCCCGATTCACCCCGTGACAAAATTGTCTTTTTAATGCATGTGTAGAATTTAGGAAACTCATGTTGCATTTGGGTTCTCTAACTACCTATCTTTGCTTGGCAACTTCTGGGCCAAAGCCAGGTTGCAATGATGGCTTCAAAATCAAGATGGCTTCCAGTTGGGCCGACTTTGAAATTTGAGGGGTCTATGCCGAAGGGAAGATACTGCAGGAAAAGCAGATGCTTTTTTTTTCCTCAAAAAAAAACAATTTACCATCAGGGTTGGTGGATGGTATGTTTGGCGGCACCCCTGATTGGTCCAGTAAGTTTGAGCAGTCAATCAAACATGGATGGATCACCAACCACCTGGTTTGAACCACTGCTTTGGGGTTATTGTTTTATGTCCCAAATGGTATTCTTTTTGGTGCCACAATATCTGAATTGGGGGAACTTCAGGCTACAAGAGCATTCCATCCCGCCATCTGTGAGTGTGCGTCTGTTCTTGCATCTGTGTGCGCACGCACACACTCATGGGCAGAGGCTCTAATGTGGTTTATACAAATGCATGTGGGTCCTCAAATATGTACATTGTGTAGAACTGCAGTATTCAGAAAATACTTGCCTACTGTTAGAGTTTATGGCACGTCTTCATAAAGGATCTCAGAGGAGATATGCTGATCTAGGATCAGTTTTCCCCGTCCACATCCTAACCTTCTAATCCATTATAAACTTAAAGGCAGAACTGTTCCTTAAAGGCATACTGAACTTTGTTAGAACATATATTGTATAGCTACCTAATAAAATCACAACATCCAAAACCGAACATTTTGAAAAGATAAAAAGCTCCATTCATATTTTCCACTATTTCCAAACAAAGGTTTGGAAGAAGATCCGGTCGTTTGCTTAAGAGGAGCTTCCTTGTTTTGTTTTGCGCCAGTAACAGTCCTAATCGCATTAGTTTGTGCTAAAAGTGTGCTTTTGAGACCTGTTTCACCACGCAATGGGAGTGACTGGAGAGAGAAAAACCTTCATTCTCCGTTGGCCAGTTGCTGACCACTGGAGCAAGTCATGAAGATGAAGGTGAAAATTAACTCATATCAGGGCCAAGTAGCTATACAATATTATGTTCTAACAAAGTTCAGTATGCCTTTAAGCAGCTCATCTATGCCTACCATTGTGATATTTCATGAGCCCAGGCATATAACATTACGGCAACTGTGAGGGTTGAAGGAAATGTGTTGTGGCAGTAATGTTATTCCCTGGAGAAAACTAGCAGTGCAGTTCGGCAGTGGGCAGTTTTAAACTGAGGGTACATGGCTGAGCATTTGGAAAGTTGTGACTGAATACACAAATGAGCAATGCTCTTTGTTGCATAAGAATGATTAAAGATTGTCTGGTGAGAATCACATGATGGTCATTAACAATGAGTCTCAGCTGAATGACTCGCCCCCGACATTTGTAAAATGAACGGCTTTCTCGATTTCTGAAACAGACAAAAAACTATGGGCATGACTCGGCAATTGATCACAATTCTCAAATGTTTAATGCATTTTCTCTGTTTTTTTCTTCGCTGTTAATGCAATTGCTATGGAGATCAACTTCTTCACAAAGGAAATCACCGGCAAGCCATGCTGATCTTAGGGTAAAATTGGAAATTCTATCCCGAACATTTTTTTATTTAAAAAATAAAAATAAAAAATCAACCATCAGGACCCCTGGGTGGCTGTGTGCTGTTTTCAGCTTATAAAATATTGCTCTCCACTGCAATATATCATAAAACACACATTATTAATTCAGATGACGATACACAGTATCAGTAGGTGTTATGTGTTCACTGGAGTGGCATTGAATCAGCCAGGGGCCAAAGGCAATTGTATTATTGGTCCTGAAACAAATTCATGCAGAAAAGCTTTAGTTTTTTTAAATCCAGACCAGACTACCCAGATGTCAGACTGTAGCGTAGCACAATTCATAAGCCAAGAAAGAGCAAGAGATGACTTTAATGCCACAGGTAAATACTTCCTCATATGAGGAAATGCCGAAAGCCAATTTGAGACAAAGCAAGGGCCCACATGTGTATGCAAGATCTCAAGATGTCTAACCCAGCAGCAGCCGTGTTCCTTACTCCAACCAATGAACAATGTGCACAGAACTAATGGCTTTGATCAAACCGCTGTCCTTCATAGCTCTGCTCATTCCTTGTACCTTCCAAGAAGTGCATCTTTCTTATTCTCAAGGCAACAGCATGGTTGTAAATGAACATCTTTTCTGAAAGGTTACAACTGAAATGCAGTCCAGATGACACATGCATTTATTCAGCGATTTCCAGCCACAGAGGTCTGCATGTTCTGCTCAGTTTGCCCCGAGGAAAGAATAACTCAGTCAGGGTTACTGCCAAAAGTCTTTGCCGATTCCTCTATTCAGAGTGATAGCATCATAAGGGTTAACTAGCATTTTGATGGGTTGTGTGTCTAGCGCTGTCCAGGCAAGATAGAACACAGAACACATACAAAGGAACAGTTTAACAGTGAAGACGGAACACACAGATACCGGCGTATGGGGAGTTCTGTTGCATTTTTAGGTGGAGCGTTTATCATGTTTCCAGCGAGGGTATTTTGTTGTCATGATAGTATCTCTGAAAATGCTCTAAATTCAGATTATGTAGTGTTACTTTGGAGAGAGAGAGAGAGAGAGAGAATTGCATTCTACCAAATTCCTCACTTCAGTAGCTGTAGCTACTTGAATAGCATTAGTGTGTGCTTGTATACTGCAACATTGTAGGTATCCGGTGTGTAATAGCTGAAATTATGGGCTCCTCCTATTTAAATTTGCATGAGTCTACAGCACATCCTCATCAGGATTCACAATATTTTATTAATCTTGATAAGCTGGTCCACACTTGCCACACTTGAACAGTCCAGAATTACATGAGTCCTCTCTTATTTGGCACAAAGTTGCACATGTACACATGGATTATACATGTTATACATTTTTTGGGTATATAGTACCTGTATTTTAAAGTTTGAAATTTATATTTACCATAAATGTTTTTATTTAAAACTGTAAGTTTGATTTTAGAGAACCTTCACTATGATTTACATAGATGTAGTATAAAGCACATTTTGCATAGTCCTCCTCCAAAGTTTATCCGTGTAAAAACTTTAAATGCTATTATTTAATGAGTATTTTCCTTCTTGAAAGAAACCTTGAGTGAAAGCTTTTGTGAATAGCACTTAGCCCAGAAGCAGACATAGCTCCTTCAGGTTGGTGAGGACCTCACTTTGCTATATACTTGTGGCTTTTATGTCTGCATGTGTGTATGTGTGACACAGAAAAGGAGAGGACATCACACATGATTCAAATAAGTAATAAAACAGCTGAGAGTTGGTTACTCAGTAATTGAGCCATTCAACTTAATCAGTTCTAACAATGGTATGCATACTTCATATATATACTTACTGTATATACTTCATCTATTCAAGTTGTACTTGGAAAATATTTATGAACTGAGTCCACTTGGCACTTCTGAGTTGAATTCATCTTGGTTCTTATTGTTATGTGTGATGCACCTCTTACTACCAGCCCTAGCGGTCATCCTCAGTTCACAGAACCATAGTCACATTTATAACTTGTGTTCTCACTCTTGGATGACTGACCAATTGGGCTAATGTCTACTGCAGTGAGGGGGCTACTTGCAACAACGGAAGCCCACAGTGTTAACCACCTCTGCCTCCATGCAACATGTATTTGCAGTAAATGCTGGGGAATTAGTGCCCACACTTAGCTCTGGGTGCAGTGTTAGTGCCAGGTGGTTTGGACAATGGCTTTGAATCTGAAGGCTTAAAGGGATATTTTTTTACTTTGGAATCCCCTTTTCTTTGCCAAGTACAGGTGCATTTATTATTATTATTCTTGCAATTTTACACTTTTCACCTGAGTCTTTCCCCCCCAATTGTTCCATGTAGCTGGATGTGTTATTATAGTTGTAATGAACATGATTGCTGTAATTATAATAATCATGTATTGACTGTAAAAAATATGAATGCAACCGGTGGCAGTGGCTATTCTAGAAGGTGGAACAAAAGACAGGAATATGCATTCAAATTAAGCTTTGCAAGTGATGCTGCAGGTTTCACATTGGTAAAATGTTTAATGCGTATATCCTGTTTTCACCCTATCTATCCAGGTATCATGTTAATAACCAACAAAAAAACCTCTCTGAAAGGTGATTGAGTCATAATATTTTTTGTCATATTTAAAAAAAGTGTCTTTCTACTCTGTTATTCTAGGACAAAGGCTATAACTCACTTAATTCTGTTATGGAAACCCCGAATAAAAATTCCAGCCACATGAAACAAATTCTTTAGGAGTTGTGGCCGGTGGCAGGTCAGACAGAACAAGCGCTAATGTCTTGATGGTAGTATAATATCATCGATACGGAAGTGAACTAGAGGTTGACAGTTTGATTCCCAAGCGGGACACTGCTTTCAGCAAGACACTTTTTAAGCGTAAAGCATACAGTAATAAACAAAAGCTGTGCGTTGTATGAGGGTTTCTTCTATATGTAAAGTGAATATGTGTACTGAATGTCCTTTAATGCACAAGCCAGGATGTGATATCCGCCGTTTCACCCCAGTCCACCTTCCTTTCGTTCTCTCTTGTTTTCCCCCATTCCTCTTGTTTCATGTCATGTTTTTCAGTTTACCCTGTCCGTCTAGTTCCGTGTTGTGCAGGCTGGGCGTGGCTCCCCGTTTTGTTCCTCGTTTTCTCCCCATTATCACTCAATTATCTCATCAGCCCTCGCATACATTCCTCACATCTTTGTGTTATCCTTATTGCTTTCTCGCCTGTTTTCCCTTCCACTTAAGTTCCTCTCTTTGTTTGTCTCCTTGTCAGTTTGTACCTTTGTCTTTGCTCTGTCTCGACATTCTCCGGCCACTCTGTTTTGCATTTGTGCCTTCGACCTGTTTGTTTTGTTTTGTTCACCAGTTCCAGCCTGCCCTGCCTGCTCTCCGTTCCTGTTTGCTCGTGCCCCGTCATCTGTTTTTGCCCACCTTAGTTTCGCCGACCCCGTATCCAGCCCGTCACCTAGCATCCCTGTTTGTTTGCCTGTCTTGCGCTTAATAAATATTCACTCCTCACGGAGATGTTGCCTGAATTTGCCTCCGAGTCCTGCATTTGGGTCCATACCAGTGTCTGCACCACAACACAGGATCCACAGATCCGTTCATAATCGTTTTAAATGTCCCTTTGTGCATGATTCAAGACTAGTGTAAATGATTATGTTTTGACGAGCCACTGCTGCTTTTCTTGTTGCTTAGCAATTATTTGATCACTCGCCTCACCTGCATTCTTGGGTCTGAATTGGTTGCTGATGTTAAGGTCGATATAAACCGTAAAATAGAAGTAATGTTCAGAGTCACATTGCACCCTGTTTCAGAGTTAAAGGGATAGTTCGGAATTTTGGACATAACGTCTCAATTACGACTTACCCATGATGTAGTTGATTGATGGAAACCATTTTCAGATAATTCCATGCTGTCCCTTCTTTTGGACATACACACATTGCTAATGCTAGCGCAACTCTAAGGAAACTAGTAGCATCCACTACCAAATACACTTAAACACTCCACAGTGCACCCAAAACAAATAAAATACAACGACAGTCTATCTGGGTTATTTTGAGTGTTTATACCATCAGTTTTGAAGTCAAACTATCGTTGAATCCTTTACTTTGTGCTCACCTAAATTCTCCATGGAAGTACGGCGGCGGAGCGATACTTTACGTTAGTAGGTAACGTAAAGTATAGCTCGGCCGCCGTATGTAGTGCCGGCCAACAACAATATCGCGCGTGTGAAAGAATCAGACTAGAAGTAATGTTTGCTAACGTTCAGGTAAGATGGTATTTCGGTGTGTATTTCAAGGTTGTTCAAATCATGCAAAAAAATGGGCACCACAAAGTTTTCACCGATTTCCAGTGAAAGATCAACAAAGAAAAGAGCTGTGGCTTCTTGCTGTTCGCATGGATGGCAACACACCAATTGAGACTCTAAAAAAGTTAAAAGTGTGTAGTGACCATTTCACGGAGTATGAATATGTGAAAATCAAAAAAGGACGGTCGGGACACCCTCTACTGAAGGAGACTGCTGTGCCATCACCTGTTTTAGCAGGTAACTAATAAATGATTGCATGCGTGATCTATCTATTCAATTTAGCTAGCTAGTTGCCACGATTGGGAAGTCATGGAAGTGGTCAAACTTTTCCTGCAAATTGGTAGCCAGTGTGCTTGCTTGTATATGCTGTGTTATTCTGTAGCATGTTCGTGTTTAGCTGACTTGTTGTCTACCAAATATGTAACTTTACGGCAAAACGGATTGTGTCGGCAATGGTAGAGTACAGCAGATAGCCTACAGGCAGATACCCTGGCTAATCTACAGCTAGCTCTGCCGCCGTACTTCCACAGAGAATATAGGTCAGCACAAAGTAAAGGATTCAACGATAGTTTGACTTAAAAAATTATGGTATAATCACTGAAAATAACCCCGATAGAGTCTCATCGTATTTTATTTGCTTTGGGTGCACTGTGGAGTGTTTAAGTGCATTTGGTAGTGGATGCTACTAGTTTCCTTAGAGCTGCGCTAGCATTAGCAATGTGTGTATGTCCAAAAGAAGGGACAGCATGGAATTATCTGAAAATGGTTTCCATCAATCAACTACATCATGGGTAAGTTGTAATTGAGACATTATGTCCAAAATTCCGAACTATCCCTTTAAGATGTTATTTTGCCTTAATTGTTGCAGATACCATCGGAAAAATCAATGAGTAATCGAGGGTTGTCAAATTATCCTGTGAATATTTCTGTGTGTCTTGGATTTTAACCCCTTAGCTAGCACCGGCCCATATTCGGGCCAGAAGTGATTTAGTTTGTTTGCATTCATTGCATTTTTTTATGGTGAAATTTTTAAATAACCTGGCCACACAATACACTGTTAGGAAGTGTTAACTCACGATTCTATCTCTATTAACTATTTCACGATCCATTTGTTATAGCGACAATAGTTCCTTATTTTGTAACATGACATCAAGCAGGCTCAATCAGAATGACGTTTCTGTATGTTCCGTGTGTTTCACGGAAATCCACAGATGACACAAATAATGGTAAGGTCAGTATCCTTATCCCAGCAAAATAAATAATATATAAGTCAGGACAACCAACCCTTCAAGTGACCCATCCATATCTACTGCATATCTGGCAGCAAAGTGATGGTTTGAGGCTCTAAGAAAAAGGCTCTAAGAGAAAACAGAGAGAAGACAAAGAGGAAGAATTTACAGAGGTAGCAAACATTTAATAGCAAGCCAATCAAATTCAGAGGCTTTATTGTCAATAAATAAACAAGCATTCAACTTGTTTTTTATTGTAGTTTTCAAGTTGAATCCCACTTAAGACAGGACTGAGCTTTGGGACAGAACAGGTTATAACATGCATTGTGATGGTTTCTGTATAGTCTTGTCCACTGACAAAAGGTTTATGAATATTTTTCATCAGACCACCTTAATCAGTTTCTGTTTGTTAGCTAGCTGTCTAGTCAAAACATCTTATTATAATACATTGAAAATGTAGGTCTCATGTGTTTTTGTACATGCTCATTACATTTATATGAACTATTTATTTACAAGCAAGACTAAGATATCCCTGTGCGTTATTGTTTTTAATTTTATTTTTATTTAACTCCACCAAAGGGAGAGGCCTTTGGAAACCTAGGTCTTCTGGTTTTCTTATCTTAATTAAGTTAATTAAGTTAATTGATCGATTAATGTGACTGATTAGATGTTTAACTCACATGTCCCAGGTTTATATCAGTCCTGATTAGAGGAGAATAATGAAAACCAGCAGTACTACTGGCCTCAAGGGCCAGATTTGAGAGTTCCTGACCTAAGGCTTGAGGGTCTGATGACTATCCTTCCACTTCATATGGTTTGAATCTCTAACATTATTTTCCCAGTAATTTTCATCTGCACCACAAAGGGTTAAAGGTGCTATATAACTTTGTAAAGGAACAATACATCATTTGTGTCCGTACCTAGTGTCCGCAAGGGAAAAGTGAAATCGCAACCCAAAGCATGACACCGCCCTGCTTGTTGCTTTCGGTCGAAGCTCGAACCACCGCGAGTGGTGGCCAGATTCTCTCTGAATCTGTGTCTTTGTGAGTATTGTGCGTGGTGGTGGTGGTACATTGTTGAACGTAGTGTGACGGGAATCTGGCTTTTGTAGCATCCAAAATGTAAAGTGATGAGTCTTATGTTGGACAAGTAATGAAAAATGTATTTATCCATATATGAAATATATTATAGCAAAGGATTAGCTACAATGTGAACAAAGCGGTACACTTTCATGGGTTATATGAGCCACAACTGACCTTTGTTTCAACAACTGCACAACGCAACAATGTTATGGGAATGGGTTGGAAAAATCTATATCCCCAAACCACCTTCATTTCAACAACTACACGACACAACAACTAGGCTAGCTATCACTACATAGACACCAGTGTAGAAAAGGCTAACATTATGGAATGGGTTGGAAAATTCAACATCCACAACTACACTAGCTAAAAAAAAATATTTGTCTATGTTACAAAGTTACATATAACACCTTTAACTCTGTTTCCATAACCACTCCACTGCCCCTCCCACACTAATCTGTCCTCAAAAAAAATAAAGTTAATTTGATTGTTTTACGCTTGGAACTGGCTTGCCTCAAACTTGCTCTTGGAGGCAAAACGTGATTGTTGTAGCAGTGCCTCCAGCGTCTCCAATTGATGAAGGCAGGAGAAGGTGTTTACAGTCAGCAACAAGAGTGAGTCATTAAACCTTAAAATCCAATTAACTAGACATTGTTATTATACCATTTTATAGCTGTGTGTGTGTGTGTGTGTGTGTGTGTGTGTGTGCGTGCATGCGTGCGTGTGCGTGTGTGTGTAATCTATTTTAGAGTTTTTGAGTTTTCTTGGCAGCTACTCAGAATCTTGAAGCAGTTCTGTTTTTGTGCCACTTGCTCTCCTCCAAAGGTAATTATCTTCTGTGGCCCTTGAACACACATGGCTCATGCATGGCTCATAGACCCCAGAGCCTCTCCACTTGTTACACTGTCTATTTATATACAGCTGGTGACCTTTGCCCCAAGGCTCAGGACTGAGATGTTCAGCTTAGGAAAACTAGGCCAAGACTCGCAAGACAACTGTACCTAATTTCAAGAGAATATATCAACAGTATGCACAATGCGTCAGTGCATAGCTAGCGTATGTTCATGTCTGTTAATTGATAGTCCCCTTCAGTAGAAGATCCCTTTATTTTGAGATAATCTCTGTCATTAGTTACAATACGTCTGGTAAATGCATTCTATTACAGCTCCGCTCCTTTGGCACCACTGCATATATTGGTATATGTAGGCATTGCATTATGATGGTGTTTAATTATGTGCAGTCAAATCTTAAGGCCAAAGTCATAAGTTCAACTGGACGATACCATCTCTTCTCTTTTCTGTCTATGTGCTATTGCCTGTGCCTGTCTGGGACCATGGCATTTTACCAAAATGAAACTGTATGGTTTGCGAGTGAATTTTAGTCCAATTTCTTCCTGAATTGATTATGAAATTGCATCGTCGATACACACACAGGCTACATGTGCAGACATATCAAAGAAGTGATGATGAAATTGGAGTCAGAGAGGGCTAGATCCCACTGTTTTCTATAGTGTACCTTTGTCACCTCGCCTATCTCACATTATTTGCTGCTGGCAAGCTGAAACAGTGGAACAAATTGGAAGTCGTTGCCTTGTCATGCGGTTTGAGAGAATGCAACATAAAATTATCAAAGCTCATTGGTTTATTCTAATGGTCACTCCTGTACAACATTTTGATTGGCAAAAGAGGGTTGAATGAATCCAATATTTAATTGTATATGATGAAGGAAAATGTGCTTTAGTTTATCTTTAAGCCAGAAGGGAAGGTTTTAACAATGAAAATATTCCATCAAAGAGACTGAAATGTGAGGTCACTACACGGTTAAAGCATTGTTTCCGTGGACATAGAATTGCATATGGAAGTATTTGTGGTACAGAGAGGAAACAAAACATAGGCACGACTGACTGAACCTCAAAAATGAATCAATAAGTAAATAAATAGAACAAACATGAAGGGCTACTCTTTAAACCGCACCTCCATATACAGGTGAAAAACAACATTGTTGTCATGGCTACCAGTTTTTCCCTGAATCATAACAAAGTAAATGAGTCACCAAGTGTTCATAAGTACACTTACATTTCCCCCAAACTTTGTTCAGAAATGACCTGTTGTCCCCCTCACAGGGAGTTGTAACAGGGAGTGGTGCTGGTCTTGGAAGATACATTTAATAAATGGAGGCTCTAACCACAGACATAGGCAGAGCACATAAAATGGAACTGGCAGAAATCAGGGTGCATTACCTACGCGTACACTTTTTCCCTGCCACAAACTTCATTAGAAATGCTGTTTTATTTCATCACGTCCATTAAGATAACATAACCATTCAACCTTTGTCTCAGACACATCTGATCACAGTTTGTAAGTGTAATGTATACTGAAAAGTGCAAGCAACAGTGGTTACTGTTGTACTTGAGCGCCCTGACCAATACTGCTGCAGTGCTTTTTGTTTTGTAGTTTGGCAGTATCCTGGACCTAGTAGCACATGGTTGTAACATACCCTTTTCGCTCAAAATGAGTTCTATTCTGTTTGAATAACAAGTCATGGCTTGACAGATAATACAGGTAGGGCTCTATCTTGGCAATCTTAGCGCTTTGTCTAAGCGCATGGCGTTAAATGCATTTAGGGCGTGTCCAAGGCCAGTTTTGCTATTTTAACGGCGTGTTTTTTGGGCACTCAGCACGGCGCAACATCCAAATGGGCTGAACCTAGTCTTCTCTTCATTAATTATAGGTGTGTCTTGGGCGTGACATGCAATAAACCAATCAAAATGTCATATCCTATTCCCTTTAAAAGCCTGCTTTTCCACCTTGGCAGATTGCTTATGATAGCGAAACAGACATGCTTGTGCGTGTTTAGTGCGATCAAGTAATAGGCTATAATGGATCAATAGTAGCCTATGATCAATATTATTCGGACTAACCATTATGAGTTCCCGGTAATTCCTGACAGTGCTGTTTACAAAATATATGCGGTTAAATTTTGTTAAAAGCACCTGCAACAGCTGAGAATAAGCGACCAATGGCTTCCGTCTCACGCCAAATGGCAAATTAGCCTGCTTGTTTAACAAATTTTATTTGATTATGCAATGAACTCATGTTCAAGCTTCATCCGAAGTTCATTAGGCTACCTGCATTCTAATTTTGATTAATAACATAAATAACGTTATTTTGCCTTAATGATGACACTAAATACAACAAAGCTGTCAGGTTGACAACCCATAGGTTCAGCATATTTTCCCTTGTTTTTTAATGTCCTGCTTATGGAAATGTGACCAATCTGTTTTACTGGTAGCGTAATGCTTTAAAACAATCCACTTTCCCAGGAAGACCGTGCGTGCGATTTACAGCAGGGGAAACAGACCTGCTCCTGTAAAGCGCACATGCAGATAATGGCATTAAAATTAATTGTAAATTAATTGTGTAACGTGCTGAAAATTTGTTTTCGTTTCTAATTAGACGCTTAGTTCTCTTTAAAATATTTTGTTCCGTTATGGAATAACAGGTGAAACCAGCGGGGTTTTAATAAGCTGAGAGTATGGAAACCTTGTCACTGTAATTAAAAAAATATGAAGGACGAAGAATAGCTAAGGTTACAATTCAGTTAACATGTTGACATTTATCTCCGTTTTTTAACCATAGGCTATCAAAAAAAAAACCTTATGCACAGCGAATCCGCTGTAGCCTAGGCTATTTGAAAAACAATAAATGCAATATTGACTGGACAAGGTTTTCAACTTTTTTCAGTCACAACCATTCTATTTACTTACAGGCTGTATTCCTAGATAAACAGAGCTGTATTGTAATGACATCTGAAGCGCATTTTCAGAACTCAAATGTCCATCTATTGCAGTGCGCGAGTTTCCATTGAATGACAATTCACGCATTATGCGTAAATGACAATTCAATGATATAGGTGTTACCAGCTCATTTTTAATGGATAGCCATTGTCCCGTACCATAGCCCATTGCCTGGATGTTTATGGAGTGAGCTGAGGGACAGGTATGTGGTCTTTGACCTATGGACCATTTTATTATTATGCATTTTTTGATATAGCCTACACAATAATAATATTTCACATTGTAATCTTGATATTTTAGTCATGCTTGTGTGCGCCCCTGTGTGTAACAGACTGGAGGGTGTATGCGCGTTGTGCACACGCCTATGTAGACGCACTTATATATATATATATATAAGTATATAAATAACATGTAAACAACTGCGACATGACTTTAGACCAGGTTTGTGGTGGCTCTAGCGCAAGCGCTTTCTGCTGGCTCAAGATAGCAATACGCCAAAAATAATCCTGGCCACTCCTCATCTTAAGACCAACACGCCCAGTTCACTTGCAACGGGCGCAAGAATACGTGGTATTTAAACGACGTGAACGCAAGGCGTTATAATGAACCATGCGCCGGGTGTAAGATAGCAAGACACTTGCGTTTGGGTTAGCGCCGCTTAGCGCCAGGTGTAAGATAGGGCCCGTAATGTCTTGTGTTCTTTTGTTTTTGTTGGTTTGTTTTCTCCCCTCACAACAATATGCAATCTGTGTATTAAGTGTATTAACTCTTCTCCTAACATGTCAGTATTCTGTACGCTAGTCCTCCTGCAGCTTTTCAGCCAGACCTACCAAATTTGGCCAGTAGCTTCAGCTTGTGTGGCATTGCATTGATTATGTGTTTTTCTGGCAGTAGCGCAAATATTTTAGAGATATTATCATTTTACATTGAAAAGATTTCCCTTGATGGAATATGTTCAGAATCTGATGTCACAAACGGCCGCTGCAGTTGCCACAGATACAGACCATCTCTTGCAAAGCTGCTAATGGATGAAATCACTGGCAATGCGAGTTCAACCAAAACTATTATTACTTTACTGTTAACAGAAAATAACTAAACTACCAAACCATCTACTACTAGTGCAATAACTACAACTACTAAACAACTACTACTAGTACAATCATTACAACTACAGGAAAGCCAGTGTGCTACTTCTGCTACTAGACATTTTACTCTATTTATGCTACTTATAAAAAATACTTAAGGCAACCAGGGAATGGAGAAGGAGCAGATAATGAGGGGGAGGAGTGAGGCGACGATTGGGAAGGTTGACGCAGTTCGGTGGATCCGTTTCAACAGTGTACAGAGACCGCAACACTACGTGTATGGAGGCAAATCGCGGAGGTGCAGTTTGTGTGTTGGACTGCTTAATGCCACTGGACATCTCGGGACAGCGGGGGCTATTTTTAATCATGGCAGCATGGCTGTATTCCACTTTAATTAACTTGATTAATAAAATGATATTTGATATGTTTGTTTGTATGCTCCGGGTCTGCCCCACTGTCTTTTTTTGTTGCTGGGGCTACAACTAAAGTTCCAAAACGGGAAAATAAAAGTTATTCTATTCTATTCTATACTGCTACCATGCTTGGCTTTTTCAAGCCAACTTAGTTTGTCCTCAAACTTTCCTTTCTAGTTATTTTTTGAAATTATTTTATTTAAAAATGTTAAATTTTTTTAAAATTAATCAACCAAAAGATAATACATATCATAATAACATTACATTCAAAACATACCATATATACTTCATCTTACGCAAAATATAAAATAAAATAACATGAAATAATAATATTAATATAACCATAAAAAATAACAGGAACAATAAGTCACAGATTACCAATTTATCCATCTATACATACTTACATATACGTGTGTGTATATATATATATATATATATATATATATATATATATACATATATATACACACCCACACATATACACATACATACACCTACTCATATACATATCTACACATATACATGTCTCTTTATTCATTTCCCTCCGACTTTTCGCTATCTTCTCAATGTCAACAACTCAGGTTCTAATATCTATTGCCCATAGTAATTCATTCCATGTCTCATTAAACTGATCTTCCATATTCCGTTCTCTTGCTATAACTTTCTCAATATTTAAATAATATGACATGAAAATCTTCCATTCTTCCAGTTTCGGTACCACACTTGCTTTCCAATTTTTCAGAATAACATCTTTCAAAACTATGAAGGAAACCAGTAAAACCTTTAATTGAGATTTAATTAACCCTGAATCCTTTTTCAATTCATATAATAAACATAATGAGGGTGTAAAGTCTATTTTCTTTTTTATACTTTGTAATACAATTTTTCCACCTCTTTCCACAACTTTCTTATTCCTTCGCATTCCAAAAATGAATGTAGCAACGAGTCTTGGTGTATTCTACATTTCAAACATTTATCTGAAATTATTTTTCTTGTATAATAAATTAAGTTTAAATTGTATCAGCCTCAGATTTTCATTTATTATAGCTTCTTGTGTATTTTGTATATTTTTTCCCAATATGTTTTAATATCATCTCGAGCCAAATCTTTATTCCATTTATGTATTATATTATCTAATATAGCTGTAGTTTTATACACTTGCAACAATACCTTAAATAATAATGACTATTCGCTTTATCAAAAAGAATACTGTCCAATTCACTCATTATCTGAAGAAATTAAAAAAATATGTTTCATAAAATGTTTAATTTGCAGAAATGGAAATTATTCTTTATCTGATAAATTATACACTTTTTTTAATTCCTTTTTTTAATTCCTTTTTTTAAGGGTTTCACTTGATTATTACTTGATAGATTTTTTAGATAGATTCCATTTTCTTCCCAAGAAGTCCAACAAAGTGGTTTATTTTGAATATGTATCCAATAATTATTCCATAATGGTAAGCTGCCAGGGATTATTATAGGTTCTTTTAGAAGCTTTTTCATTTTCTTAAAGTTTTGAATAGTATTAGTTATAATAAAGTTATCTACATTTTTACTTTTATTCTTTGAGAAAAGTTGTAAAAGTAAATTGTCTGTAATTGAGAATTTTCTATATTAATCCATTTTTCATCTGGAGAGTTATGTATTATATGATACAGATAAAAGCACTGAGAGAGCAAATTGATACAACTCAAAGTTGGGGAGATTTAAACCTCCTTCTGTTCTTGGTAAGTAGAGCATCTCTCTTTTAATTCTTGCCCCTTTATTTGCCCATATAAATTATGTAATTACTGAGTTAAGAGCTTTGAAGAATGATTTTGGTGGGGTTACAGGAATAGTTGAAAAAGTATACAAAAATTTAGGTAACCAAATATTATTCTCCCAATAAGATTAATTGGCAAGTCCATCCAATTTTTTATATTATCTTTCAGTTTATTAAGTAATGTATACATTTAAAAAAAATATATAATTGTTTCTTACTTGAACGAATATTCATCCATCCATCCATTATCTAACCCGCTTATTCCTGGTCAGGGTCGCGGGGGGTGCTGGAGCCTATCCCAGCATGCATTGGCGAGAGGCAGGAATACACCCTGCATGGCACACACACCATTCACTCACACACTCATGCCTATGGGCAATTTAGAGTCTCCAATTAGCCTAACCTGCATGTCTTTGGACTGAGTACCTGGAGGAAACCCACGCGGACACAGGGAGACCATACAAACTCCACACAGAAAGGCCCTCGGCCGGTATTCAAACTCGGTACCTTCTTGCTGTGAGGCGACAGTGCTAACCACTGCACCACCGTGCCGCCCTTGAACTAATATAACAGCCTAAATATTTGATATTTTTGAATTGCAATTTAAATTCTGAAAATTCCTCATATCTGAGAGCAGAGTGATGGTTTGAGGCTTGTTTGATACCTCAGACCCTTGATGACTTAGAGACATTTTACCAACCATTTTACCATTCCATAATGTTCCAGCATAATTTACAGCTAAATCTAGTCCCACCCCCAATTCCCATAGAGATCCATTCAAATGCAGAGACGTTATAGTATCGCTTGTAAGTACCAGAAAATAAGATATCAAGAGTCTTTTGATGTTGTTGGGTCACAGACATCAGGAGGTCATGGCATGCAAAGGATATGCGACCAAATATTAAAAATGATTACTTTATTCTATATATAAATGCAGGGGTGCCAATAATTGTGTTTTGTTAAAAATAATGATTTCTTGATGAGGGATTTTTTTTTCTCATAATAAATTTACTTCAATTAAAGGTTGGATTTTTCTCATTTTTTCAGTGTGACATTAAGCTAATTCACCAAACGGTGAATTTTTTATAACCCTTTTTCCTCATCTTTACCAGGGGGTGCCAATAATAGTGGAGAACACTGTATATATAGCTCGCTCGCTCACTCTCTCTCTCTCTCCTATCCACGGCAAGCAGATCAACCGCTGAAATTTACTTTTATAGCTGGGGCGTAGCTATAATGACAGCCAATGACAGTCTGAGCGTGCAGTACCTAACGTTTTACCACTAGAGAAACTTTTGAGCCAGATCCTTTTGGTTGACGCTGTTTTGCGCTGACTACAGCAAAATGTCAAGATTTGTACCAGAATCCATCAGTAAAAAAACAAACAAATGTATCAGTTCTCATCTAAAATAAATGGTTTTAGTGCTTTGTTACCCTTTATGCTGAGCCACATATTTAATATAAAATCTCCCATCAGGTATCCTGCCCTTAGCGCTGCCATACACCCACACTAAACCATGTCCTTGCCACACCCACTCCTCGTTTGTCCAGCTTACCGTACCATACCCAGAGTCCATGGTTTTAAAGCTTAAAATCTACACTTAACCATGGTTTAAGTTAGTTAAAATGTGATTTTATTTTATTTTTTCATTTATTATTATTCAATTGTGTGTGTGTGCAGTTTGTCACGCTGCAGATATGCGGGAATGTAAACTGATTCTGTACATTGGAAGGCCTCTGGGCGTTTGTAATAAAGAACATATAAAACCCATACCAAATCTCTCAGCAATATATATTTTATATATATAATCCTGAAAAATGTGATCAAGATGTGCCGCGTTTAGGCACCTTGTGATTGTCACTGGAATTTACCAATAAAACTAGAATGCGACGGATTGGGCAGACTCACTCATCGCCTTTCAGGCCACACCTCTGGGTTCTGACTCATAATGTGAGGCCTCTGTTCGAGGAAAATGTATCCACTTTGCTTCTCAAACAAAAATAGCCCGGGGTGTAGAAATCTTCAGACCTGAGACCAACTTACCCAGAGATGAAGTGGTGGGGTCGACCTTTGCTCCTTTATTGGTGTTCATTCTTGTTCATTGAGGAAAGAAAGTTCCGTGTTGATGTGACGGAAAAGTTTGCAGTGCAGCAGTGGAAACAGCTTGGAGTCCCAAGATCAAGTAACCCCTAACCCTGCATTGATTTATACTTCAGAAGAGTTTGCCCCCGTTGGACAGGCTTGTGTAAATGGCGGATCACTCTTCCTTGACACACGCTGCACACTTTGCCATGCCACTGCAACTCCCCAGCGTTAGAATTATTCTTCGTCCTCCTTTGATTTTCTGTGCGATGTGTGTCTAATTCTGGCCTTTGAGATTTAAGTTTAACCTTGCAAATGTTCCAAAAAAAGGAAGGAAATCAATCCACTGATTAAGTTGAGGGTGTGCGGGGTGGGGGAGGGAAACCCCTGAAGTAACAAAGGATAACCAAAATAGGTTGTCTATACTTGCCCTATACTTACCCCATGGAGATCACTCATGCAATTCGTAGGGGAAACGCTTCCATGTTTTCTCCTTTGTTTGTCCTGTGCAGTTTCCTAGGCCTTTCTGAAATTGGCCTCCAATGGGAATATGCAAACCTCTTGATTAAAAATAATTTGCCCTCGCTCATTCAAGGTCATCGCCACATTTAGCATAGCAATTTTCCGATTATCTTGTAATGAGGGAAGATTTGTCACAAGATCCCTATTAGATATCTCCAAGGACTAAAAGGTTACATATAATTAAGGAGTCCATATCTTGTTAATTTTTGCTGGCTTAAATCAACAGGGAGGAAATGAAATCATCAGACACAAACCTGCTAGCAATTACCTCCACAAAGAGGTTCACGGAGCGGAAGTTAAACGATCTTCCCGTCTGCCTCTGAACGGGGCGACTACAACGGTAAAGATTGGGCGGGTGTGTACGAAGCGCGGTGAAACTACTGCCTTCGGGACGAGGTGGACTTAATGCATTTTTTTTAGGTCTGACATGACAGCTGTTTAAAAAGCCGCAAAACCCCTAGAATGCTCTCCGAGTGCCAGCCTAGTTATGCCATGTGGGAATTTGTCCCGGGTAGCTTGGGGCGAACGCTGTAGGGCTGAAGTTCGAGTGTGTACTGTCGTGTAACCTCTGCTATTACTTGCAGCATTTGGGTAAAGGTTGGAGGCTGGATTATAATATGCAAAAATCACATTATCTGCCAGTTCCTATTAATTTGCCTTCAAGCGAAGGTTTGCGTGTTGGAAACCACAAATGTGCAATTTTAATGCCATAGTGAATCCACCTTAATAACATACTGTGTTCTCGCGCCAGTCTATGTCATTATTCCCAGTTTGTATCTTGCAGTGCTGCAGACTATAGTTTGCGGGTGAGTGGTCTTCTCCCCTCATGTGTTATTAGGTTTTACCACATGTATAGTAATAGTGGATGAAAAGCCGGTCGGATTGGAACACATGAACTGAAAAAAATAAATCTTCCAGTCTTGTAGGCGGGAAGGCAGTACGTCATAAAGACACATTATCTCCTTGTTCAGGGCATGGCTATGTGGATGCATTGTGTAATGTTGGTAGGTCTCCATTTATCATGAACACAAAAGGTTTTCATGCTTGCATTCACTTGAATGAGTCGGGAATGGCGTCGGTATTCTGCTCCCGTTCTCCCAGATGGCAGTGCTCTTGCTCTCTACAGCTACGAGAATTAAATCCTTTGACTTGGCAATTAAGATTTTCCCATGCTCGGACAGTAATGTCCATGCATCCTTTCTGGGAAAGAGAAGAAACAAGAAATGGAAAAAGAAACTGTCGCATTGGACTTGGCCATCCAATGCCAGCTCCGTGTCTTCTAATATACAGTCTACTAATACATTTTAGCTCATTCATTATTTCTGCTTTGTTTATTTAACAGTGAAACACCATGTAAATAAACAGAAGGGAAATAAACTGTGCCAGACAAATTAAGCTATTCCACCTACCTCTGGATTTGTTTTTGTAGCACTGCCTCGCACAATTCTGCCACGTAGTATGTTATGTTGTATATATGTGCAGTGTACCATTTCTTGGTTTTTATTTCTTTATTTACCAGATAACTAATGTAAAAGGATAGACAATGCTTGAAAATAAAATATAGTTTCCCTGTGCCACCGGGGGTTTGATTCCCCACCAATGCACTTCCTGTACCGTCTCTGTAACCGTCTGTGCATTCATTAAAAGCAAAAATAGTCCTGATGAGATGGCTGTTGAATGGCTTGTCCTGGTAAAGTAATGGTTTCCAGAGTAATGCTCTGACCCATGTGTTTTTTTTAAATCAAACCCTGACTCTGCTGGATGGGACTGCAGCCAGAAGCTTTGTAGGGCAGCAAATAAATTGCCGACGCATCACCCACAGATGTATAGTGTTCTACATCCACTTGCTTTTTGCATTACCAGGAACTTTGGTCTGTAAATAAGAAAGCCTTTTGTGTGTTGCAATGAACATTTCACGAATACATGTGCATATACACATGTTAATTACAACCTCACTGTTTGAGTATGCGACATTCAACTTGAATATTTCAGGTAGTTTGGTTACCCCTGATTTATGGACCTAAAGGTACAATTGATCCAGGTACTGAATACTAATTAAAATTCAAAGGAAAATGGAAAAAAAAAACACAGAAAAAAGGGTTTTACTGGGAGCAGTATTTCCACAAGGAAGAATACAGAATTTAAAAAAGAGCTCAACATTTAAAGTGGCATTGTTGCTATTTTATTCTGCAGAGTTACCAGAATCAAGCACACAACTCTCAAATGTATTATTTATTTAAAATAGGCGCATTTGTCATATGAAGGCATTTCACGTAAAAAAGGAAAATTAATTCCACGTGCTGTATGTTCTGCTCTTTACTTGTACATGCTTTTTCTTTTGTTTTTGAAATATCACCTTTGCCTGCCTGTGTGTCTGTGGAATAATACTGAGTGATGATGATGATGATGATGCAATCATTTGAAATGACAGTTGAGCTTTGAGGGACATGGGTGAAGTGCACACATATGATTCACACTTAGCTTGTGGTTGTTCCTTGAAAATTGCTTTTCTGTTATTTCTTCTTGGTGCGTTAACACACATCGTCTCTTCGCCAGAGCCTCTGGGATCCAGCGTGTACCTGTATGCTTGCTATATATTTGCTACTATCAGGTAATTGTGTTTTAGGTGAATGTATACAACTTCATTTTAAAAGAAAACATTAAACATTATTTTGTTATTTTGTCAAGATTAACAAACAGCATTCAGAACAGAATCCCTGATTTATTGACCTAAAGGGGGTTGAAGGTTTTGGAACAGCTGGCACAATGAAAGTTCAATTTGACCATGCTTGGACCATGCTTTAAAGTGTTTACCTGCAAATTCCATTCTTGTGCATTTGGTAGTGTGCACTGCCATCCATAATGGTGGATATTCCACCAAATGTATGAGTAATTTATGTCACGTCCCGTGCCTCTGTCCCCATTTCTTGGTTTTCCGTTTCTATGTGCATTCCATTCTGTGTTTTCCCTCTCTCCCTCCATTTTTGTGTCTTGGCTTCCCCACACCTGAATTGTGTTTCCTCATGTGTTCTCGTCTCACCGGTTCCTCGTTGTCTCGTCAGTAATCTGGCATATAGTCTCCCCAGTTTATTTGTTCTGGGCCAGATCATCTTGTGCCCTGCCTTGTGCTTGCATCTCATCACTTTCCCGCATTATATACCTGCCTGTTCCCTGCCTGTTCCCTGCCTACTCCTCGTTCCTGTGTCCAGTCCTGCGTACCCATCCAGTTCTTGTTCTCCTGCCTGTTCCTGTTCCAGCCCTGCTCCAGCCCTTTCTCGTCCTAGCCCTGCTCCTGCCCTTTCTCGTCCTAGCCCTGCTCCTGCCCTTTGTCCTCCTGATCCCCTGCTCTGATGGATTCCCCAGTTCTGACCCGTGCCTGTTCCTGGACTTCGCTTTTGCCCGTCCTGCATTGACCTGTTCACCGGCTCTTGACCCCTGCCTGGGCCTGATTACGATTCTGCCTGTCCTGCCTGCCTGCTGCCCTGGTGGGAATTTGTATGAATAAATACACTCTTTGGTGGAGTTTTCTACGAGCTTGCCTCTGTGTCTTGCATTTGGGTCCAATCCAGTGTTCTAACCGTAACAATTTAATTAACAAAAATGCATAGATTCAGAGCCCACTTTTATATTGTCACCACACCATGAACTTTGGCCTTTCACAGCCACCAGCCTGATACCTGGTTTTTCCGTGCTTGTTCGGAAATCTAACAAGCGGCCCTCTTTTTCACATTTATGTTTACTATTATGTAATGTCACTAGCTAGAATATTAATTTTGAAGTTTTGAAAACATCCCTGATTAAATCTATCGGTTTATACTGTATTTTAGAAATAGCCTATTCCATTTTTGGTCAACCAAATTAATTTCTTCCGGGAGCATGCAGCCTAAGTCGTTTGGGTAGACTGACATGGCTGCCTCATGTCAACACAACATTTTCAACCCTCGGTACAATATGTATTTTCATAACTGTGTGGTTAATTATATCATGGCAAATTGTATGCAGTGATCAGTATATTTGAAAAAGTAGAACTTGATTTCTATGCATTGAAGTGTGTTTCCTAGCTGAAACACAGCTATGTACATAGCAGAGGCTATATCTATACAGTCTAGAGACAAGTGTGCAGGTGTCTGAATGCTGTTATCTTAAAAATAATCCTAATTTGAGGGTACAGCGTTGTAAAGACTTGTAATTTGATTACTTTTGTGAGAGACTAGCATGATCAGTGTTATCATGGCCTGCTGGCATTGTGACGTCCTATATGAGGCTCTAATCACAGTTCTAATCGCACCAGTTTGATCGTACGCTCCAGAGACCACTCTAGACTGATCACACCTGCTTGACCGCACGCATCAAAGGGTTAAAAATGATGGGTGACTAGGATCATTTCACCTGCATTTTGGTGGGTGGCGGGTGTTCATTTCAGACCTTGGTTATAAATATAGTGAGTTCATTGCAGCGACTGGTTATACGGAATGGAGGCTTTTCCAGGTGACGTGACAGCTGCTGGTCGTTATCATTAAAGTGCTGAGAACTTGAGCCCTCAAGGGGGCCAAGAATGGGCGGCACTGCATAACATATTCAGCACGTCAGGAGCCCTCCAGGGGCCAGGTACGGGCATTACCGCTGTAATGTATGCAACGCATTAAACAACCGAATGGCAAATTCTTGTTGGGCGGGGGTTGCAAGGGCGGTTGGCGAAGCGGTATTCATTCTCATTTCAAATCACATCGGGGAGCAATGTCGCCAAGGGCACATATATAATTAGCATTTAACAAAGACATGTATTATGCCGTTCCTCAGAACCCAGTGTTGCTTTAAGATGAGTTGTTCGCTTGTTGCATCCTTGTCAGCTATTTCAGATTTCAACGTGGAAAACAATTGTTAAGGACCACTTTTCTTATGGTTTTCCATATTCGCCTAACGGGAGCAAGAAAATAGTCACGTCCAATATTATGCGTAGTCTCAATTCTAATGAATTATTTTTATGAAGAGGGAGGGTAATTGTTGTCTGTGTCACTCAAACCATTATTGGTACATATGGAATTGGATGAAAGAGATTCGGCTTTTAATCAGAATATGTCCTTGCTGCCTTTATTTATGGGTAGATGAAGAAGCCGTTGAATCCCACCGGTGTGATTTCTCAATTAAAGAAGGGAGGGGAAAAAAAGAGAACCATGCCTGGTGGGGCTCTTCACTTCTGTTTTGTCGATGACTGACTTTATTCTTTCATTATGCATTGCAAGGCAACTGAAACTGCATTAGGAGCCTGCTTATCTGATGTGATGTGGCCAGAGGAACTGTAGAACTCTGGCCTGCCTACTAATAGGACATTGATATTTGGGTTTAGTACTAATGGGACATTCATGGTTTAGTTGAGTACTAATGGGATTTTAAAAAAAACATTTTGTACTACCGGGATATTAGTACTAAGAAATTTAACTTTGATGGTGTTATGTTGCTGCTATTATGTTTTCCTTGCTGCTATATTATGTTATGTTGCTGCTAGTCAAAGCAATCTTCCTTGCTGCTATCACGTTAGGTTACATAATGTTATGTTGCATTCTGTGCTGTTGTTAAATGTTGCCGCTATGATATGTGATATACCCGTGCTACTATTTTATGTTGCTGGCATCATGCATTGATCTGTGTTGCTATTGTTGTTATTGTTGTTGCTGTTACTTTTTGTCTCTGCTATTTTGTCTCCGACTGCTATGCACTTCTCTGTTGTGGTAACGCGGCGCCGCAATATGTTACATGATTTTACCTGCTTCTGATTTTTCTCTCTCCCTTTTTACCTGCTCAGCGAATGCAGAAGAAATATAGATTTTTACCAAACTCTGGAACTTTAACATCTGCAGACATGCTGATTATTGCACATTGTGCCTGTCAAATAACATAATAAAAATAGATGGATTTTTAATCAAAAAACGTCAATTACAAGACATGGAGGCAATGGGAGGCGGCGAGTTCTTCCGCTGATCCGCGCTTAGTGTGAAGAGGTGAGTCTTCAGGAGGCAATGGACGGTGACAGGAAGACGAGAAGGGTCACTTAAGGTTGCGGGTTCAATTATCACATGTGGCACTGCTCTTATACCCTTGAGCAAGGTATTTAACCTCAGTTGTTTTGGTAGGTTTCCAGCTGGATAAGTGGCTTGTATATAAAGATGTAAGCTGTGTAAGTCACTTCAGATAAACGCATCTGTTAAATGCCTAAGATTTAAAATATTAAGTAAGTAACCGTCTGGAATGGTGTATACTGCAGAGCTGAGTCTTCAGAAGGCAATTGAAGAAGGCAAGTGATTGCACAGCAAAAAATCCTTTGTAAATCTAGCACTGCTGGTGTATATTTAAAACCCTAGGGTGTTTATATAAGCCCGCGGTCTCATATAAACACCATAGGGTGTTAAGTGTTTTTGCTGTGTGTGTTACTCCAGGTACAGTCCGAAGAGGTGAGATTTCACAAGGGCAGTGGAAGGTGGCCAATGATAGTGCAGACCTGACTTAGATAGGAAGCCATCCTACCACTAGGGGGCTCTATTTTTATGAACCAAATGCAATGGTGAACACAAGAGTAAGCATTTGGCGGTATCGCTCTGAGGGCGTGTCGGCGAGAAATTTGGTAATTTCATGACGGCAATCTTGGCGCACCTGATGGCGGTATTGCTAAAAGGCTGGGTTTAAATGTCCAAGGTGTGTCTCTATGGTAGCCAATCAAATTGTTGTTCTCATGCTTTAAAAAAAAGCCAGTTGGAACACAATCACTCCATGCAATTTCATAATGAGCAACCCAAACGCACTGGACCGTCAACGACAAGAGCGCTTTTCCGCACAGGAATCAGAAATACTTACAACAGAAGTACAGGCTAGGACTGTAGCATTTTATGGATCACAATCCACACCACCTCGTCTCCCAGAAGTTCGGAAGGCATGGGAGGAGGTGGCGAATGCATTAAATGCAGCCAATATAGGCCCTGTTCGAACGGCCTGTCAATGCCGAAAAAGGTTTAATGACCTGCGACGAAGGGGTAAGGAGAAGCTGGCCGTTAACAAAAGGCAGGCGATGGCGACTGGAGGAGGCCCACAGTCCACCCAAGACCTCACTACTGCAGAGGAAGTGGCCTCCTCTACATTGACACCACTGAGCGTGGATGGATTCGGAGGCTTGGAGGTTGGTTTGTCAGGTGAGACTAATTTATTTATATATATATATATATATATATATATATATATATATATATATATATATATATAACAATGCAAGAACCAGACTATATAATTTTGAGCCATGCCATTTATTTTCAAACAAAAATGGGCATTAATTATGCAGCATGTGATACTTTTATACAACAGTTATTCATTCTTTTAAAAAACAAAAATGTGTTTGGCAGATGGCTCTGCCGTCCCTGGTCCAAGCTGCTCTGCTGCCCCTCCGGATCCAGTGTCCAGTGAACCTGAGGCAGAAACATCGCAATTAACACAGTCCAGGTCCATTCCTCCCAGGCAATCCGCACCACGCCGGCGCAAAAGTGGAGATGACCAGCCCTTCTTGAACCAGCAGAGGAACAGGTTCACAATGCTGGAGCGTGAATTAAGGGGGATAAGGGTGGCCATCGGTTCCATAAATACCCGGCTCATCCGGATGGAGCATCGGCGATTAAATCTGAGCAGTACACTTCTTCGTTTGGCCGTAGCTGTGGAGCGATTGGCCACTCCACCCCCCCAAACCCTTTCCTCCAACCCCCATCCCTCTCCAGTCCCAAGATTATTACCTTACAGCAATTCCCCAGCATCCTCTGCGACGTGTTGCTAGAACAAGAGGTGGGAGAGGCCGAGGGAGAGGCAGGGGAAAATGTTAGTTTGAACAACGTTCTGTTCTAAATGCTTGATTTTGGCTACAAAAGTGAAACGAATGTTAAGTTCTGTATTTTTAAATGCTTCAATGCCATGTTAAAAAAAGCCTGCAATAAATTATTATTTTTATTTTTTTTTTAAAGTTCAGTTAACTATGCCTGCTTTGTCAATCCTTGATTTAACATGCATATAGAATTTTAGAAAGAAAGCCCGCACACTTAAATGCTCATACACGTTTATTCGTGATTGCACACGTTACAGACAACGTTTCGATCCGGTGAGGATCTTCGTCAAGATCCTCACCGGATCGAAGCGTTGTCTGTAACGTGTGCAATCACGAATAAAGGTGTGTATGACCATTTAAAGTGTGCGGGCTTTCTTTCTAAAATTACACTTGATTAATCTCAGCCCAGCACCTTCAACTTGGATGTGCGTATGATTCTACGTGGGAACATGCATTGAAATGTTCATTTTAAAAGCTGATCCGATACTTACCATTTATCTAGCCCTATTAACCTCTTGCTGCCAAACGCCCCCTAGCGGTAACGCCGGCGTTACGGAAATTATTACATTATACATTTCATTAATTTAATAATATATAATAAACTGCTCACCTCAATATTTTGATTAAATATCCTTAAGATATATCCATTCCTTCTGGGAAAGTGGTTTTTAAGCCCAAAACGTCGGGATAAAACTTCGTAAATAACGTTGGAAACTCTGACCTAATTCTCAAACATGTATTGCAGCTTGATGTCACACCATAAACAATGTGCTGGTAAACTGTTCTGCTTAATTGTATTTCACAAAACTTTGGTTTGCAAAATCATTATACCTTTAGGCTTCAAGAAAAAATACTTTAAAACTTTCATACGGCTGTACATTATTTTTTTCCAATTTTAAACCGACTTGTGCTTTTTTGCACTTGATTACGACTCGTTCGGCTGAGTTCACTTTGACGTTGTGAAACTCAGCCAGTTTCTGGAGTACCAATCCCATGGCTTAGTATATGTTAGCCAGAGTAGTTTTGAACATGCTTGCAGAGATTTATGCAAAACCGTCGTCAATTGGGTGTATTTCTTTGACTGATAGCACAATAGGCCTATCTGAAGTGGGAAAAACCGTCTTCCACCCGCCTCCACTCTGAGTATTATTTGCTTTCCATTGGGTTTTAAAACTGTCTGTCAAATATTCCAGGCAATAGCCAAGACTCTTATCTTTGAAACAAGCCGGCTATTGAATACAATAGCCGTCGTAAAAAAGGAAATCCTGCCCTGCGTGTAAGGAAGTGCCAACCCACGCGTAATTATCGAACCAAGATGGCGCAGTGTTTTTACCTTGTAGCGTAGCTCGCTACATTCCGATTAGCAAAGCACAATTAATTAGGTAAGGCAGTTACATTTTTTTACTTTAGAGTATTTTTGAGACAGTTTTTGTGTAGTTATGTCGAGATTTTTGAGGCGTTTATCCGTGCACCAAGTGCTAGACGAACTGGATAAGCCAGAAGATGTTTTTGCCGAGGGAGACTCATCCTGTCTCAGTGACGCTGAATCCACTGATGACCGAGATGATGTTGCTGACATGTAAATTGTTTTATCATACTAACAGTGTTATGCTATAAACGCATTTAATTTCGCCATGGCAGGTAACGTCGTTAGGGCTGGTGGTATTACAGATTTTCTCGATATACCAGTGTGAATTCACGCAATGCCATGCGCGTTCGTAATTACATTGTGTCAACTGTATTTTATTGTTTTTCATACAATTAATATTACAAATTGCACATTCCAACGGTATGATAAATAATTTATGAAGTAAACTTAGGGTGTATTGTCTGTGTTGACAAACGTGGCGTTGCCAACAACACTGATGTTTGTGGAAATGGTAAGTTTGGTGTATGCATCGAAGGAAATGTGCAATTTAGCTGCAATGCGTGAATCCCTGTGTTTCTTCTGTGAAGCTAACTAACCTTATATACTTATGCATAAAATCGGTCCCTCTCAGCTAAATTAATATAGATAGTATTACCTTTACAGTGGCAAGCTAGCAAGCAAAATTACAGGTAACAAGCAGCTAGCTATCTATTTGTGTCTGAGATGAGCTACTAAATCGATTTTTTTGAGTGTGAAATGGCTTCTGGAAGTGTTTAGTAAAGTAATTGTTCCACATGAGTAAATTGTTCTGTATGCAGTACAGAAGGCTGTGCAGGTAAACAAAATGGCAATTTATGCATGGTATGAGGGAGAGAACATGATAACATGAGGGAGTACTTGTTTATTATTATTATTGTTGATTGTTGTTGTATAAGGGGGACTAATGGGTATATCAACATGGTGGACAATTCCATGGACAGGGTTAGTGGGGTTTGTAATGATGCAGATTGCTCTCCTGAGGGAATGTGTAGTCTAAATGGCTTCTGTATGAATGGTTAAATAATCTCTCCTCACCGTCCACCCCCATGTTTTGATCCTTTGCCTTTTTTTGTTTTTAGTTCATTTTTTTTAGCTTTTTGGACCCTGCCATTTTGTACTTTCTTTGTGTAAATACGGTAACTTCAGCAATTAGAGGGCAAGGACCTTTTTATTTGTTACAGCAGGGGTGTTTTTATTTTTTATCTAGGAAACTGGTGGACTTTAGATTTTTTTATCCACTGCACTTTTAGTAGTACACCTTAGTGCACTTGTATATAGTTGATATATGTTTGTCATGTATAAAGTTTTGCCTCCTAAAACCCAACCCCAACGTCCCTGTCATAGGAGGTGGCAACAGAATAAAGGACAGGACTGGCAAGCAGTAATGTGTAGGGAAGTTTCATACTATTCCCATTATTCATTTGAAAACCTGTTTGCACATTCCTGGACTCATTTATGGCTAATGGGGCTCTGGTGATATACACAAGATTCACTGTGCTGCTACATGGGTTTTGACAGCTTTTTGTAACCTTGGGTAGTTAGTTGTGTAATATGAAGAGCACCAAGAACACGTCTAAAAATGAACTTTTATTGCCAATATTGACAAATTATCTCATTTTATTGTAAAAACCTAAAAAATAAATCATATTAAGACCTTTCTGGAACATTGCCATTTTTGGCACATTTGGCACCATTTGGCACCATTTGGCACCATTTGGCACCATTTGGATAACGAAAAAGGTTCACCTGAAAAAAACCCTGTAAAATTTGAATGGTTTGAGATATTGACACCAGATTGTTACCAGAGGTAGGCAGCATATTGAATCAGATAGAGGAGTCATTTCCTCCATAGCATTTGTAGCTCATCAGGTAAAAAATCTTAAACTTGAATGTAGGTACCCGTTTTTTAGTTTTTTTATATTTTCTGTACATAAATTGTTGTAGTTAAGTATCAAAAACTGGATTTCTATGAGTTCTCACTGCTTACTTGTAATACTGCAGGTGTCTGCTTTAATAAAAGCCATGAACCATATTTGTACCATTTATAGTTTTTGAGATAACCACCTTTGTTTGTCACTAGTGAAAACAGGCAAAAATTGGCCTATTTTGCCCTCGGTAGGAAGAGGTTAAACCGCTCAGCCAGTTGATTTCTCTTTGCTCTGGCTGTGATGGGGACCGCGACCACTAGTGCAGGTGGGGCAAGCTCATTTTGTCGCTGTCTGTGGTGCTGAAGTGCATCTTCCGGCAGGCGCATTTCACATTGGTGAAGATGTGCGATATTATGCAGCACACAACAGGCCACCATGAAGGCAGCTGCTCTCTCAGGGGTATACTGCAGTGATCCACCCGACCTATCCAAACACCTAAATCTCATTTTGAGTAGGCCAAATGTTCTCTCAATGGCAACACGACCCTTTGTTAGTCGGTGATTGAAAATGTGTTGTGCTCTAGTGCTGGGTGCGATGTATGGTGTCATCAGCCAATGCTTCAAAGGGTACCCGTTGTCTCCCAATAAGCACCCATCCACGTTCCCTTCGAAGGCTCCAGGAATTTGAGAGTTTGCCAAAATGAAGGAATTGTGGGCTGAACCTGGGTAATTGGCAAATACATGTGTGACTTTGCAGCCGGCATCGCATGTCACCTGGACATTGATGGAATGTGTTCCTTTGCGATTGACGATATGGGTGGTGCGCGGATTTGTATGTGCGTGCAGTCGATAGCACCAAGCACCCCAGGGAACCCACACTTGAGAAAAAATGTGAGTTTTGTCTCGCGCTGGCGTTCTGGTGATGGAGGTAAAGTAATATACCTGTTGGCCTGGTTGACCAGGGCTGATGTCACAGCCTGAATGGCAGCACCGACAGCTGTCTGGAAGACTCCGGAGGTGGAACTGACGGTATGCTGGAATGACCCAGTCGCATAAAAAGTAAGCACGGCAGTAACTTTAACTGGGACGGGTAGGGCATGTCCTCCTCTAGTGTCACTCTGAAGATGCGGCTCTAAGATGCGGCAGATGTAGGCTACTGCTTCTCTTGAAAGATGTAACTTTTTACTGCAAAGTATATCCTTTCTGTGTATTGTCGTCGTCGCCGCACACGTCGACCGATCACGTACTCCACCGTCAGTGTCACGGGATTGAATCCTTAGGCCACTAACACCTGACCTGCCTCCATAAATAGTCACTTATATACCCTGCTGATGATTGATTGAAGACTAAATGAATCATTTGGTTAATTAGCCTACATTAGGTGATGTAGGCATAATTATGATTGAAGTGGTAGGCTTATGATTCAACTGTGTCAATGTGTAATTTATATATTATAGGCTATTGGCCTACATGATCGCAAGTTTCTTGTAAGCTGTCCTGTTTTATTCTAGTAGTTTAAATTAAAATTAATTAATTAATAATAATTATAGGCTATTTGTTAATTAAATGGAAGTGTAATGTTGGCATCACCTATAGACACTACATAGAACTACATGACTAATAAGTTGCCAAATTGCCAGAGTCTATTGCGTTGCCGCTAAGAGGTGGTTCCAGCTGATCATAACGCAATGGGTTTTCGTTCGTTCAAATTGTCACTTTGCCGAAAGTATTTTAGAACACGCCCCAGACAGCGCCACCCATCCCACTGCAGCGCAAGCGAAAGGATGTTATGTTGAGAATTTGTTGATCCTAGCGGTATTGCTGAGAAATGCCATAGCGCCAGTTTTAAGACGTTGATGCTGTCAACAAGCTTGCGTTTGACTATACCGTCCCCTTGCGCTGGTTTGCGCCGGTTTGAAAATAGAGCCCAATGACTCTTAGCCGATCACCCGCAAACTGTGACATGATAACGCGTGCAAATACTTTGGAAAGTGCAAAATAACACCCCTTATTTGGGATCTTAGCAAATCGACCCCTAAGTAATTTCAGTAATGGGGAATTTTTTCAGCGTTTAACATAAACTTAAGTGCATCACGATTCTTGTTATTCAAATGCCTGAGGAACACAAGTGCGAAAAGTCAAGAATACTGAACATAACTGTACACGCTACTTAATTTAAGCCACGAACTGTCTGCTCTGTTGCAAAAGTGCACAAGCCTAATGCTTTACAGCACATTATACACAATTAAGTAAAAAATAAATCACCTGCTGATGGGGGATTCTTACGTAATGTGGCAGCTCATTAATCATGAAAAGCAGGTTCTGGGTCATTATCTGTTTAAAGGTAGCTTATCTACCTTCACTTTCCTCACTTGTTTGTGTTCTTTTCTCTGGGACTATTTGGCATTATTTTGCACAACACATTTCAGGGATCTATGGCATACACATACTAGTAAGATTTTCTTAGATAGGAGCGAAGTGGTCAAATTTTGTGATCCACTAAATTTAGCACGGAACAATTACGGTCCAATACCACAATGTAAACATAATAGCCGTCCCCCTTATCTTGCTCAGATTTAAATAACAAATCAAAGCAAGTGCGGGAAGAAACACAATAACAATATTGACTCTGTGACACTATCATTTAGTATCATAATAGTGTATCATTTTTCCATTCAGTGGCCAATACAACCATACTTTCTCAGTCAATCAATTTTATTTTCCTAAAGGACACTTCACATCAAGGTGTCCCAGGGCACGAAAGAGTTAAAAGAACGGAGAATTCGGTGAAGTCAGTTAAATGTGGTTACAGAAAAGAACAGTCAGAAGGAGACATTGTCTATTTGAGAAGCCATCACTTCTGCATTTCTAATCTTCCACAGTTTTGGAGCATAGCAACGGAATCTGATTCCAGCTGCACAGAAATAATACCTAGGCACCATTATTACTCTCAGCTAAGCAAATGCAGCACAGCTTTATCCTATTAATTAGTCATGGCAGTATGTTATTAAAACATCCTTGTCTTACTCAGTTTCAACAACAGGTTCATGGACAAAAGGTTTGTTCAGTGAAACAAATTAGCATGCGATGAAACTAAAACCCAGAACTTATGAACTTTTAGGCTTGCCACGAGTGTTTCCTGCAACCTCTATCATTCTCGCATTTGAAGTTAATAAAATATAATTTTCTTGTTCACTATTTATGGAGATATAAGTTCAAACACATGTAGGTAGCAAGCTAGTAAATAATAATAAAAAATAAATCACTAAAACTAGTCAGACACATTAAACCAGCTCGATACCACTTTTACCAGATCGAATAAGTAGCCATTTAATGTGAATGCGATCTACCAACCTGAAGGTATCTGGTAGTGAAATAGTTGTGCTACATAAAAATAAAGGCAAGTAGTTGGAGCAGAGTGTAGCCATGTGTACTTGCATTCTTTATCCCTGGGTCATTTTGGCTCAGCAGTACAATTTGTCTCTGGAATGCATGATCAAGACACAAGAGGAACCAATCTGCTCTTGACAGGATCAATGGTTTGAAGATCCAGCTTGGATATTCCCCTTGGTTGTTTAATACTCCTCCATGAATAGACCAATCAGATTGTGGGGGAACTCCATCGAACAGTCCGTGCTGGTTTCCGAGCTTACTCAGCATCCAAGTATTTACAGCATGATTCTAACGATACATCATTTTAGGACACACAAGACATGCATGTACGTCAGTGTCGGCATGACGTCATCATTTTTTAAAGGCCCTTCAAAGAATTAAAAACTGCATCCCAACTTCTAAATCAAAATGTTCTTCCTTTTCTGAACAGATGCTAATACCCAGTTCGATTCGATGGACAGGCTAAAATTAGGATAGGCACAGACGGTAGCTATGCTGTAAAGATCTTATACTAATGCATTAGGCAGAACTTTGTAAGCACATATTAAATTTCTGCTTTATTAAGTCTCCTGAACCAGGAACATTCAATCGCACAATAATTGAGATTTAATCACTCATTATACGCCATCGTATTTCTAAGAGGGAATTATATCATAGCTACACTGTAGCTTCACTACAAGAAGCCTACTGTATCGGCACTGCAATCAACAATAGCTGAAGAAGCCGCATCTTTCATGAGATTCAGGACTGCACACTTCCAAACTTACCGTTTGCAGTAGTCTACTAGGAGACAACAAAAATAAAATAGATTTAAAAAATGCCTCCCCGTTAGCCTATATAGATCAATTCCATGAGACTAATATTTATTGATTTAACAAATGGATAAGACTCTTGAAGATAATGTTAAATGACTATTTACTAACTGTAATATCTGAAAACAGTCCCGGATGCTAGTTGCGCACGATGTAATTAAATTACGTTGATACGGTTATCTTTATGGACAATTTACTTCGGTGTGCAGATGCTAAATATTGATATGGCAGAGTTGTGTTCTAAAATCGGTTCTCAAATCCTGTTAATAAATCAAATTCACTGTTGGATAGGCAACTATAAACACCTCTATACAAGTATTATGGGAACACTGTATCCTGAAAACCACGCAGCTCAAACAGAACGCTATTGGAACTACGAAATTAATTGAGACAACGCATCATTTTACAGGTCTGCGATAGCACTTCGGCGGCATCTATTCCACAAAATCTACTCGTTTTAGAAAGGCGTGACGTATGTAGGCTATATTGTAGCATAGGCTATAGGCTACTTGTTTTGTTGCAACTTCAACCAGAGTCAGATTCTTTCCCAGGTTGGTTTGTTGTAGATGGTGTAGCCTATAGTTATTTCTCCGCATTCAACTGCAGTTCCCTGCTTCAAAAAGTGATAGCTACACTGGACGCAACACCTGTAATCCACGACTGGCGCAACCTACAAGCACAAATTCTTCATCGTGGAAACAATCATCTCCAGATATCCGGCGAACATAATATTTAATTTCAAACTGGATTATCGCTATGACATCAAGTCCATTATGCATCTCACTTTAACATAACCAGCGCGTACGCAAGCGCTAAAATACACATATGTGAAGGCTGCATCTGGACGTCTATATAAAACGCGATTAAATATAATAATATCCGTTCTAAAGTAGCAACTTTATTGAAAGCATCACCAACCAGATCGGCATCTTTTAATGTGTACATTTTTAACGCTTGCTCTGCATGTGGATTGATTTTTTTTCTTCAGCATTTTCCCAGCAGATGGATTTTTGCCATTGCAGTTCAGCAGAGGGTGTCAGATCTTCCAGCTAGCAGCAAGCTGGAACGAACAGAGCCTCTTGTTAGCCCTCTGTAATTAAAAGAAAAAAACACAAAAGGGGAACAGGGGAAACGGAGAAAGAAAGGAAAAGATGCAAGGATTGCGGATTTTTTTTTTCATATTGCATAGTGATCAGCGGTAAATCTTGGTCCGGGGCGTGATTTCAGCACCAGGGGAGAAAGAACAGCACCCACTGAAAACGTCGCCACGGCAAGAACATCGCGGATTTTTATAATTTGCAAGGTCAGTCATTACCGAACTGAGACTAAAATGTGCAGGGCGATGTTGCGTTTTATTGTTTTTCTTTCTTTTCAAAAGCGTAATGGGGTTCCCAACAAAGGGATTCGTTCTGTATGATGCATTTTGGGAGCATTTTGAACTGACATATCATGTCTGGACATAGCTGGCAAGATGAGAACGAATGTAATTAATGACTGTCGTCTTGTTTTTTAGACGGATGAATTATTCATTTTTAACATCCTTGAAAAAAAACCCATTCGTTAATTGCATTCATGTCTTGAAATCGGGGATGAATTGTTCGTATTGAAAATGCTGCTTTGGATTGTGTTGCTGAAGGCAGCTCTCTGTGTTGCTACTGGAAATGTTACAAGGGACATTTGTAAAGAACAGATCTGCTCCTGCAATGAAATAGAAGGCGATTTGCACATTGACTGCGAAAAAAGAAGCTTTGCTAATCTCCGTCATTTGACTGGTCCAAGCTCTCAGTTTTATCACTTATTACTCCACGGAAATTCCTTGTCCAGACTGTTCCCCAATGAGTTTGCAAACTTTTACAATGCCGTTAGCTTACATTTGGAAAACAACGGTCTGCACGACATTGTTCCGGGAGCTTTCCTCGGACTGCAGCTTGTTAAACGACTACACATAAACAACAATAAAATACGGTCTTTCAAAAAGAGTACGTTTTTGGGATTGGACGACTTGGAATATCTACAGGCTGACTTTAATCTACTAAGAGATATTGATCCATCTGTCTTCAGGGACTTGAATAAACTTGAAGTTTTAATTTTAAATGATAACCTCATCAGCGCCCTTCCGAACAATGTGTTTCAACACGTTCCAATAACCCATCTCGACCTCCGTGGGAACAGAATTAAAACATTGCCTTATGAAGGGATTCTCGAGCAAATACCGGGGATAGTGGAGGTTTTATTGGACGATAACCCATGGGACTGCAATTGCGACCTCGTTTCCCTGAAGGAATGGCTTGAGAATATCCCGCAGAATGCTTTGATCGGGAGGGTCATTTGCGAGGCCCCGACGCGGCTGCAGGGGAACGATTTAAACGAGACATCAGAAATTGATCTGTGTCCTTCAAAGAACGGGGTTGATTCCAGTTTGGATGCGCCTCCCACCCAGGACCAGATCTCCGATCTTGGACCGGTTCCAACGACTTCTAAAGTAAATCGAGCGTTGGAGTCTCCAACACCAGAATCCGGACACAAGGGACGTTCCAAATCACGCGAAAACTGGCAGCTGAAAACCAAACCCACGGTTATGACCACTCTAAACGGGAAAGGCGAGCAACCGTACAATGCCTCGTGTCCGCTTTCTTGCAGTTGCGAACTGGTCGAGTCCAGACAAGGGTTGAGGGTTAACTGCGAGGGTAAGAAGATAGACAACCTATACGGTCTGAAACCCAAACCCCTTAATGTGCACGAACTAAATCTAAGAGACAACAACATCCACACTATAAAAAAGAACCACTTCCTCGGGCATCAAAATCTCAACCTTCTCGATTTGGGGGGCAACAATATCAAATTGATAGAAAATAGCACTTTTCAAAACCTCACCCAGTTAAGATGGCTGTACATTGATAAGAACTACCTGGATACTCTCACTATGGAAATGTTTGTTGGACTGCAAAACTTGGAATATCTCAGTTTGGAATATAACGACATACAGCTTGTGATGGCAGGCACATTCAACCCAATGCCTAATCTGAGGGTTCTGTTCCTCAACAATAATTTGTTAAAATCTTTGCCGGTGGATGTTTTTATTGGAGTCTCCTTATCACGAATCAGCCTGCACAACAATTACTTCACCTTTCTACCGGTGACCGGTGTCTTAGATCAACTCATGTCTATTATTCAAATCGATTTGCATGGTAATCCGTGGGATTGCACATGCAACATTGTACCTTTCAAACACTGGACAGAGAAACTAGGATCAGACGTTATCGTGAGTGATCTCAAATGCGAGTCCCCTGAGGAGTTCTGGAAAAAGGATTTCCGTTTCCTCGCTAATGATCTCATGTGTCCCCAACTCTATGACAAAATCTCCCCCACATCCACGTCTAAAAACAGTACTTTTACCGCAGACGCGGGGACTCGTTCGAACTCGTATCTGGAGCCAAGCAGAGTATCCATCTCTGTTTTGGTCCCAGGGTTGCTCTTGGTTTTTGTCACATCTGCGTTCACTGTGGTTGGGATGCTTGTGTTTATCTTGCGGAATCGTAAGAGATCAAAGCGAAGAGACGGCAACTCATCAGCATCAGAGATAAATTCCTTACAAACAGTATGCGACTCATCGTACTGGCACAGTGGACAATACCACGCAGACAGTTCCCACAGAGAGTATGACTGTGGTACCCACGCACTCTCTGACCAGTAACCTAATGAGAAGAATGAAATTAAAGAAAGAAAAACAATTAAAGAAAGAAAAATATATACGAACTGGAGAATTAGAACCCTACCGTGTACTGTTCCATTGACAATTGGAGACAAATGTTAAATGCTTCTTATTCGCTTTGTCGGATGTAGCCTATTTTTGTTTGCCTCAGTTGACTGTTGTGTCAGTGAGTGTCTGCTACTGAATCAACTGAAATATATGTATATAAGCTATAGACCTTCTCCAGTACAGATATTTGCCGCAATCAGACGTAACATCTGAGAAAGAAGACTCGATTGGAAAATCTGCACGAGCGCATGAATGTAATGTATATAAATGACTACCATACCTGCATGATTCGCATGGTCTCAACACATCACTGGGATCCATATCATATTTACAAAGAAGCATATTCGACCCCTTCTTTAATGTTATAAATATAAATATATATATAAAATTATACATGAATATATTCAAAGTGCCATTTCTCTATTTTTTGCGAAAACGCAGTAAGGGTTTGTATTTGTTTTAAGCTATTAAAAAAAGACAAAAGACAAAAAAAATGGTTGGGGGGGGGGGGGGGGGTTGCCGGGGCAGGGAACCGTATATGCATGTGTTTTTATTATTTGATTGTTAATGGATTACATGATTAATTATAATTGGTGCGGATTTTACATATCTGACCAGACCTATTCGTAATGTTTTCTCCTTGCAGTGTGGCAATTGTAAACATTCAGAGAATCAGATGCGGATAAGCATGACCAATTAACGTCGCTCTCGTGCTTTTGCTGCAGAAGTCATGTTGTAAAATGGTTCGTGATATTGTGTTCATAGGTATACCTGGCTTACCAAAACATTTGAGGGTTTTATAATGGCATTTTCTTTTCAAAATTAAACTGTTTTAAACTGGGAAAAATTGTTTCGGTATTGCATAGGTTAACCATTTGATCAATGTACAGCGTGAAGACTGACTATAATGCCTTTTCAGACATATTCACCCACAAATTGAATTTTATTCGCATTCATATAGCCTACTGTGAGCTTTTGTAAAGCCGTCTAACTCATTCAAGGCAGAGTGGGGAAATGAACAACTATTCAGCGCTGTGACTTCATTATGATAAAACAAGGGGACATTTGTCGATTGGAAAGGAGCAAGAAATGTCACGCAATTCGACTCTTCATTGCTTGTATGGTGCAGCATAAATGTGGTAAACGCAAGCTCATGAGGTCGCTGTTGTATCTCCACTCGTTAAAATAAAGACTTGAGTTTTTAAAATAGGGTTTCTCTTCATGGATCTGCATATTGCTCGAATCACGTTATTTAAAATCGAGTATGCATGGTCACGGATAACGGTTTTGTGGAACTGGAGACGGATGAAAGACCAACCACACTTTAAATAAGTACATTTGCAAGGATTCCGCTGGACAGTTGTTTTAAAAGATGACTGTAAAAAAAAAAACACGTGAACTGTAAATATGTACTATAAGCTGTGATTTCATAAAATATAAAAGGTGTAAAGGTACAGTGTAATATTTTTAATATTATTGGTGATATGAACTGTAGACCTTCATTCTCAATGCACCAGTGAAGGATTATAAATCACACAAGATGGTGGTGTCCATATAGAATGGTAGGCAATTTATGGAATATGGCCTAAACTGTTCTATTTGTGTTTACCCTCAATCTCCAATTCTTTGGAATTTACACAGGCTTATTTAACTTGCAAAGGACACATGCTACAATTTGATTGCACTTTAAATGTATATTATTAATTAGATTATTCTCTGTTATACTTCGAGTAACCTATTAGATGTAGTTTCAAATAAAAGTGTTTGAGGAATATAATGTTGATATCAAAGTCAGTACTGCGCATAGTTTCAGGGCAATGGGGCATGGTGGCCTTTAGTCTTCAGCCGTCTTTAATTTGGTGTGATCTAGGTACTTACAGCAGGATTGTCCAGGAGCGATTTATTTATATATAATACTACTAATAATAATAATAATTATTATTATTATAGATTGACTAAACCACTGCTTAAAAACAAAGAAAAGGTAGTTTAGGTTAGTTTGTGATCTATTGGAAGAGGTGGAAAATGCCCCCACCCCATTGGCTCTCCCTGCTGTGATATTGTGCTTGACCTTCATAACTATTATTTCACAAGCCATGCAACATCTATCTGTCATGTTGTTGGGATATTGTACCACATCTCATTTATGATTTCTCACACAGTGTCACATGTTCAATGTCTCCACATTACATTTCAATTTGTTATGGCCACAAATGTCTAAATGTTTTTAAAATATATATTTTATTAAATATTATAGGTGAAAGGAGTTCACATCAATACTATATAAGTTTCTTAAATTATTCTCATTGCACTGTGATGTTAGGATGATGCAGAGAATTTTGTTCCCCTTCTGAGGCTTGTGTTTACAGGTCTGGCTTGACAATCTAGGACATGTGCATGTGGGGTTTCCTGAAAAAAAAAATGCATAACTGAAATTAACAATGCAAGCTTTTACTGTAAGGGAGATTAACTTTTTTCCTTTTGGAACACAAAGTCCCATGGCCAATGAGGCCAAGAAGTTTTGTCAGCCTTCAACCATCCCAAGGCATGGAAATTGAATGGAGCTTTTAAATAACTGTCACGTTTCCTAATGTTGAAACCGAATACAGCTGGCCAGTTATGATGCCTCATTCTCCAGCTATTAATCTTTCTTCAAATTGATTTACATTGCAGTGCGTTAATTCTCCCCTCTCTTTGCCACTGAAAACCACGATGTGGATCTTTCATAAAGCAAATGAGAACCCATCAGGAGAATATTCTTTCCTGCAGGGAATTTCAAACTCATAGATCCGTATTTAGAATGTGTTCACTTATAATCAAAGGAATGAAGTATGACTTTTTCCAGAAACAATTGTGCGTAAAGTTTTATAAGAAGGCTACGTCCGTTGGAAAATGGTCCTAATTAAATGTGTGCTATGATTGTGCAAATTCAGCATGGCAAAAAAAAATGTTAATTGGAATTTAGTCACATCAACAGCAATCAAAAATGTATTTATTTATTAATTTATTCATTTTATGGAAAGATGTAGCCATGTGGAAGATTTAGTTGCATTCCACAAATTTTTTTTTTTTGTTTTTTTTTCCGGAAGAATTTTATGCCTCAGTTGAGAAGTGTTTGTCTTTGAGCTTTACTTCTAAGGATGATGGGCCAATTTAGATTGTTTACTCTGCAAGGATAACAAATCGAATGCCTGCCTTCACTGTGTCCACAAAGGGTTCTGCTGCACAAACTTGGACCATGCAATTGTGCAATGGACCCACTGTGCTGTCTGAGTTGATCAGCATTCATATCTCTGTAATAAACAAAGCCAATGTCAGCAATTGACAGAATTTCTAAATACGGATGTGCAAATGCAATGTCTTTACAAACAACCATTCCTTTCGGTACAAACACACATGCACGCACATACGAATGCACACTCACACAGCTACACATGGTTCGTGCTGCACATGGATGTTCCAGTGTTGTGTATAACATAAGGAAGTAGGCATGCAACCATGAGGATGCAAATTTGACTTGCAGGCGGAGTACAGCTATCATACTTTAACATAAGTGATGATTTTTCAGTACACATGCAGAATGTGCAAAAAAGTGAACTGCGCAAGACTGCTTGGATAACAGCACCTGTTTAGTAAATAAATTAATACATTAGCTTAGGGAGCTCACAGGGTTAGCGCTAATCCGATATCAACTGCATAAGACTGCGCAATATACAGCGGACCCCTGCGCAAGATGGCCATCTGTAGCAGGACCCTTACCCATAATCCCTCTCTGCGGTGGAATTGTTAAAGCCTTTGTTATTGAAATCTCAGCGACTTGAATAGAGAAATTGAACATGAACACCTGCTCGGGTCATTTCGAAAGATTTAACTATCCAGCAACTGTTCTGCATAAATATGCAAAAATGCAATGCAAATGTAATCAAGGAAATGGGGTATAATAGCTGGTCTTGTCTTACGGTTGAGGGGTCTCTCCATTCAATTTTTGTCTGTTACAGAAAAGCAAAGTGTTTATTCCAAGGGATCACACATTCCTTGCTGAAAAAGAAGGAAAGAAAATCATTTGCCAGTCAAAAGGATTCATCAGGACAAGCATGCTGTTGTTAGATTGAACCAGCACCAATGGCTTTGCATGGCAAATGGATACAGGTCCACCCTATTTGCTCTTCACAAAATTGGCAGTTAATACATTAGAGCTGTAATGAAACGTCCCGACATTGCTCCTCTGGAGTTTCAAGTCCGCTGCTATGAAAGTGCCAATTGATCACCGTGGGACACTGCGTCAAACCCTTCGCATCTTTCCATCAACCCATATGGGCTTAAAAGACTGAACTTATAAGCAGGAATAAATATATGATGCCATACAGTAGCAAGAATTAACACGTACAAACATACGTACATATTTATAATAGAGAAAGGAAATAGTCATATTCTAACTATAAAGCACTTTTACCCTTCTTTTCCATGCTAATGCTGTTATTGTTATTCCATAAAATTCAAAAAAGTGTATTTTCTAAAGAGCCATTTGGCCATCTCCTCATGGTCCATTGTACTCCTTTTCACTCCAGAGCTGTATGAAATTGGTAGCATCCATGATTTGTGGGTGTCTGCCTGTATCTGTGTGTGAGAAATGTCTGTGTGTGCGTGCATGTGTTTGTGTATTTGATGAGTGTTCATGTGTGTGCATACGTATGTGCAGCAATGAGTCCTGCTCTGGTCAGATGTGCAATAGCACAGTGTTCAATGTTCAGCTCTATAATGTCCAATGCAGCTGGGGAGATTAATCTACAAATGGAGAGTCTTGTTCTGAGCTGTTGTGGAGCTTGAATACCATGCGCAAACCTGGGGGTATTACACAAAGCAGGATTACTCAGTTCGCTGGATAACTACACTATCCAGCTAACTGAGTAATCCTGCTATGTGAAATACCCCGCAAGCCTTTGTAGCCAAGCTAGCTAACAGTGGTTATGTATGATACATTATTTGGGACTAGCTATAGCTAACTGTTAGCTTAGCCAGCAGAGGAAGCAGTATGTGCTGTACTTGTGTCCGTGGTTGGGCAGTAACATTTCACTCTTGGAGTCAAGGCAAGGGCTCTACAGATTTCCTTTTTGCTAGAGACATGGGCTATTGGAATGGTGCCTTATCCATCCTGTTACAGCTGATTGGCTGCATAGTCCCTTGCATTCAGTAACAACTTTGTTGTATCACTGTAAATGATAATTAGGGTCTCAGCTGACCTTCCTGTGTAAGTGAATGTTAAGAAATATATGAACTACTACTATGTTAACATTGTTTAACATGAACAGAAAAAAAACAAACAAGAGCTACTAATGCATATAATAACAGGCTTGGATAATATTGGTTGCATGTTAGATTGGTTCAAAAGTGCACAGCTGCGTTAATACAATACCGCAGTAAAGTGTAAAAATCTAGAGCTACAGTCAGACCTGCTGTATATGTTAATGGGTCATTGGAAACTGGGTTGGGTGCTGAGAACTTTTTAACTGACTGAGGTGCTGATGTGGGGGGTGGGGGGGAGGGCCTGCCTTCATAGCTCCCACTGTGCTTTTCATTACTAATAAAGCAGGTCAGAGTTTTGACTTACATTGAGCCAAGGTTAATTTTTCAGCTGATGGAATTTCAGAGCAAGTCAGCAGTCTTTCATGTACAGTGGGAAAGGGCAGAATTACAATGGGTGCTTTGAAATAAAAAATTAAAAAAAACTGTAAAAGCTATTGTATCTCACCTTTCAGACGTGAAAAAGCACTTTCTGTCTAATGACGTTATTAGAAAGTGTGTATGTGTGTGTGCATGTATGCATGCGTGTGTGCGTGCATGCATGTGTGTTTTCAGCTTTCAGCTAAGCCTAGGAATGCCTGGGGCTAGTACTGAGAGCGGTAGTGGTCAGAGAGCAGCATTCTCCTGGTATTTATTGGATGTTCTTTTCCTTGGTATTTCTTGAAACAAGCCTCTTTTTTTCCCAGGCCTGTCTATATATCTTATGTCACATAGGCCATTCGGGCACTTTTTTTTTTAGAAAGAATACCTTGTCCAAGGACGTGCCGAGTCCACTAGGCAGACAGTGAATCAGACTGGAACAAACAGAGCACAGAATCAACCAGAACATGGCTACACATCTCTTCCTCTTTCTCTCCCCCCTCATTCCACCAATTGTTTTTTAAATTTTTAAAATATTTTCTGCTTGAGAATTGAAGGAACAGCTTTAGAAGGGCAGGTCTTGATGGCCCAATGAATTGTTTGAGCAGGATGAAGACAGCTCCAGTCCACTGCACTGGTATCGGATGAGGCTACAGGAAAGAGAACGCGCCATTAAATGAACACCCATCAAGGAGTTTTGGTTTTTTTGCCTCGCTTTGTTGCATGGCTGTGACAAACACATTTTTCTGTTTTTTATAGTTTATGAAAGTACAGCTCCAGAACTTTCAAATGATGTCTCATACGCTGCAATATGCACATATCTGAAGAAGATATGCTTCTTTGAATGTTGGTACACCTTATAACACTTTCCTGAGAAAACAGCTCTCACAGATCCACACCTCGCAAAGATCCACACCTCAGGCTGGCAAAGTTAATGTGTGTGAGCAGTAGCTGGCTAACCCCACCCCATCCACTCCCCCACTAGAGTATATGTCAGTATCTGTCACTGGCTGCCAGCTGTAGCTAAGGCAGATACAGCCTCTAACCACAACTGCAACCAGAATCGTTCCAACCACAATTGAAATCCCAGAATTATTTCTTAATTAGGAACTTTTCATGTTTAGAGGGATCATTTCCTAGCCATATTACATCATAAATAGCTATGCATGCAATGAAGAATAAAAATTGTTCACATTGTGCTATATTATAAACAATTACATAAAGAGGTAGCAAAATGTTTTTAATTGATCAAAATAATGGCTGAGGTGAATCAATAGGCACTTAATTGGTGAAAGTTTGGACACATGGCCACAAAAACTAACCATTTGATAGATGATTAAGAATTTAATGATACTACAAGTGACAACATTAAAATAAAACATTATCAGTGTAGACTACACCAGCACAACATCAGAGGGTTTACCACACGATGCAAAGCATTGGTAAGCCTCAAGAACAGAACGGCCTGGTTAGAGTTTGCTAAAAAAAAACTTGTTCTGTAACAAAGTGTTATGGATAGAAGATACAAGTATTAACCTGTACTAAAGTGATGAAAGGAGGAAAGTGTGGAGAATGAAAGGAACTGCTCATGATTCAAAGCATACCACCTCATCTGTGAAACATGGTGGAGGTAGTGTTATGGCCTGCCACTGTAACCTCACTTGTCTTCATTGATGATGTGTCTGCTGATGGCAGCAGCAGGATTAATTATGCGTGCAGAAACATCTAATCTGCTCAGATCCAACCAAATGTCTCAAAACTCATTGGACAGCACTTCACCTTGCAGCAGGACAATGACCCCAAACATACTGCGAAAGCAACCAAGGATTTCGTTTTTTTCAGAAAGGCCGTTTTGCCGAACCAATGGACGGATGGCTAAAAGCTTGCCATCACAGATCATTGAAGTAGTGACTGTCACCTTATGTCATGAGGTTTCTTTTTTCTTTTGTTGTTTTGTCTTCTTATTTTACGTTTTCCTAGTGGATAGGATTGTCACTCTCTCTTATTGATGTTTCCCATTGATCGCACATTGAAATTCTGCATCTGAAGTGTCTGAATAGTGACTGATTCATGAATTTGATGAATGAATATTCCTATATAAATCAGCTGTCATGGAATGGCTTGCACAAGGAGACAGTCATGTGGGATTTCCATGAAGAATTCAGCTCATGTCAGCTGTTTTTTTCCCTCCCATAATCTCTGGTCTCAGTGTGATTAATGACTCACACCATGTGATGTGTGTAGTAACACGCTCAGCTCAGAACAATAATGATAACAATGCAAGTCTGTGGAATATGTTGTAAACTCCCACACTCAAGCTTTTCACTCTAGCTTTTCATCAAATATACACACACACACACACACACACACACACATATATATATATATATATATATATACACTGTATATACACACACATACATATACTTTTCCTTAAATACCAACACCCTTCTTTTTAAATATGTGGTAATTTTATTCACATCTACGTTTAATTATTTAACTTTTATCTATTTGGCAGAGGCTTTGTACAAAGGTCAATATTACAAACACAATGAAGCACCAATAACCTGGACAACTACAAGCACCAGAGCAGGGTTGGTGGCCAAGCTGATCAGACAGCCACCACATGAATAAATTAAATGAGCTATTCAGTGAAATAAAAATGGTGGAGGTGTAGATTGCCTTGAAAGTCCATTAACCATGTAAAAAAGGCAATTAATATTAAGTGAGACAAGTATGCTGTCTTTATTATTAGGCATCGCTAGGCGTGACAATACAGCACATATACTGCCTTGCCTAGACGTCACCTGATAAAGAGACTTGTTTCAACTGCTTGCCTGTTTGTGTAATTCAAAGAAGCTTAACGTGATGGGCTTCATCTGAGTGCAAGCTCACAAATCTTATGTGCCCTTAACTCCCCCGCCCCCTCAGGCCTTGTCCCTCCCCCTCTCCCTCTCCCTCCCTCCCTCCCTCCCTCCCTCCCGGGCCAACTCTCTCCACCCTGTCCCAGGGGCTTAATTTATGTGTTCAATCTCCAGCGCAAGATGCATCGCACGCGGAAGCTGACAACCTACGCACCACCGGACTGCCGTCTGCCTCTCTGCCTTCATCCGCATGATTTCCCCACGGGGATGCAGCTCGCTAACACGCGGCTAACCTGCCGAATGTCTCCCAGTTCCACGGACCTGGCGGTCTGAAGCGCAGCGTGGCACACAGGCGCTTGTATCGCTACAAGCGCCAAAAAATCATGCCTGCTGCCGCTCGACGGCCCTGCGGGGCTTGTGAAATAATGTCTCTTGTTTCCGTGGGTGGGTGGTGGTGGGCGGGGGAGGGGGGGGGGGGGGGGGGTGGGTCACACTGGATCAGTTGGCAGCACTAATGTTGGGAACGCTCTGGGAATTATGACGTGTGTGATGGGGTACGGACCCTGAGCTGCGAAGGGCGGACACGGTCAGTGGGAGTCACGTTATGAAGATCATATGTCTCACAAGTCTTCTGTTGTTGTCTTGTCAGCGCTAATGCGCTGGTCCAGCTGCCTTTTTTTTCCTGTGGGGTCAGTGCGTGTGCGCCCGCATGTGCATGTGTGTCCTGGCCTGCCTTTCAACTACTCCATCAAGCATGGATACATCTTTGCAAGCGGGCTTTTATGAGCACCAGGGCTCCAAGGCCACGACTTAAAAACCCACCAAGCTTTCCCTCTACCTACTCCCACCCCCACGTATTAGTATCTGTTTAACTGCCCACCCCCTCACCCCAACAAAAGATGACAAATGTCCGTGCAGATCATGTGACTTCAGCCCCACACTCACATCAAAAAAAAAAAAAAATAGGTTTCAAAATTATTAACCAGGCTCTCTATAGCGTACACGGGGGATATCTGTGCGGGCCGTCTATTGTACGGTGTCCTTACCTGTACGTTCATTGAAGAAAGAAAGCTCCGATCCGCTGATGTGCATGAAAGGAGTGGCCTTGATTTCTCCTGACAGCATTCCTGCCCAGAGGCTCACACATGGCCGCCAGCATCTTTTCTCTGTTCCGTCAGCAATCTGCTTCTTTTACACTCGTTCCCTTCCCAGTCCTCGCAAGTGTCTGTACGCAAGCGTCTGCGAGCGCAAACCCAGTTAAGGGATGAAAACGCAGCGTGATCGCGTGTTTTTTTTTTTTTACGAACGAACAGAAGATGTTTACAGTGGAGAGACGGGGGTTCACCGACACCTGCTCTTGGTTAACAAATAAATAGTGTTTTTTATTGTTAAGAACGCAGTTGGAAAGTTACATGCGGCACCCTGGATAATCTGTTAAAGCCACCTGCTGTGAAAACACAATAAAGAGTGCAGATGCAGCTTTAAAGCTCATTTACGATGATGGAAATTAGGTTTAAGGACGGAAAGGCTACGTAAGGTGTTTGCCAGCATTTTTATTTTACTTAAACGCAGACATTTGTCGTGAACTTCGACTTAAAAATAAATGCAAGTATCAAATATCAAATGAAATGTCACAAACAGAATTTGCCCTTTTACAGTGTTTGACTGCCCATTAACTGTTTTGACAGCGGCAACAGCAACGCAAGAGCAACAACAACAACAACAACAACAACAACAAACAGTTGCATTTAACTGAGAGTAGTTAAAGGTAAGGACGTATGGTGAATGAACCCAAGCCTTTGTATTTGTCAATGTGTAAGCAGTGCTTTGGCTCGTTCTGGTGATGTTAAAATGGCTGAAGAAGGCCACCTGTGAGCTTTGCATATAGGCCAAGGACATGAAGGCCCATGTTTGTGTGTCCCCCCAGCCCTCCAGTGTGTCACCACAGCTAGTCTTCAGTAAAAGCACCAGTGTCTGTACTTAGTATTGGTATTATTATTCCTTTACCTGAGAGGTGCTCTTATCCAGTGACTCACAAAGCTACTTCGGCGTGGCAGCAAGAGCAACTACAGCATTGGTGCAAAACAGCCTGATTTACAACAACTTGGCATCGACCTGAAAAGCTACACTAAAACAAAGATATTTGTATTAGTAAACATACAGTGTCCGACAGTATTCTTCTGAACAACATAATTTCGGTATATCACGCTGAAGTGAAACTGGAGCCAAGACAACAGTGATCACATTATAACACAGAATTACCTTACACCAGGGTTCTTCAAATCATTTTTCAAGAGGGCCAGATTGAAAAAAAATAAATCAATAATAAAAAAATCTTTGCACACATTTTCCATTTTGTTTTTAGAACAATACATAAGTACTACGTGATGGAAACTATAGACACATTCTTACAAATCCATCCGTGATGCATTATCTTTTATTATTTCATAATGGTCAAAGGGCCAACATTTAGGCCACAGTGGAATAGCCCTACCTTATACTGTAGCCATTATTAACATGGCTGCAAATAACCAAATAGCATTGGGCCTCAATCACCAACCATTCTATGAACAAATTTGTTCTTAAGAAAAAAAAAAACGTTTTTATGAACATTCCGCCATTCACCAATGTTTTCTTAATTGGGATTTTTTTCTTTGGTAGAACAGAAGCTCAGAACATCAGTTAATCCCGAAATGTTTGTAAAAACGTTTTAAAGAAAGTCTTAAGAACAAATTTGTTCGTAGAGTGATTGGTGAATGAGGCGCAATGATCCATGATGTGAGTCATATTTAACCCAGATGGTTAGCTCTAGTCTGAAGGTTCTAGAGACATGCTGACTTACTGTAGCAGCAATAGTCATGACAGGAACAGGGACACCATCTTAAACGGTGGTCAGATCAGACACCTCCTCTCACTATTCAACCACTTTCCTCCCTTGGCTGATATGCTATGTAATCACTGCTGTCACCACGCACATCTTCAATTGAGTAAAATATTTGTTACATGCTGAAAAGCGGGTAGGTTTTTGGCTCTGAACTCTACATTTTGCAGGCTTATAGCAGTGATGTAGGTATATACCTAGCATGGGAAGACAAACCTAAAGTTAACTTGTGTCCTGGTTTCAGAATCACAGAGGCTGCCAGTCATACTGAACAACTGTCAGAGTTCACTGAAAGTCAAGCTGATTAGACACTGAGGGACATATATAGGACAGGACCAAATTTACGTTTGTAGGACAGGACCAAAATTACGAGCCAGGTGAAGTCTGAACAAGTTTGCTGTCACTCATCTGATTGGTACGCACCTCAGGAAATTTCAGTTCAGTGGTGTGTCGGTAAGAAAGAGAAAAGTGCTTGTCTTAGTTTCCATGGAGATGGAAGCAGGGGGCACTGGTAGGACTACCTGAAAAAGAAGTTCCCTCTTTTTGTACATTTGTACATTGACAGCTTCATTCACTGCTAGTGCTGCAAAAAAAAACATAATTTGAGTTTGCAATGATCTTTTAGTGGTTTTGTCAAAGTCTTTATTTTGGGATAATTGGTTGAGATTGCTAAATTAAGTGGTACATTCCCTTCATTTAGAAGTGGAAATTTCTTATCCAAGACCAGTCGTTGTGTTTAATTAACATGGAGAAAGGCAACTCCGTGTTCTACAAGCCTCAGCAATGTCACCTGTCATGGCTAATTGGTCCTGGAGGGTGGTGGTTTGGAATGTAATTATAACGAGATCGATACACAGAGGATGGTACCGGCATGAGTCATGCAATGCACAGATGCTCATAAGAATAATATGCGCATTTTGGGTAAAACACCCATCAAATGTTCACCTTACATTAAAAAGCAATATGATTTCAGAATTGTTTAATCTGGACGCGAATACCGTCTTGTTTTTATTTTTAAGACAAGACGGTATTCGCGTCCAGACTAAACAATTCTGAAATCATATTGCTTTTTAATGTAAGATAAAATCAATTTAAAATCTTCATTTTACTTGGTACGATTATTGCAATTATAAAAATCCACGTTTGAATATTAACTGCAGCTTTATTTCAGCATGTTTTATTGCTCTCAAAGACACTGAGGCAACATGTCTGTGTACTTAATACACTGGATGTTCATGTTTGGAGGCTGTCCCTGTTAATAATGAATCACTCCTTCAAAGGTTAGGAAGAATTGTTGTTTACGTGAGGGAGAAGACACATTTGCTGACCTGAATGCAATGTTTTCCAACGTATTATTATGCCTTTTCAGCTCATATCCTACAAAGCTTTGCCTGTTATAGCTTTCAAATGGTCCTGCCATGCCCGATTCGTATAGATTCCTTCACATGATCTGTGACCGACCGCTAATGGAATTCAAACAAAGCACAGGTGTACGCACGCACGGATGCCCACACACAATCACACACACACACACACACACACACACACACACACACACACGCACATACCCATACAGTACATACAGGATTTCCCTACCCTGTGCCGGCAGCCAATTGGCTAGCCTGCGACAGTTTTTCACACTACAGGTCACGCAGCCCTACAGGAGGCCTAGCATTGATGGCATCTCTCACTGACCACGACTGGCAGTCTTCCGGTCACTGACACATTGTTAGGAGGAACTAATACTAGGAGGACAATAGGAGGGCAACACTGATAGACTGAAACCCACCCTCTTTCAGAATTGTTGCTTCAGTATATTCCTAAAAGTACCGTGTGGATAGATAAAATATGGACCTTTGTGGACATTTTGACTACTAAGGAAGCAGCCATGGGGCTCCTCCTGGGAGTTAATGCACCAACCAGGTGAGTGAGAATCGGTGAGTCATATTCATTGTGCTACTGCTTTCTCATATGTTGCATCATTCGATGGATACAAATAGATACAAACACAATATAAATAAATAAATGGCACGCAGCAGTAAGCTGACATGACCTTATGCCAGATTTATTGTGCAGAACTAACAAACTTAGTATCTAATCTCATTGACATTGAACAGAGCGGACACGCTAAAGTATTTTGTAAAAAAAAAAAAATACTACAGTGAAAATGGTGGAGATGTAGATTTCTCCCTGAGCATCACCAACCATTATAGATCTGTGAAAATAGGTGAGGTGAGTTAACTGTGCAATCAACTACTGTAATTATATATCTATATCAATTAAGTACTGAGAACAATGGACACCAGCAGTCTACAGCTACAAAGCCCAGGGACCAGGACTGGCAACCCCTGATCTAACATTTATGGTGCTCAGGAACAACAAACAAACAAACAGACAAACAAATAAATAAAAACATACAAAAATGGTATGGAATCATTTTCTAGAGAATAGCATGGTTTTGTTAGCGGATATCAATTATGCATGACTGCTGAGTTACTATGGAAACTGTTTGTAGAGGACACCATTTACATCTACAAAATGTGTCAGCTTAAACAAAAGAGATTATCCTGGTATTATCAAATCTATGTTTTAATTGCAAATATATCCTAGTTTGTAACTACGCAGATGGCATAAAAATTCACAAGTTCAAAGTCAAAGATAAAAAGTCCCACTGGCGATTCATAAAAATGTTTCTCAAATTCTAAATGTTTTATTGGTATGCAATTAAATAGGAAGTATTGCCACGGCGTACATACAGAAATATACAAATACACTAGAACATGAATGTAAATTAAACAGAATAATTTCTATATCTATAACTGTGGTAACAAAAACAACAACCATCATCAACATCAGATAATCTCTCTCTCTCTCTCTCTCTCTATGTGTTAGGGAGACTGTAAGAGCCGTTTCCAATATATAACCACAAAAATGCCTTTGTTTTAAAGCAATTTATTTAGAATTAGTTTTGTTCATCTTGATTTTGGGCGGCACGGCGATGCAGTGAGCGCTGTAGCCTCACGGCAAGAGGGAACGGACACTGCCTGAGGGCCGTTCTGTGCGAAGTTTGCATGTTCTCTCCGTGCCCACGTACTCCAGTTTCCTCCCACAGTCCAACGGCATGCAGGTTAGGTTCGGTTAATTGGAGAGTCGAAAGTGTTCTTGGGGTACGAATGGTGTGTGGGCTTGGTGACCTGTCCAGGGTTCATTCCTGCCTTTTCCCCCCCCCCCCAATGTATGCTGCAATAGGCTCCATTCCCTGTGACCCTGAACAGGAGTAAGCAGATTAGAACAGACATGGACGGATGGATGAATCTTGATTTCATGTCTCAGTTTTGGTGCGGCCTCACGTACCAGGTTCACAGCACACAAAGGACTATTAGTCAGCCTTTTTTTGTACAGCATGGTCTTTATTTGGAAACTGTTATGACAGTTATAATAGTAAATTCATTAATTTATTCCATTATATTATCAGGATGGTAGAAGTAGCTATAGCATTTTTACATTGCGTGAGTTAGGTGTGATATCCTATCGCCAATCCAATGAGAGGAACACAACACAGCTCAACTTAGCCCTCAATAATGTCCAAAACAGACACCTGTTTGAGGGCGTGGCTAGTAAGTGTAATACTCCCTGTAGGGATGGGTATCGTTTGGATTTTATCGATCTGATACCATTATCAATACTGCTTTAATGATTTGATACTTTATCAATACCACTATAAATACTTTTTTTTATACTTGGAGGAAAGAAGGCAATTCTTAGGAACTGGCATTGCTTCGATATTATAACAAGTGTTCAATTTTCAGCAGCAATATTGTAAAAAACAAACAAAAACAAAGAACAAAATGTAAGGTATACCAACAATGAATAAATCCATCCAATGTCAAATTAATTTCAAGTGAATTATTAAATGTTACAAACAAAATGTTAATTTCCATCGTTAGCGAATAAAACCCTGAACGTACTGTGACAAACTCCGAGGCGGTTGGAGTTGTCACGTAACTGAAAACAATAATCGCAATGTCCACACCGCGGCAATTCAATTTAATCCGCAAATTTATTGCTGTTTGCAGGGAAAGAGAGGTAGGGGTTAGCGGGAGCGTCAGCCATTTCGTGATCCAGGAGAATAGTCGGGGTACGAGGTCGGGGGTCGGTACACAAAGACGGGTTCTCACACGGTCCAGGGCTGATGTCGGCGGAGGGTTGTCGGACAGGCGGGGGTCGGTAACGGGGCGGGTTCTCATACGATCCAGGACTCGGGCACACAGCAGACTTCTCCTGACAAAACAGATCAAACACAGCGCTTTTAAATTTCTCTCTCCAATACCTCCAATACCTCCAATACACCAAACTCACTCTCTCACACTCTCTCACACTCTCTCTCTCTACTCCACCTTGGTTTCGCCTAAGCTACTCCGTCTTCCGGTTGTTTGCCAGTCCTTTTTCTAGGGCACCGATTAGCCCGGCGATTCGCTACAGCTGACAAGCCTGGCGTCTTCTCCAGGTGCCGTGTAAGTCCTTCCACTTCAGCCTAACATACCTTCCATCTATCACCTCTCTGTGGTTTCGTCCCCGCCGGATGCCACAGTACGTAGGCTATATCAAGTCCATAAAGTCCACTTTTCACTTCGGCACCCACTAAATATAGATAGAGTCTATGAAGAAGTTATTCATATTGGGAAAGTTCTTATTTCTCTCTGTACACAAGCACAAAATTGTCTCTCTGTCAACGCGAAAATGATGCAGACACTTTCTAATCTATCTAATATCGGTCTGTATATCCTTCACTTTTTTTGCCAGATGTGACTCCTACTCTGCTTTTATGTGAAAGAATACTTTGACTGATCACCCATCTGAAAAGAATAATAAAATATGTCAAGTTGGCTGTGGTTTTTATATGGGTTCTACTGCCAACTGAAGGTTGCAGCTCAGTCCAGGTATTTAATATCGATGGTTGCTTAAAGACAATCTAAGGAAAATGAATAGGGAGTATCTGTTATGGTTAACAAATTTCAGTGTGAACCATGAAATAACTGAAATTCTGTATTTTATTGCACGTTTTAGTTTTCGATTGCAACTTTCCACTGGTTATACGATGTTGTCTGTCAAAGTTACCGGAAGAATGGAAGTGGAGTGCTTTTTCACTTTTCATTGGAAGGTCAACCTCACCTGTCTTTGAATCTGGATATGTCAGCCTCTGTTTACCGGAGCAATATGCAACAATGCAACACAGACGTTATATTAACAACAGTTATCCAGGTTCCGATAACGACAAAATATAAGCTGAGAAAACTTTATGCAATATTTTAAATAAATGAATAAAATAGAACTGGAGCAGGCTTTCAACTGGCTTTCAGCAGTACTGCAGTGCAATTAGAGGGGGGTTTGGCTGTGGCTCCAGCAACTGCTTCACTAACCTTCATATTACGAAATAAAATTCCGATCCTGCACAATCTCAGATCCCACTATAAGCCATTGTCAGCAGTTCTATAAAAGTGGTGGAAAGGAGCTTTCTCTTGCATTGTTTCCTCGCTCACAATGCAGTTTTGTACGGCTCAAACTGCACAGCAACACAGGAGGAGAACACAGCAGGAAAACTCCACAACTGAAATATCGTTTGATCAGGAAACACAGAACAGCACAACCCGATAATACAGAAAAAAATTGCAGTTTAAAGTAAATTAATAGTGCTACTTATTAAGCCTGAAGTAGCAGACCACACTATAGAAAGTAGTTGTGTTATATCTGTTATTTCTGGCATCATATACAGTAGCTCCTACTGTTCTAATGAGATGGACTGAATGTGGAAAAAGTATTTTAAAATATATAAAATGTATAGTTGGGACTATTTGTTTACTTCATGGTATGTCTGAAGGTCAGTGAGGTGATCAGTGAAGTGAGTGCGTGTGTACAATTCAAGAGTGACACACTCTGCAGATGGTGAGGTTTGGAGATATTTAGTCCAATCACAGAGTTCAGCTATTGGCAGTAGTATTATATAATTGAAAATGACCTTCTGGTTCTCCATTGAATTAAAGCAGTTTTCCTTTTTCTTCTAAATGTTCATTCATGGCTATGGATTTCACCAAAATACAAAGTAGTCTGAAAATCCCCAAAGTTGTAATGATGAGTCATATTTTACAACTAGACAGTACGTCCCAGGTAAGCATACCTTTGGTTTATGAATTTATATTATATTAATATACGTAGATTCACATTTTATATTCATATCATATAAATGTGTGCACTCTCCTCTCAAAGCGCATTCGGCCAGCTGCTCATTTTTATTTTCAATCTGCAGTCCACCATCTGTGCGTCACATTCAGTGTGAAAGTCAATTTCAGTATATTCAATTTTGTGCGCAGTTGTTGTAGGCAGATAGCAGTTGCTGGAATAACCTGAAGAGACATCCTTTTCTGATAAGACCAGAAAAATGCAACTGACCAAAACCATTGGCAATACTATAGATATCTATGCACTGTCCTGTAAGCATGCCAACCACAGCTAGACCTGACACAGGAAGGGTTACAGAATACAGACCGTGGGAAACACCACACTGCACAGATACACTGCTGGACCACGTAAGGTGCTTACAGTGTGTTTAAAACAGGGAGCAGACATGTACACGGACAGACAGTCCGCCGGATTGTCCGCAGACTTTTGTCTTTTTCATGGTCGAGCGTACCGACCACCCATTACATTTTCCATAACTTTTGTACGCAAATTGCAAACAACATTGGCGTCCTTCATGGAAGTAGATTACGGTACACACAATTTACGTATGCTTGTAGGAGAAACGACGGACACTAAAAATTACTGGGGTGCAGACTGCCTAGGTGGATGCCTATTTTGGGTCTGCTGTGATGTCATTTAGGTCCGCACAGTCACACTGCTTGACCACATAGTCTTCCCTTCTCCCCAAACCTATGAGTATGACTCAGAGTATATATATTAAAAAAAACAAGAAATCTGCCCGGAAGCTTCCAGAAACTAACTTGTAAGTTATTACACTGCTTTAGTATCCACATCGTATTTTCACTGTAGTTCTTCCCAGAAAATTACAAAGAATAACTTACATAACCACCTGCCAACCAAAAACCCGTTCACGTGATCAGTCGTTTAGTTTTGCCCTTATCTGATGCATGCTCTTATCAGAGCGCTTTGCATATTTACCCTCACCTCCCACATTTCTTGGGGGAAGAGATTTATTTTAGCACTGCATTTTATTCTGATAAAACACAAAGAAGATAAGCCTTAAAAATAGCACCATTATCATCGGGTGAAGCTTTTTATTTTTTCATTTATCTATGAAATGCTCTTGTCCAGGGTAGCTTACTGTGGATTGGGGGGGAAAAAATTACTTCAGCAGCAACCTCAGCAGTTTGCAATTTCCAACAAAAAATCAAAAATCCGTCCATTGCATTTTCAGCTACCCTATTAATGGACCCACAGCAAGACAGACAGACAGACAGACAGACAGACAGAGGAGACAACATGAACTTCTGTACAATGCGGTGGCATCAATGAAAATGGTTTTGTATCCCCTCACTGCTGCTTTTCCACTGAAAAGGCTGTATATCAGTGCTGTGTGCCCACAAGCAGGTTGGCAAGATTTAACCAAGGCAGCAGGCAGACTAACGGACATGAGTTTACACGCTGTCACTCTGAGCACTTAAACCTTATTAGTTTAGGATTGCATAAGACTAACATCTGCACCACTGTGACCAATTCAAATTGGTAACCAACACTAAAGAGAATACCAAACCTGGACTACTTCGCTAGGACTAACCCGAGATAAGGAGGACTGGAGCACACAGAGCTCAGAGCAAAACAAAATATTTTAATACGACTGACGTTTCGACGTCAACGACGTCTTCTTCAGAGTCAAAATGGAAATACAGACAAATGCACCGGGAGGTATATAAATACCCTCCCATCAATTACACAAAATAAGGTGCGCATGTGTAGGACTAATAAATCTCGTCATAGATACCACATATACAATGTTATCTTCTTTAACAGGATAAAGAGAAGAACGACAAATGTCATAGGTAAATGAACTAAATAATTGTCTATTGTGAACATGGCATAAAACAATATAAAATGAAAATCAAAAAGCCTGTACACAAGTTACAAAAAACATGAAAGATTCAGCGACTCATTTAACCCATTGGGTTCCACACTATTGAGTGTATGTATCCAGTACGCCTCCCTGCGGAGCAGTTGCTTAATAATATCTCCGCCTCTGGATGATGAAGTGACTCTCTCAATACCCCAAAATTTTAGAGAAGAGACAGAACCATGATTGGCTTCAGCGTAATGTCGCGCAATAGCATAGTCCATATTTTTAGACCGGATCGCGGTCTTATGTTCAGCAATTCTAAGTTTGAGGGCTATTTTTATAGTGCACTGTATATAATATGCTATCGAATGTAAACCTGCCATTTTAATTTGATGCAAGCCATTGTGCTGATAAAGCCACAAGGGAAAGTTAACATCTTAATTATAATATTTCATGTACCCTCCCTGAAACGTCTTTACTGAGGGGAAAGGAACCGCATTGCATTGACATGGGGTGGACAATTATGGACAAAATGGACAATTATGATATGATGGAGAATATATGCATTGTCCTAGGCCCTTGTATTTGACCAACTCAACCCCTGAGCAAATCCAGTGTAGTGAGGCTTACATTTCTTATATTTCTAGGCTGTACGGCTCTATGAGCATCAAGTTAAAGTTCATTAGAAAACTGAAATCTGGATAACAACTCAAACCGCCACCGCACGTACGTGTAATTTACTCTTCTCAAACCAGCCTCTTTTGCAACTCTGCTGCAGGTGCACTATTGTCTCTCTGTCATGGTTTTGACCCTGTTTCCCCATGCGGTCGTTTTCCTCAGTGGCCACGCGAGGGCACCGCCCTTTTTGGTAGATGCTTGCTCCGCCCTGCTGAGTTTGGGGAGTTTTCTGTTAAGCGTTTTCACCTGTTCATAGTCACCTGAGAGTTTTATAAGCCTACCGTTTCCTTCGTTCGGGGCTTCAACATTAATTGTTAATTGTTCATTGTTTGTACTGTGGTGTTATTGTTGGCTGTGAGTTCCCGTACCATTTTGGCTACTCGCCTATTTTTAACGTCTCTTTATTGAGGTAGGGCTTATTTCTTACTGGCTTTGTAGTTGATTATCTCGTAGAAGTTTGGGACCGTAAATCTCTGCTCTATTTTGCCTTTTTAGTGCTTTTTCTCTGTGTATGGAGTTTTTGGGCGATTCTGTTCGGAACATTAGTTCTGTTCGCCTTTTGGCACGTCTTCCCATAGGGAGATCGGGCGTTTCGCTTCTACTTAGTTCGTAGCTCGTAGAAGTATAGAGTAGTAGTTTCTCTGGTCCATTCTCGCCTGTTATTTGGTTTTCTTACTGAGAGACCTGGCGTTTTGCTTCTACTCAATTCCGTGTTACTGTGAGCCAGTAAGTAGCTTTGGTACGTATTTCCCTGTTTGGTCTCCTTCTCGTGGACTACGTTCCCCTTTGTTGTGAGTCAGGGTTTTATTTATATTGAGAGGCTGTCGTGCTATTTTGCGTTGGTCTTCGTTGCAGCTGTCCTCCGTCCTTTTTACCTACGGGACGATTTTGTTTCGGAACTATTGTTCTGTTCGTTTTCCGGGTGTGTTTCTCCTTGTGTGGAGTTTGGGCGAGGTTGTGGACATGTTTGTGTGACTGCGCGTAGCATGGTAACTTTAGCTCTCTGTTCCTTCGCTTCGTTACATTTTTTTACTGAGAGGCTAGGGCGGTTGTTCCAATTTAAGTTTGCGTGAGTCTTTTGGATAGTAAGTTATGGGACGACAGTGCTCCGTCGGCTCACCTGTAAAATGTTTCTCCCTCCTGGGAGATCGGGTGTTTACCTCTTGTTTTCTGCATTAGACTGCTACTTATTAAACTAGCCGTGGAACGTTAAATCTCGGTTCCATTTCGCCTCGTTACATATTTATTTACTGAGAGGCTAGGACGGTTGTTCCAATTTAAGCTTGCGTTAGTCTATGGATAGTAAAGTTATGGGACGACGGTTCCCCCGTCAGCTCACCTGTAAAATGTTTTTCTCTCCTGGGAGATCGGGTGTTTACCCTCTTTGTTTTCTGCATTTGACGGCGAGCCTATTCATCTCGCCATGGAACGTTAAATCTCTGTTCCGTTTCGCCTCGTTATATTCCTCATCATAGAGAGGCAGGGCGTGTATTCTCTATTAATCTCGCTTTGGTCTAGCCGGTAAATGTCCGGTGCTGCCTGTCCTGTTCTTTCCTTTCGGTGCCTTTCTCCTTTCATGGAGATTTTGGTTAGGAACTGCTGTTCTGTTTCGTCTTTTGGCGCATGTCTTCCTATAGGGAGGATTGGGCGATGTTGTGGACACGTTTGTGTGTGACCGCGAGTTTGGGATTAGCCTGGAAACGTTGGATCTGTTCCTTTCGCCTCCTCTTAACTATCTTATTGTTTTGCAGTGTCTGTTTACTGTGTTTTGTATTTGTGCCTTTACGCTACTCGCCCGTTTTTATTATGTGTCTCGTTACCGAGACAGGGCGCGTATTATGTCTGGCTGTTCGGATCCCTGTCCTTGCGCTCTACTTAGCGTTTGACAGTTAGTCGGTTAGTAGCGTCGTTAGTGATGTTTGTTGTTCCTTGTCTTGTCTCATCCCTTATCTGCGGGTATCCCGCCTTAGTGGCCTAAGGGCTTAATGAATCCCCTTGCTGCGTTTGGCTCCTCCCATCTCACACGTCACGCCCCATTACACTCTCGTCTCCTCGTGCATTTCTTAATTTGCCACTGCCCTGAGATTTACAATTGCACTTTGACTGCAAAAATAGAACCCTGAATATTTGTGTATGTATATTACTGTATAATATTATGTCAACAACTAACTGAGCTCGATACGTAAAATGTGCGCCGCAGAACAAGCAAAGTACAGAAAAGGTGTTGGCTTTATAATGGAGGTGAAAAAAGATTACAGAAAACCAGATGAATGTGTACACTAGCTGCCGTCAAGCTGTAGGTCTCGGAAAACACCCATAAGCTGCCTTTATAATTAATATATTTGGTATGCTGCTAATTTCTGCAGAAAACCTACTTTGTTTGGCATTATTAGTTATGCCAGTTTATGGATTGTCTTCTCGCCAGCCTTGTTATAGCCAAATAGCCCAATTAGACAGCTAGCATTCATCATATGGGTCCAAATATGTTTTACGTATGGGCTTAACTTTAACATTTAGCTTCCTGCTTTTAGAAATAAAGACATGCTTTTTGTTGAAAAGAGTTTCACATCTTAGATTTCTTCTTAGAAACAATGACTTGTTTTTAGAAATGAGCATATGATCTTTCTGTCAACATATTACTTGCTACTTGCTTTGGTATGACTACACTCACAGGAATAACTAGGGAAGTTTTATTTAGTGTTCAGTAACTAAACATTAATGTGAAATTACCATGAACCAACTAGCTAGCATATTTATTTATTTAGTTTTGTCAAGTAGCCTACTAACATGCTAAAAATTGGCTCAGTTCAAGGAGTGAGTCGTGTTTAGGCTGTTGAAATGGGCTAATTAAACATTTTTCTTCATCAGCTGCAGGGGCCAAAAAGTTATTGTTAATGGAAGCCGTGAGAGAGTACATACACGGTTTTACCTGTGTTTCCCTCATTCACATCCTATTAGCCAATTCGGTGGACTGTCAGGGTCAGACTTTTCACCATACTGTCAATATTCAAAATGCTGCAGTGAAAGAAAACATTGCTCCCTCAGTAAACAGATTGTTTACTGCGAAATTGGAAAAATGTAAAATCTGTGGAATCATTTCTTTCCGGAAACTTGTCTTGCATGGCCTGGACTGAACATGAATGTTAATGGCGATGCGCTGATGAATGCTGAGGTCCTGTGTTCAGGATGGCGATCTGAGCAAATGAACAGTGGCAGATACACGTTTGGATGATGTTCTTTGTGCCTGCCAGATAATTTGCATCCCGCTGAAGGTTGCATTTGTTTATTCGTATTATCCTTTTATACGTTGCCGTAAATCATCAGTTTACTTGGCTGAAATTGATAACCAACAGCTCTGAAGACCACACACGGTGCTCTGTGGGAATAATCATCTTTTTATTTTCTTTGACTTGTCTTACTATACAATTTCCAAAAATGCCCTGTTTTTGCAAAATATGAATGCACTGATCTTTTTTAGGATTTAGGGAAGATTCGAGATATTCAGGTAATTCATAAGAGCCAAACATTTCCATTCCTATTACAGCCAGACAAATAACACTTTTAAATGTTTTATGTTAAAATGTCTTTAGGTTGTGGGAAGTGTTGTGTCCTCATGACTTGTCAGGCTACAAACACACTTAAAATGTGATGCTCTCAATTACAACAACATTGCTTTTCCCAACAATCTGTTTTGTGCTAGCTGGAGGTCCAGTCACAATCATCACCATAGTCTCCTAGTGCTAGTACTGTTAGGGTAGGTGGAAACAGGACCCAATAGCAGACGGGAAGTAGAAAAACCAAAGTTTAATATAGGGGCAAGGCAGCAATCCGTAGTACAAAGCAGGCAGGGTCGAAATCCAGGAATACAGGACAACAGTACAAAACAGAGTCCAAAGAGTAGTCACAGAACAGGCTGGGGTCGGAACCGGGAAGGCACAGCAGAAGTACAAAATCAATCCAAAATCAGGGTCGCGAGAACACAGGCAAAAGTCAAAAACCAGGGAGGTGTAAAGAGAAACAAAAAGAAAACAAAACAAAGACAGAATACAAAAATAATATAGATAGGAGAAGGACTCGGGATAACAAAAACTAGGAAACAGATACTCAGAAAACAAACAGACAATTCAGGAAGGTACTCGGAAAAATCGTAAGAACACTGAAGCGCAAAAAAATAAAAAATAAAATAAAAATAATAAAATAAAATAAAAACAATGGTGACAAACTCACAAAGAAAGACTGAAATAACAGGGCTATATACACTGAGGGAGACAGACATAATGGGAATCAGGTGTGCAGAGGCGGGGAGGGGAAATTACTCACAGGTGAGCACAATGAGGGTTAACAAGGACCAATAATACAATAACGGGGGGGGAACGTAAGACACATCTGGAATGCACATAGACACAATGATAACAAACAGCCAGGGGTAAGCAGGTAGCCACGTGCACAGCTCGGAGGGGAGGAACGTGGAAGTGGACACACGTGCAGAGAATGCGAAATCACAGATAGATACAGGGATAGAATAATGACAGCTGCAGGTAGAAACTCAAGATGAATTAGTAATTAGTAATGTTAGTAGCGAACTCTAAAACCCTAATGTTAGTAGATTAGCTGGTTAGTATTATATACACGTTAGTTTGTTAGCAGGTTAGTATTAAATCTAATCTAACAGTTAGTATGATTAGTACATTAGTATTATATACAAATATTAAGAAAGCCAGAAGGAAGAAGAGATACGAAAAACAGAGGAAACCCGAATGTACCCAAAATCACCCGAATAGTGCAATGACAAAGACAGGGAGTGGAATCTCGCGAAACATGGAACGCGGACTGACAAGGAAACTAGAGTGATGGTAAAATACTAAACACAATACACAAGCCAGGAAAATAATAAACACCGAGAATAAACGGGAGAAAATAACAGACAATTGTGAGGGTACTGCGGGGAAATAATAAGCACAATAAAACAAAGATCAGGGAAATAAGCAAAAGAAATCAGGAAACATAAATACACAGAATAAACAGACAGACAAGGTACAGGATCCTGACAAGTTCAAGCTAATACAGAGAGGCTTATGCACACTTTATTCTTTAGCAGGTTGGACTATTGTAACTCTGTCCTTTCTGGTCTACCAAAAAAGGCAATAAGTCGGTTACAATAAGTGAGTTGCAGAATGCTGCGGCCAGGGTTTTAACTAGGGCTCGAAGGAGAGCACACATGACACATATTTTAAAGTTTTAAAGTTTTAAAGTTCCTGCATTGGCTTCCAATCAGTTCTAAAATCCATAAAATTATTTTACTGGTTTTTAAGTCCTTATGTGGCATTGCACCTGAGAATATTTCTGACATGCTTTTAGATTACATTCAAGGTAGATCCCTCAGACACTCTAGCTCCTGTCTTTTAGTTGCTCCTAAAACCAGGACAAAAACATATGGTATTTATTATTAATTACCCTATTCTGTGGAATACCCAGAGAACACTTGACATTTTTTCATTGATATCCTCGCTTTTACCTATGAAAAATACATTTTATAATATTTTTTATTGTGAATTGCATTATGGAACACAGAGAGTGCCACAATGATAAATAAATAAATAAAATAATAAATAAATAAATAAATGTGGAAATATAAAAATAAATCTGGGAATGAATATAGAAATGTAAATGTATGTGCAATTAATTTAATTTATTTAAAAAAATTTTCATTTATTTATTTCCATATATATTTCCCAATTGATTTCCCTATTTATTTATTTATTTCCATATAATTATATTTACCGATTTCCCAACAAGCACAATCTGTCAATCAACTTGCTTTGCTCCACCCACTAAGTTTGCCTCGTTCCCACCCTTCCAACGTAGAGCATATACTGTGAAAAAGTGGTTCAGAGCTGCAGACAGCGTTTCTCAATGTGAGCAAATATACTACTCAAAAGAAGTTAAGGGTCAAAAATATTTGTGCATATAAATATAGGCTAACGAGCTAAAATGGTGACGACTAATGACAAAATAATTATTTGCTCAAGAACAGAAAACAGAAAACAAAAAACTTTTGATTAGACACTAGTTTATTACCCTGATGAAAAAAGTCATGCACCCCCCAAAATGATGTTCACACAAGTCGCAGAAGCTTCACTAACTGGTGTAGCCACCATTAGCATTCAGACATTCTTGACAACGTTGGCGCATGCTGTTGATCAGGCGTTGGAAATATCGTTGAGGGATCGCTATGAACCTGTAAATGTGCACACACACACACATTTAAGTTATAGGCTAGTTCTATTTTCCTAATCAAACGTTTTGTGCTTATGCAAAATCGGGGAAAGCAAGCTTGCACACACAAATAGCAAGTTGAGCAACATAGAAACATAGGCTGCTCATTTCTTGCCATTAGCCTACAAAGTTCTCAAACTTTGTAGCATAAACCAAAAGACATGACAGTCAACGTGCGTTCGAAGATAAGACACGTAAAGTTTACAGATAGGCACGTCTCCCATCTCCTCGTTAAAGCATGAACACAGCATAACAGCTACTAGCCTACTTTTCCACGAGAAACTGAAAATCGAATATCAAATAAAAGCAGCGACTATTAACTGGCTTCAATGACAACCGAGGAATAGACAGAGAGAGGAGGGACAAACTACACGAGAGCCAATGAATGTGAATAATTAGCTGAAAGAGGAAGATGAAAAACCACCCAATATAACAAAGAATAACCAAAAGTTATTGTGCATTTCCCTGCACAATAAAATAAAATAAAAACTGCGCAATTGGCCTGGAATGCGCCCTTGGTGTTCCATAGTGCATTGCCTTGAGTGAAATGTGCTATGTGAATAAATAAATACAATAAATAAATAATGGGATGAATTAACACAAAGTTCGGTCATATGCAGTCGTTAGGGCCGAATTCAAAGATGGCCAACTTAAGTTATGCGCTTAAGTGCCTCTCCTGCGTGGAGTTAACGTGAGCTGACTCACGTTATTTTTCTAACTTGTGTTGGGCAGGTGCTTATCTCAAAATGTAGGTGGTACAGGGCATGATATTCTAATGACCTGTTTCTTGTACCTGCCCCCCGGTTTGCCAGGTATCTGCTAAACAAATGTTTGTGGGGTTATGCATTTTCAACATGTCAGTGACAGTGCCTTTAATAACCGCATTTTCCTTTAGGAAAATCCTGCCTTTGTGCATCGTAGTTGCTCTTGCATGACGGGGTATAGGCATGCAGTGAACGTATTAATACATCGCATTGATAAAATGATCATAGCTTCTATAGATGACTGGGATATACCCATCACACAATCAAAAGAGATAATCGCTTGACAATGGTTGCACGCAATATTATTAGGTAAACAAATAAATCGTTGGATTTGCTGAAAAATTTTTTTTTATGATTTACCTAATAAAGTCATGTAGCCTATGGTGGTTGAACACAATAGCCTATATGCAACGTCTTCAACTTAATAATAATTTTGGAGAAGCTGTGCTGACACAAATCGTCTCTCTCTCAAAGTGAATATGATCCAATGTCTTACCCCCCCTCGCAGCGATATCAATTAATCCATCTAATATGTATCTGGTATGATATACCAAACAGTCAATCATAGCCTACTTTTACATATGTTTCTTTTTATGACAGCTCTCTGATAATTGCAAATTAGCTATGCAAAGGAAAATAAGACCAATATCATGTTCAAATAACATGCACTCATTCTAATATCCATTTATGCGAAAGATGCTGTATTTTTCATAATAATCTATCAGAAAATATGATTAAGTGAAAACTCTGATTACGCGTATCTTGAACAACTTGCAGACGCCTCATTTTCATCAAATCTCCACCCAGCGCGTGTAATGCCGCGTATCTACTGGAGAGACACTTAAAACAGCGGATAAGTCAAATGTCTGAATCACAAATAGCTTAAGCTACGCAGAATTTCGGGAGTAAGTCCCATTTGCGTGTGCTTATCTCAACTCTGAATCTGGCCCTTAAAGTGTTTTGATTCATTTTATTATTATTAGTAGTAGTATTAGTTGTAGTTCTTTTAGTGGGAAGACCCACAGAAATATAGAGGATATAAATATAGAGGAAATATAGAATGCATGTTTGTGCACAGCTGCGACAGTCTGTGATGATAATTTATGAAGGCAGATCTTTCCAATGTTTTGCAACAAAGCTACTATTGCTGATTGCTTTTTACTCTGCTTGTTGTCTGTAAATGGAGTTTCTCCCCTGGCATGGAAAATCTCATTTCTCACGTCTTTTTTGGGTTTTGTTCTTTTCAATGTTTCATTTTGCAAGTGGATCACGACAATACCAGACTTTAGTGTGATATTTACATTTCGTTTGTATAAAAATATACCAAAAGAAAACAAAAATGAGGAAAAATTTGTTTACTGAGGAAACAAACCCATCATTTTCCTCTGAATCTCAAACAGCAACCCATAACTTGAATACTTGATGCTTGATTTGACCTTTATTGCTCTCTCTCTCTCTCTCTCTCTCTCTCTCTCTCTCTCTCTCTCTCTCAATTAAATCTTTCAATTCAATAATGCTTTATTGGCATGACTGCATTAGTTACAATGTTGCCAAAGCAGGTGAAATAAGAGTATTTAAAATAAATACCAATAAATTAAAATGGAACATGTAGGTAGATATGGTTATAATAACAAAATAGACTAGTAATAACAACAAAAATAATAATGCAATGCAAGAAATAATATAACAGTATTTCAGTTACTCGCTGTCCCGATGGCTATGGCATTCTGACACATTGTGCCGCAAGGTGTGTCCTTTGTCCCTCCTCCTAGAATGAGTGGCCATATCTCTTTCTCATCTAGAAAATTTGGAAATTTCAAATTTCTTCTGATATTTGTCTCTTGTTCACTTGTTCAATTTAGGAGGAAGTGCATCTCTGTCTCAACCTTACCTGCCATACAGTGACCACATATTCTTTTTTCTTTTGGTAACAAATATTTTTGGAATGTTTTAAATTGTAATGTATCATGGGGACTTGATTAAAGGTGGATCCGCAATTGAAGTGATCTTTTTTGGGTATTTATTAGGAAAGGGAAGCGGCCTAGTTATGCCCTTCATGCATTTGTTGTTGTTTTCTTTTGTACATTTAGCAAATCTCAACAACATTCTGCATGCAGGGCTTCTATTGGGTGCTTGAGTGGACCCAATACTTCACTGTATACTTCATATACTGCAATGGGCAGGATGACACTATCAAAGATTTTGGACCAGATTTTAATTGGAATGTCTATTTTATTGAATTTTCTTTTTATTGCATAGAAAGCTGTTCTGGCTTTCTTTTTAAGTGCCAGGTAATATAGCATGTGTACTAGGGTGGTGTTACCTAGATTAAATAGGTATGTACTTTCCTGACACTGGGGCTTCTTCTGGAAGATCGTAATTTTCGTCTTTTTTTAAATTTACTGCTAGGGTGAAGTGAAGTATTCTCTCTCTCTCTCTCTCTCTCTCTCTCTCTCTCTCTCTCTCTCACACACACACACACACAATGATAACATTGAATACTTACGGACAGCTCTGCGTGTGTATGTATATATATATATATATATATATATATATATATATATATATATATATATGTACATATACATATACATACACAGTGTCCACCAGAATTTCTTCCAACCTTAATTGATATGAGCAAAAAGTGGAGGATTAAATTTATTTTTGTTTATTGTTTATTATTTATCAAATGTTCTCTATGCTCAGTAAAAGTAGACAATTATATAATTTAATTGTGATATCATTGATCAGAGGAAAACAAATATTACAGCAGTGAGTCTTCTCCTGTAATGTTTGATGAGGTTACACATAGCAATGGACTTCAGATCCTTCAGAGTCCTTGCTCCTCACTTGTGGGCTCTCCTCTTCAGCTCCTTCCACATGCATTTAATTGGCTGTGTCCCAGCACCCTTCCATACTCTTGAGTATGTTTGTTGATAAGGATAAGAAAGTTGTTAAGTCGGCTAAGTTTTCTTCATAAATGTAGTGAACTTAGAATCCCTGGATGATATACTGTACTTATTTCTGGGGTTTTGTTGAGTATATTCACAATCAACTTAAAGCCAGTCTGAATACCCGCTTGCGGTTTTATTTAAGCAATCTAGTTTTTAACAAAATAATTTGGGATTTTTGAAAATGGATTAATTTAAATTTTTTTTAGTTTCTTTGGAATTATTTATTATTTAATTAATCCACCTTTATAAATGGATTGCAAATAATAATAAATAAAAATTAATCTTTGTACATTACTGTTTCTAACTAAAAAAAAAAGAAGCATATTTATCCGGTTATGCCCTCTGTGAGTGCTGGCATGGGTGAGTGTCCACTGGCTGTGGACAGCACCTCACGGGCATGTGTGACATGTACACATGCCCTCCCCCGGAACCTTCTGTCAGAGAGCACCGTCACATGCTGGGAACGGGTTGGCCTGCCTTTCCATCATTTGCCAGACCACCACATGAACTCAGAGAATGACCCATTGCCCAGGCATCTGCCAAGTCCTACCGTCTCGCACGTGGGCACAGGAGGGCACAAATCAGCAACTGTTATTCCCAGCCTGTAATCTTCACTAGCGGACCACATTGCTAATCGTTCAGCTTCATCAAATCTCCCTGATGCACAGGCAATTCAATACATGCAAATTGTCATAATTACATTTTTGGATTTTGACAAAGCCAAATTGCCAATTTTTTTTACATTTCATTTATTACTTTTTAAACAGTGGCATTGTTTACTTTAGACTGTATGTGCTTGTAGCTTTGATTAATCCTTCCAAACGACTTCACGTGTGAAACATTTCAGATGTAACGGGAGGTCCCATCATTTTATTTCAGTGTTGGGCATTTTATGCTAAACTGGTTATTAAGAAACAACACACCAAGCCATACTCTCTGCGTTCTCACCAATGTGTGCTGGGAATTTGGGCCAGATGACAAAAACACTGCTAGTTTATAGTGAATTCTTCATTTAATATTAGATGAGAGTATTTGTATATAAGTGTGAGTCTGAGTGAGAGAGAGCGTGTGCCATTTTGGTTCTTTTATTTAACAGCCATGCAAAATCTCTGCTATAAATTCAGGGGAGCACAGATACTACTCTCCTATGAAACATCGTAGACGCCAAACCACTACTTTTTTCACACTGCCGTGAGTCGGAGTCAGTTCCAGGTGGATCAGCAGGGGTCACTTATCCATACCTGGATGAGCTACTATCAGCCCCAATGTTCGGAGGAGATTTTACAATTTGTTACCGTAAAACAGGCCTGTCCCCAAAATAAATAAATAAATAAATAAATAAGTATGCAAGCACTTTTACCCACTTCTTTTATTTGGCAAACTTCCAAACGGTAATAATAATTCAGACACAAATACTCCATTTGACACAAAGGGTAATCACTACCCTTCACCCCCACTTCAAAAGCCTGGCTCTGGCACACTGGGCCCTCGGCTACACCACCCCCAGTAGCTTCAAACCTCTCTTCTTATGCACCTACCTATCCCGCCCCCCACCCTGCTCTCCTGTTCCATATACCGTCTCTCTCTCTCTCTCTCTCTCTCTCTCTCTTTCTCTCTCTCTCTCTCTCTCTCTCTCTCTCAGGCATGAAAAATATATTGTGCAAGAAGAATCAAAACAATAATTATTTTCTTCAGTTCCTTTAAGAGACTCTGGGAAATGGAAGGAAGATTAAGATTCACCATTGTGCGATTCTTGACTTTGATTAATGTATCGCATGATGTCTAATATTGTAAACAGTGTCATGTTAATTCAGCAGCTTCAGTTCATAATATTTTATAAGAAACCAAGAGGTCTGTGCTTCTTGAAGGATTTTATCTATTTGATATTTGATTACTGAAGCTGCTTTTGATCTACTTTTGAATGCTGCATTTATTAAGAGGGATTAAACTATTAATTATAATCATATACTGCTAGTGCTGTGTGTAAAATTCAAATTTATGCTTTCACAATAAAATGTTATGAAGTCTATAGCATAAAGGCCCTCATGCAAGAGCATTCTCTTATTTTTTCTCTTAACTTTCTCTTATATTCGTCTTTGAGAGATGTTCGTACACGTCAGATTCACAAAGTGCTCTTAACCTGCAGAAATCTTCTTACAGGCCAGTGTAGGTTTGCCTGTTCTTAAATATACCCGCGCTCATGTGAATTCCCTATTTACATAACTAACACCCCCAAAATATGATATAGGGCCAGCTGTCCTGTCCCTATACCCAGAGGATGCATTCAAAAACCTGGCATCTTGCCTAAAAAGGGGGTAGAGAAAAAAGGAAAAAAAAAGACAACAAATCTTCGTGAGGACACAGTTCACGACATATCCCACATGCAGTGCCTTGCTGCAGCAATACAGAGTCGTGCGCTTTTCTGATTTCAGCCAGTGAATCGCATGGTGGGAAAGAAAAGGAAAAAAAAGATGTTATAGGCCAATTACTAATTTGCGGGCTGAAGTGAAACGAGATGTAGGCTATTTCAGGTTGAAAATATTAAGCAAGTCGTGCGCTCCCTCCCGACCGAGCAGCTAGCGAGGCTATTGGCGGCTATTAACTTGGACGTTGATGGAGTTTTAGTTTTCGATTGAGGAAGGTAAATGCAGGGTGCTTCCTTTCATTTATCTGCAGGCTACAATTAATATTTCAGTCATATGATTTTAACAATAAAGACACTAAATAGCAGGATAATTTAAACATGGTGATGTGATTATGGTGAGCAATTTATAAAAAAAAAAAAATTTTCTTTGAAATAATCAAAATTAAAACAGCCCAGTTGCTGGAAATATAATTTTGGACTATTTCCTTTGTGCATAACTCATACGACAGGTCACGACCACTCTTTAGCTTTTTTTTTTCTTAAATCCAAAATAAGAGAAATATGGTCAATGCTATATAATTGCGTAAACCGTTCTTACTCGTCACATAAGAAACAATTTGTGTGCACAAGAGTTTCTTGCATGAGGCCCATTGTCTTTTTTAGACATTATTTGTTTTTTTTAGTGCTCCCAATATTTTTGAATGGAAAAAATAGGTAAATTCTATACATCTATGGTTTATACTGGGAATAATTAATGTTACCTTCTTAAAGCGTTTCCTTTTTCTTTTATTTATTTATTTTTTTTACAGATTTTTTAAGATAACAAGAGTCTTTGTAGAAAGAGGAAATGGTTTTATAAACAGCCCTAAATGGAGTTATGCTATTGTTGTCCTGATCAAGAGTGACAGCCATTATCATTCTCTCTAATGTAAAGAAGCTCGATGATGTTCTGGCTTTTAATGATGTCAGTGCAGTTAACAGGAAACAATGGTGATTATATCATCTGCAAGGCAGTGCCATGGTAACAGCTTTTCAATAAAATATAATATGTAAATCCTTACAACCACAGTGAAAAGCTCAGACTAGCTCTGCAGCTTGCTGTTCAATTTCAGTACAATGGTCAGTTCTTGAATGCTTTACAATATAAATATCTTGTGAAATTGTCCATGCATATATTGAAAGCCTTTATGGTATGGGGGGGGGGGGGGGGGGGGGGGGGGGGGGGCATATTTCCATGTAAACATGTATAATTCTCCTGATGGACAGAAACCACAAAATAAAAAGCGGAAAGATTATAGTTAACTTGCTGCAATACACTGTAGCCATGAAGTAGACCTTACACAAGTTTACACATTACAGAGTGCATTTATGTGTCCATTGCTTGCTTTCATAAACATGCTACAGTGGCTAGCCAGTGTAAATCTAATATCTAAATTAAGGTGACACAAATGAATATGAAGCTAGATTGACAATTATTTCTAACGTAACTAGCTATCTAATTGATTTTGCAATCTGAATCTCAAGAAAAAAACATTTTGAGTGCACAAAAATGTCAGCGCTATATAGCTGTGCTAGTAGTTACAAATTTAGTCCGAGGTTTTATAGCCTGCCTTGTAGCCATATACCTATCTGAGTCATGAAAGGATATTATGTGGAGTTTGCGTGTGAAATGTGAAATTGGCAGATGTAGCTTTCTATGTCCAGTGAGGTGAATTATTCATTGTGGGCCTGGATCATTTGTGATGATGAAATCGGCAAGAAGTATCTGAATAATGTATGTTTAGATGAGGTCAGAAGGTACAGAAGTTAATGTTCTTCAGGGCTAAGAGTCTGTGGTCATTATGGTTATTTCTGTCAGAAACCCTGAAAAGTAAAAGTGCTGTGTAGGGAAAATTCATTTAAATCTATACATGGGGCGTCACTTATGTACTGCAATACACCACTACCATCCTTATACAACTGGTGGCATAGTTTTTGTATAATAAATCAGTCTCATAAAATTTTATATACTATTCTCAAAAGAGAATATACTAACTAAAACGGGTAACTTGAATGAATAATTAAATTACATTAATAATTATCTTAGCAAAATCACAATATTATGTACTCAGCTGATACCGAATTAATATAAATGATCCAGCTAAAAGGTGAAGGCATTTTGGGGAATCCCTGCGATTAGCATTGGCTGAATCAGTTCAACACAAGAGCAACATTAATGCAGACAATCTTGGAAAATGTAATAGTTTATTGAACACAAAGTACCAAACAGAGCAAAGCACGATTCATTACTATAATGTACAAGTTAAGTTAAGTTAAGTTCATTTGACATGGACATCACAATTACATTGGACAAACCAGATGCATTGCTTGAGTGTTTTAGCATACATGCTAATTCTCAACACTTGTCCACAGGAGGCTTTAAGGAAATTTTTAATTAGAATTACAATTAAAATACAGGGAAAAAAAGCATTTTAGTCAGAATTGAATACATACATGAGCTATAGAGCAAAGACAACATGATCAAAACAATAAACCAGTCATAATCTATTCAGCACTGTTGTTTTGATTTTACCCAGAATTTGAGTCCTCTATTAAAAACATTGCCATCAGTCTCTAGTTTCAGATCAGTGGGTAGAGAGTTCCAGAGTTTTGCCCCCTTTACCGTGAAGACAGACTGACCAAATGAGGTCTTGCACATTGGGACAAGACAATCACCATTGGTGGAAGCTCGTGTAGTTGCTCTTCTAGAGCTCTGACGTCTAATAACTAATTCAGAAAACGGGTGAAACATGATTATATAAACATTTAAAACCCAGTTTAAGATTGCTAAAAGTCATAAAATTTTCAAAGGTAAAGAGGTTGTGTTTTCTTAGAATATCACAATGGTTTCTGGTCCATGATTTTTATTGCCTGCTTGTATATTGAAATGATAGGTTTGAGAGGCTTGTGACCATGATGTGTTTTAGTGGACAAATAGATGACAGTGTCATCAGCGTACATCTGGCAGCTGACACCTGGACAACAATTTGGTAAGTCATTAATATACATGGTAAACAACAGTGGTCCAAGTACAGACCCTTGCAGTACTCCCATGCTATTAGTATGCAAGTGGGACTTCTCCCCATTAACCCTGACACACTGTTGCCCCCCCCCCCCCCCCCCCCCCCCCCCCCCAGCTATGACTTAAACCACTGCAAAGCTTCTGAGGAAATTAAAAAATGATTTAACTTAGACAGTAAGATACAGATACTGTGATTAACAGTGTCAAAGGCCTTTTTTAAGTCCAGGAACACTGCCCCGACAACATGTTCTTTATCCAGTAGACCTTTGACCCTTTCAAGGAAATAGCAAGTAGCTGTATCTGTGGAATATTTAGGTCTAAATCCAAACTGCTGTGGGTGAAGCAATTGGTTAGACTCTAAATATTCCACTAATTGCTCAGCAACAACCTTCTCCAGAACTTTTGAGACTACAGGAAGGATGGCAATAGGCCTATAGTTACCCGCTATGTCCTTGTCTCCTGACTTATAAACCGGGGTAATTATTGCAGTTTTCCAGCTCTCTGGGAATATTTTTGTTTTTATTGACAGGTTTACCAGGTAGGTAATTGGCTCCAGTAGACAAATCTGATATTTTTTGATTAACGCAGCCTGTAATTTATGAATGTCCTTTGACATTGAGTTACTCATGTTCACAAAAACTTTTTTGACTTTATCATGAGATACCTCTTTGATGTTAAAAGAATCTGAATGAACCTGGTCAAGTTCTTCAGTGGATGACTTATTTAATTTAAAATTACTCGCCAGTTCTTTTACAGAACTGTTAAAGGCATTTGCAATAGACTCATTATTATCAACTTTAAGACTGTTTATTTTGGGGTGCTTTTGCCTACTTGAATTGGTTAGTCTGTTAATATGTTGCCACAGTTTAGCACATGAGTTTGGAGAAGTAATTAGTCTTGGCCTTCCGCAACTCAGACACCACTCTGTTCCTCAAGCCAGCATAAATAAAGTGGTCAGTATTGGTTTTTGTTATTAAAGACCTTTTAAGGGCAAGATCTCACTTTTTAATGATCTGAATAATATAGTTATTAAACCATGGAAGAGAGTATTTCCTGGGTCTACTTTTCCAGGTTTTTGTATATTTACTTATTAGATTGCACAAGGTTGAGGTGAAATTATTTACACTATAATTTAGATCTGGCTCTTTAGTTAATTTTTCCCAATTGACAACAAACTGTGTGTGTGTGTGTGTGTCGCGTTGGGCGCACGTAGGGTTTCCATGTTCTCCTGCATGTGGGGGGTTGCCTCGGACACGTGTTCAGAGAGAAACTAAAATGGAGGGAGGTTTGAAACTAGCTTTCGCTGGAGCTAGCTAATGGTGGCGCATGAACCATACCATACACATAGGGGATAGCCATAAGCTTATCAATGTGTGTGCGTTGAGATCAGCATGCAGCGTTAAGATTACAACTGGTTAGTGTTTAAAGACAGATCACATGCAAGATATGTTCTGTGCGTGATGCATTAAACCTAATGCAATGCGGTGGATGGCTTACAACCATCCAAAGTAAAATGGTAACACAAAACTTTCACATAACACACATTAACCATTCAATAGTACAGTTACATACATGCAATCACAAACATGTTGCGGTTGCTAACTAATAAGCTATGCCCATGTTACAGCCTTACTTGGAAACCATTTAACTCCTTTAAATGGTTTCCTCCGTTGGATTGCACACTCACAATGAAAGGGGGAAGCTGGTCGCCCAATCCTGTGGTTGCAGTTCGTAGGGGTAGGTAATGGAACCGGTCGCATTACTTGAGTCCCTGGAACTGGTTTCTTTCGTCGCCAGGGTTACGATGGGAAGGGGATCCAGTCGCCCTATCCTGAGGTTGCAGTTATTTCCCCCGAAATACGCAGCTGATCCTTGCAGACCGCTTGCCTCTTTGGGGACTCAACGGCAGTGCTGTGCTGCAGGATCAGTGGTTGGTCCGCTTGGTGGTTCTTCTTGACCACCAGGTGCTCTCGTTGCCTCCTTGCGTCTCGTCTCATCTACCCCCATCTACCTTAACTTAACTTAGTGAGGTCCCACTTCGGAGCTGGAACGTCCGCATTTGGAACTTATTAGACAAACAACAGGCGCTCGTTGAATGATGGGAGGTCAATGGAGTTTTTACAAAACAGTTCGCCAAACGGGTCATTATCCGACAGACAAAATCAAAAGTCTCCCTTGTCTTTTTAGATTATAGGTTGTCAGTAACCTGTACTACTACTTACGAGCCGTTATTATTTTGACTATCCAACAAAAACCTACTTTAAATCCGGCTAGCGCCGGTCAGTTGCGCGCCACTCTAAGCATACATTATGTAACTTTAGTTGCTAAGCTAACTGAAAACACTACTTCGCATGCCTGATCACTTCCCTTTGTGCGGACGAGGAGGAGGAGCCTCCTGTGGACTGTATGGAATTGTAGTTCCTGTTGTCCCTACAGCTGTATATGTATGGGGTTTGCCCCGCCAACCCACAACTTGGCGGATGGCTTACCAGCCATCCCAATAAAAGACTGCTCAGTTTGATCTATCTAGCTTACTAAGGAGGTAGCCAAACAGCATTTTGTCTGACATTCGCTAGGAAATTACACTAGCTAGTATTCTGACTGCATGCCGATGGTATGAGCACTGGGTCCAGTTTCCAGTGAATTGGTTGTGTGTGTTCACCCACAGGGCTGGGTCCACTGCTTACATTCCTTTGTTTTTGGTTTAATTAATGGGTTAAGCCTTTAGTCTCACGAGTGGTTAATTAAGCCATTGCATTATCTGCTGTTCAAATGAACCTGCTGCTAATCACATTGCTATGTGATCACATAGGCTATCATTCCAATGGCATAAACGATGTGATTTCTATAGGTGGAGGAGTCTGCCAATAGGAGTCTGAATTGGTTGTGAAAGGGGGAAAAAAACTGTAACAATTGTCTGACATGCTCCATTCAGTTATGACAAACAAGGCACAGCAAGCACTCCAGCTGAACTCTCTCCATCTTTCCAACAATAAAACCAATGCTGAGCTCTGAGGTCTTACTGCTGGGACTCCCTAACCCCCAAGACAAAACGAAAATGCTGAGAGACACAATACGGCCGGCTTCCATATTTATGAGGCCTTGCATCCCACCACATCTGGTGCTACGGAGGAGAGGGAGTTTGGCTTGAGCTGAATCTGTGCTATCCTGCAGGTAGGGCTACACCAGCCAGAGACTGGAAACAAAAGCTCTGTGCCTTTCAGCGCCTTTCCGTTGCTCTAACAGACGCTCGGAGGCTTTGCTGATGCACACACATTCGGCATTTGCGCGGTACTCTGTAGGACACAGAAATGTGAATCGCTGTTCATTTTGGCCCCCGAAAGAAGTGTACTGAGTCTGCTAGGGGGCCCGTCCTGGTAAGACACCGGGATACATGCTTGAGCTCATTTACATAGCTCTCTTTGTTTCAAACGAGAAATACAATCACACTCAAATTAATTTCCATTTTTCATTATTGTAAGTCCCAGCTTTTGTATTGGTACATAAAAGCCCATTTGGTTGCATAACTGAAATATAACTTAAGTTGTCAGGATAGCTTAATTGAGAACATTAATGATGAACATATTGTGCAAGTTCCCATATTAGTTTTACTTGAGTCTTTAAGCAGCTTTTACTTTGGTTCCACGCTGACTATTGCATAATTATACAGTGCCCTCCATAATGTTTTTTTTAATTTATTTGGCTCTGTACCCTACACTTTTAGATTTGTAGTCAAATGATTCACATGTGGTTGAAGTGCAGATTATCAGCTTTTATCAAAGGGTGTTTTGCTTTCACCATGTAGAAATCACAGCACATATGCATAGCCCGCCACCATAATGTTTGGGACTTAATAAATGAAAGTAGTGCACGTTTAGCACTTTGTCACATATCCTTTGTGTCGGGGAAGTGAGGATGCAGTAAAAATGCGTTTATATTCAATGCCCCATGGGAAAAAAGTATCGCGTGCTGAAACTCCTCATTCAACCTACAATTAATTATATTCAATGGATTTAATTGAATAATTATTATTAAAAATGACAATCATAAATTAAATTGCCGAATTAGTTGATAGGTAAGTTGAACAGTAACCTGGTGGATCAACTAATAATTTAAAAAGGGCTGTAATTTCTACATGGTGAAAACAATGTATAACAATAACCTTTATTAAAAACTGAGAATCTGCACTTTATCCATGTGCAAATTGTCTGATGACAAAACTAAAAAAAAATGTATTTGTCCCAAACATAATGGAGGGCACTGTATATAGCATATAAAGCAAAGGTCTTTATTCAATGTTTCTTTTTTGCTCCTTCAAACAGCAGGCATCTACAAACACATGCCAGCCCCTTTCATTTCGCAAACCGCATTCTGCCACAGCTTCCATTTTATCTGTCAGCAGGTGACATTTCTAAAAACAGGTAACAAGGACAGTCTCCCGATCAAAGTTGATGGAAAGAAAAGAGAAGAGAAAGAATGCTATGGAGCCATTAACCTTCATGAAATCTATATTCAAGAGTCGGCTTGGAGTTTGTCGATGCGATCATACCGATTTCTGACACCCGCTGTCTTGATGTTCTAAGATTATCCCTGGGTTAGGATGGTGCATCCCTAAAACTTACGACTGTGAAGTTCAGTTATTTCATTTTTTTTATTATCCTTTTTTTCTTTCATTTGTTTTCCTTTTGGGCTGAACGGCAGGCAGCTAATAACGTCTAAACAGCAGGCATGCGCGTGCTACAAAATAAAGGTAACAAAGTGATGTCACCTGCGATTAGTTTGGAATAACAGTAAGAAAAACAGATATGGCGACAACTGCTTTTATTTATGACAGTGGCGGGTTTTAGTTTCCCTGTGGGAGAATGAGTTCACTGAATGTTACCTACAATGCTATCTTTTAATTATGGCAATAAACGACTGCCAGAGCTCATCAGATCTAAAATAAAGACGTTTAATATAATTAAGGTTGAACCCGTAGACCCTGAAAACTGTATTTCATAATGCTTTATGCTTCCACAAGCCTTTTTAATTAATCTATTCAAAATATTGCACTTGTTGCCAGTGTAGCTTTAATCAGAGTTAATATATCATTATTTTTCCCATAAGATCAAATACTCCAAAGAAAACTAGTCAGAAAGCTCAATATTGTGCCCTACTAGAGGTTACATATAAGGTTATATACTTGTGTGTGTCCAGGTTATTTATGTAAGTTATTGTCCAGGACTCAAGTGTTCCACCTTCTGATTACATGGCCACTTCCATAAATGCTATATACCTTGCCCCTCTTCCCCCAATACCCTCAAATCAGAAGAAAGAAAATACTAAAAAATCAAAAACCTTCATAAACATGTGAATTGAAGATTCGGGCACATTCAATATCAACAAATTGCAGCTAGACTGAATGTGTCTAACACCAAGACTGAAACTGGAGAATAAGAAAAACAAGAAGCAATTAATAGTATGTGAAGGCCAGTGCAGGAGGAACTCAATAACTGGGCAGAAGTGTACTGCTCATCCCCTGGGGTAGATTCAGAAGAGCTTGTATTGCCTCCATGTATAACAGAACACAGTGCTGAGAAACAGGAGCTCAGACACAACCCCCCCCCCCCCCCCCCCTCCCACCCCCACAAAAAAAAAAGAAGAAAAAAGCTATTAACGTCAGGGTGCTCTGGGGAGCCATTGGTATAAACAAGGGCCACCTTAATAATCCACACTGTCTTAAGGATTGATCATTCACACAGACCCACAGAAGGACCCTGTCAGGAGGGCGACAGGCCATCGTCATTCCTCACATGCTAACGGGAGCCTTGCGTCCCGCCGTTGCTGAGGTAACTAAAGGGTTTGGGATTAAACAAGGTTCGGTGTGGGAATTCGTGAGCAGGCTTTTTTTTTTTTTTTTTTTTTAAACAGCGAGCAAGCTTTCTGGTGCCGGTGGGGACAGCATTGCAAATTACAGGTGCCTGAAAAGGTGACCGGCCACATCGAACCCTGGAGCGCGATCGGCCGGATCTCTTAATCAGTGACACCAAAGTCTCGAGGTCCCCAGCTATAAAGCAGCTCTGGAGTTTGTTAGTCAGCCACACCGCCTCCCCATCACCCAGGGCTTTTGCGTCTGGCAGCAGGAGAATCTTAACGTGTTCCAGAGGTCTGCTTTTCAAACTGTGGTGCAGCACTAGTAGTATTAGTCATAATATTTGCAGGGCAGTCATAGTAGGAGTAATGGAGGGAGTCACAGGAGTAGTAGAGCAGTAGTCATCAAAGACCAAAGGATAGCAAATACACATTACAGCTTTGGGGAAAACAATAATGTTTTAAATGTGTACATAAGATATAGTTTGATCAGAGGAAAACATAGAGGGGATTTGGCCACCCCAGACCACTCAAACTCTAATGAAAACAAATAGTTGAACATGAGTCATGACATACAATGCAGAAACTCTATAAGTGAGACAGTTCTGATGCATTTGTTCAGACCTAGACCACGTGTCTTGTATATGAGTAAGACACTGGCAACATGCTGAAGGTCCCTCACAAGCCTTTGGCGAAGATATGCATTCATTAGCATCATATTTGTTTGTGTTGTAGAGGCCCAATGTATTTTTATACACTGTGCATTTGCAAAAACAATTTGATAAAAAACACACACGCACACACGCACACACATTGCTAATAATGTATGCTGTTCAGACCAGGTCTGAAAATGCTGCAGTACTCAACAAACCCTCCCTCCTCCTGCTCCTGTGATTTAAGAAGGTATCATTAGCCTTTTTTTATGATTGTTTTTCCATGGTGGCCCACAGAGAATCATTCCTTTTGCAGGCTATGGAAAGCGGTAGTATTAAATGTTATTAACAGAGCACACAAACACTCGACAGACACCCGCCGCGTCTCACGGCCAAATGACCACAGAGGTCCTCCAGTCCACATTAGCTGGGTCGCCACGGCACTGGGGTGTAGGCCAGTCTGAGCTGGGGGCCTCCGCTCATAGAGAGGCAGCAGCCTCATCGCGTTTGGTTCCATTTTTCATCAGATTGCTAAATTAGCCCCGTTCACAGCACAAAACCTGCTTTGACATTCCGAACACGTCTTCGTTCTGCTCAGAGTGGTGACTGCGTTCCAGATTCCTGGTAAATGTTATGACCATAAAAAAGAAGGGGGAGGGGTAGGGGGGGGTGGGGGGGGGGGGGGGTGATACTGTGAAGACTTAATTAGTGGATTATTTTAAGGCACTTTTACAATTGTATTGTGCTTCCTGCACATCTTCACAGCTTCCTGGGAACATTCAACGTTAATTATGTTGCTTTAATTCAGTCTGATTTACTTTACAGAGACAGAGTGGGAAATTGTGCAGCAGAAAAATGGTGCAGAATGTCACATTAAGCTATTTTTCCAACTGGCTTAAACAAAGATTTGTCAACTGCAAAATGGGTTTCTATGTGTTGCATGCTTAATATTGCAAGAAATATAATTGCATACGGATACAGTTGTCTGTGTACATCAGGGCTATGGTCAAGATGAGAAAAATGTTTCATTATTTCATGAAATGAAAATGGTGCTGGATTGAACACCTGTTTGCAGAGTGCTGTTGCTATATGATGGTTCCACATGTTACTCGCTGTTTGCATTTATATAGCGCCTTTCACGAAACTCAAAGCGCTTACAGTGACGAGGGGGAAACTCACCTCTACCACCACCAATGTGTAGCACCCACCTGGGTGATGCAGCGGCAGCCATTTTGCACCAGAATGCTCACCACACATCAGCTGAGGTGGAGAGGGAGAGAATGATTATTAGCCAATTAAACTGGGGGATGATTAGGTGGCAGATTGAAAGAGCCAGGTTGGGAAACCCCTACTCTTTGCGATACGTGTCATGGGATCTTTAATGACCACAGTGAGTCAGGACCTCAGTTTAACGTCTCATCCGAAAGACAGCACATCACTGCACTGGGGCATTGGGATTTATTTGACCAGAGGGAAGATTGCCCCCTACTGGTCCACCAACACCACTTCCACCAGCAACTTAGTTTTCCCAGGAGGTCTCCCATCCAAGTACTAACCAAGCCCACACCTGCTTAGCTTCAGCAATTCAGCAGGAGCAGATTGCCTGGTGGTATGGCTGCTGGTATGGAAGTAAAGATATCTGCACAACACGAGGATACTGGTTCACAACATGCAAGCTGAATCGTAGCAAAGTTTGGAAAAAATTATTGCACCATCAGTGCACTCCAGGTTTTAGGCATTGAAAAGGGAGGTTCCTTCCTTCTACAACAATGTTACAAATGTCCCTCCTCCATCGTTACCCACAGTTCCAAAAAATGTTAATATTGACTTTTGTCGAATATAGCTTTGCATAAAACTAGCACCATTGCCTGTCTATAGGACTCCATTATACAGTTTGGAACAGGAGACAGCAGAATAGCAGCCAATCTTAATTACTGCCATGTAAGCAATCAATATTGGAGAATTGCATATTTTACTTTTTCTTCAGGCTCCTATTGGCACACATGCACTACAATGACAACTCGAGATCACGAGAAAATAACAATCCATTTGAATGGATCTCTATGGGAATTGGGGGGTGGGACTAGATTTTGCTGTAAATTACACTGGAACAGTATGGAGCACATGGTTGGCTAAAGGGCTCTAAGTCATCAAGGGTCTGACGTATCAAACCAGCCTTAAACCATCACTCTGCTGCCAGATATGCAGTAGATATGGATGGATAACTTGAAGGGACTTATTTTTCCATAGAGTTCAATAGGAAAATGTGTCAGGAGAAACAACCCTTAAAGTGATCCATCCATATCTACTGCATACCTGGCAGCAGAGTGATGGTTTGAGTCTTGTTTGATACGTCAGACCCTTGATGACTTAGAGCCATTTAGCCATGTGCTCCAAACTTGCCGTGCGCGAGTTTTCCATTGAATGACAATTTACGCATTAGGTGTAAATGACAATTTGCGCATTAGCCTTGATATAGGTGTTATCAGCTCCTTTTTAATGGATAGCCATTGTCCCGTACCATCGCACATCGCCTGGATGTTGATGGAGTGGGCTGAAAGCAAATGTGCATGGCATTCCCCTTCACTGAGGGAAAGGTAGGCTATGGACCCTTTTATTATTATGTATTTTTTGATATAGGCTACACAATAATACTATTTCACATTGTAATCTTGATATTTTAATCATGCTTGTGCGCGCCCCTGTGTGTAACAGACAGGAGGGTACGCGCATTGTGCACACGCCTTTGTAGACGCACTTATATGCGCCGTTAAAATAACATGTATAGAACTGCGACATGACTTTAGACCAGGTTAGTGGTGGTTCTAGCGCAAGCACTTTCTGCTGGCTCAAGATAGCAATACGCCAAAAAAAATCCTGGCCACTCCTCATCTTAAGACCAACACGCCCAAACGGCGCAAGAGTACATGCTAGTTAAACGGCGTGAGCGTTAGGCGTTATTATGAACCTACCGCCGGGTGTAAGACACTTGCGTTTGGGTTAGCGCCGCTTTGCGCCGGGTGTAAGATAGGGCCCCAAGAGTCTTTTGATGTTGTTAAGTCACAGACATCAGGAAGTCATGGCATACAACGGATATGCTACCAAATATTAAAAATGATTACTTTATTCTATATATAAATGCAGGGGTGCCAATAATTGTGGCACACGTGGTTTTGTTAACAATAATTATTTCTTGATGAGGGATTGTTTTTTCTCATAATACATTTACCTCAATTAAGGGTTGGATTTTCTCATTTTTTCAGTGTCAGATTAAGCTAATTCACCAAATGGTGAATTTTTTATAACCCTTTTTACTCGTCTTTACCAGGGGTGCCAATAATAGTAAATGTGCTGCTATTAATGCATATATTATCTCGCAAACGTTTTGCAAGAGAACGCAAAAGTTTTGCAAGATCTTGCAAAAGTTTTGCAAGATCTTGCAAAAGTATTTCTGTTTTCTTCTCACCCATGTCCCTTTAGGGGCTCCATATTACTGTGTGTTGTAACTTTTTATTAACTTAAAAATATGAGAATATAAATGAAATAAATTAATTAATAAAAATGTTGTCAGGCGTTTTTAGACCAGTGAAGGTTGTGAAGGTTCAGAACTGAAGTCAGTGGATCATCAAACAGGCTGACGCGTACCTTGCTGATCCAGAGGCGGAGGAGAAGGAGGATCAAACAGGCGAATAATGGATGCCAGCACAAATCCACAGCGGCCCGTGTCTTTGCCGGCGGCACAAAGACTCTGACAGGTGAGGAGCGACACAGACACGTTTTAAAGCAGACACAATCACCCAGGGATACGTAGCTCAGCCGCACATCTTCAGGATATAGTTAGGGAAAATTAATAAAAGTTTACATATATGCTAGACTGGAAATGTACTAAAAAATACTTTAAAAAAAAGAAACAATATAATTATTGAGATAAACTCAAAATGCGAAAAAATATTGTAGTTTAGTCATGTTTCAATGGAACCAACCAAAATGATACATTTAATTTTATTAAATAAAAACATAAATTTCACCAGAATCAAGGTTTCATAATTATTGCCACCCCTGGTTTAGTAATTTCTGCAACCACCTCTGGCAAGGATAACAGCATGGAGTCTTTTCCTATCATGTTTGACAAGGTTAGGGAACACATTTGGAGGGATTTTGGATCATTCCTCTATGCAGATCCTTTCAAAAGCCTTCACATTCTTGGGTTTGCGCTTACCAACTGCCCTCTTCAGTTCAGCCCACAGCTTTTCGATTGTATTGAGGTCCTGTGACTGAGATGCATGGCCATTGCAGAACATTGATTTAGTAGTCACGGAACCATTTCCGTGTGGATTTTGAGGTTTGCTTTGGGTCATTGTCTTGATGAAAGATAAACCTACGGCCAAATCTCAGCCTTCTGGCAGAGGCAACCAGATTGGCAGCTATTTGGTGGAATCCATTATGCCATTGATCTTAAAGGCATACTGAATTTTGTTAGAACATAATGTTGTATTAGCTACCTGGCCCCGATATGAGTCGTAATATTCAAGCTTTGCTCCAGTGGTCAGCAACTGGCCAACGAAGAATGATGTTTTTTCTCTCTCCATTCACTCCCATTGTATGGCGAAACAGGCCAAAAGCACACTTATAGCACATGAACGAATGCAGACAACGCGGATTATGCCGATATACAAAATCACAAACTGGGCGTTTGAACCTTTTGAACCAATTTTTGATTGATTTGATTTTGAATAACTATTTTCTGAGAACTAGCAACTGTTGCTAGCTTCTTTATTGCTTGGTTTTTTTAGAGGATGCTTCAGGAAGTGAGTGGGACCGTTACGGGCGGATGAACAAACAAGGAAGTTGTTAATCAAACATCCGGATCTTCTTCCAAACCTTTGTTTGGAAAAAGTGTAAAATATCATGAATGGAGCTTTTTATCTTTTCAAATGCCCGGTTCTGGATGTTGTGATTTTGTATATCGGCATAATCCTTGTTGTTTGCGTTCAATTATGTGCTAAAAGTGTGCTTTTGAGACCTGTTTCACCTCCAAATCCCTCCAAATGTGTTCCTTAACCTTATCAAACATTACAGGAAAAGACTCCATGCTGTTATCCTTGCCAGAGGTGGTTGCACCAAGCACTAAAACAGGGGTGTCAATAGTTATGAAACCTTAATTTTGGTGAAATTATTTTTTTATTAAATAAATTTATGATTTTGGTTGGTTCCATTGAAACATGAATAAACAACAATATTTTTCACATCTTGGCATTTTGAGTTTATCTAAATAATATTTATTTTTTTAAAGTATTTTTGTGCATTGCCAGTCAGGGGTGCCAATAATTCTGGAGCCCACTGTATATGTATATATATATATATATACAGTAGTAGCACACTGAAAGGACAAGTGAAACAAACAATCAAATAAATAAATAATCTTAGGATGTGTCCTGGATGAAAAAGTTGTTAAACAGGCAAAATATTCTCTAAATGTAGTGTACTTAAAACCCCTGGATGATATAGGTCTACTGATTTCCAGGGTTTCGCTGAGTATGTTCGGGAGCATAGTTTTCAGGAAGTAAACAAACATTTTGCTCCCATAATTGTTACACACAGCTTCACTGATGTTTTCCTTCAAAAACAACAACAAGAACACGTGAGCATGGCTGCGCAAAGGTGGGACATCTTAGGACACTTCCACTGTACGGTTGGAAAATAGTATGGAGGATTTTATTTTTTTGCATACTGCATGTCACATACTAAACAGTATACACAGCCTTAGAGTTAGCATCCTCCAAGAGTAGATAATTGTCAGCAGCACTTGCAACTTTTAAGTCTATGGGATTCTGGGTAATGTCTCACTGGGTGGGCAGGAGGATCACTGCTCACATAAACACTTTTATGCTTTGCCCAATCAACACAAATGTGCTAATAGCCAACACTAGCACTCATACACACCCACTTGTATGTGGCCTGATTCCCAAGAGAACACTCTCACCATCACATGCTGCTGGGACACCACAATCTGTCAATCTCTCCCCTTTCAGGAGAACTAGAAACTAATTTCAAAAGCAAATTTCCATAATTACCACAAATTATTACTCTTAAAGATGGCCAAATTATCTTTAAAATAAGGTTTTTTTCTCCCCATATTTAAATTTTTTTATCATCATTATTTCTCCAAAAAATTCAGTTGGTTAGACTCAATCTATTTTAAATATTCATGTGTACACTTGTACATTTTCTGCAATTAGGCTATTTAAACTATGCAAACATTGAGGTTGAGCGTCTCACTCATTCCAGAGTAAATTAGATGACTGGGTCTGTACTCTGTAAACAGGTTTTATAAAAGGGGAAAGGTCAAGTGAAGCAGGCAAAGGTTAATAGCCACATCAAAATTGAGCTTTCCAGAGATTTACCTTTGACTGCCTTATTTCTTTTCTATGGATTTATGGTTTTATGTGCAATACTTTCCCTAGGTTGTACAGTGAGGCCAACAGTTTCTCTTTAAAAAAACGGATTTATTTTTGCTTATTTTTCTTGAGTGAAAGAAAAAACAAAACAACAAAAATATGGATACAAAATATAATTTAAATTATGTTCTCCCAGGTTGCATCCATTTTATTAAAATTTTTGTTTCACTGGAAAGTGCAGTGAGGAACAGATGTGGAGATTTCAATTTTATTATTTCCCTGGGATAGTAAAATTAATTAAACATTGTGTTATAATAATAATAATAATAATAATAATAATAATAATAATAACAATAATAATAATAATAATAATAATGAGCCCTTTGGTCCCTGTACAGAGCTGTGTTTGCATTCTTGGCATTATGATGTCGTTCTTTTGGCCTCATCGTACTGTTACATCCAATGTGCATTAGAATGGTTTTCACCCGAGTATGATGCGGTTGGGATGAGGATCAGCACTAGAGGTTAGAGGTCATGGTCCTCTCCCGAGAAAAAGATAGTTTGTCCCCGTCAGGTGAGGGGGGAACAACTGCCCCAAGTGGAGGCGTTCAGGTATCTCTGGGTCTTATTGAGGGTAAAAGTGAGGGTAAAAGGGGCCGGGAGATTGACGGCCATTTAAGTGCAGCAGTAATGCGGGTGATGTATCGGACGGTGATAGCTAAGAAGGAGCTGAGCCAAACGGCAAATCAATTCTTCAATCAACCAGTCAATCTCCGTTCCTACTTATGTTTCCATGAGCTGTGGGTAGTGACTGAAAGAGTGAAATCGTGAATAAAAGCGGCCTAAGGACTCTGCCATCCGGGAGACCTTAAAGTAGTGCCGCTGCTGCTTTGCAGAGGAGCCAGTTGAGGTGGTTCAGACATCTGGTAAGGATGCTCCCTGGGCGTCTCCCTTTGGAGGTGTACCGGGCACGTCCAGCTGGGAGGAAACCATGGGGCACACCCAAGCTACGCTGGAGGGATTACATCTCCCAGCTGGCCAAGGGATGTCTGGCCTGCTCCGCTTACCACCGCAACCCTGACTTAGACCAAGCATTTAGAAAATGAATGGATGGATGGATAATAATAAAAATACATTTGCTTAATTTCAGAACTTAAAGGTATTTGTAGGTTAGGATTGCATTGACTCTAACCCATCAAGGCTAACAAATAGATTCAGTGTCTCATGTTCATGAATAAGTAACTTCAAGCTTGCCACTACTGTAGGATAGCTTCAATGCCTTTTGAGTGTTGTGCATAATATGGTAATGCTTTAGGAGATTTTGCCATGCGTGTGCCATCATGAGCAGCCGTGTGAACAAATGGGGATAATCATACGTGTTACCCCCATCCTGGCCTTCCGATTGGCTGTGGGGAGATCAGAGAAGGCCAGCATGATTCCTTGTCGATCACCGTGGATTGAGCGGTTGATTATTCTGGGCAGTTTACACAAACAGCGGACTGAGCCTCCCTCCCTTTTCCCATTCTCCAAGTGGCCCGGCGACTGTTGCCTCCTCTTTCCCCAGTCTGTTTGTGTTCCACGTCATGGCCGCGGGAACGGAATATATTATTGTGGACTCTGATTGGTCGGCCACTCTTCCTAGTGATTCCACTCAGAGCCACTGTGGAAGCTTTAGATCTACCCCCCCCCCCCCCCCCCCCCCCCCCCCCCCACTGTTCCGTTACATCACAGCCCGCAGGGGGGTGCAGCCGCCATGTGTCTGAGCTGGAAATACCTCCTCACCGGTACATTGTAAAAATAGCACACCTATAACCATGCTGCTGCATTTGACCTATTTGGTGCTTTTGTTTACATTTCTTTTTTTACACATATGGGAGGACTGTGAGGCTAGTCTGCCTTATCTGGCTCAGGTCTCTGTGAAAAGACAATGTGATGACCCCCTTGTCGCAAATCTTTTTTTTTCTCTCTCATATGTATGTGTTTTAGGCAGGATTTTACACGTTTAGCTTTCAAAGAATTAAATGAAAAGATATGTATTCTGCTGAGGCCTGAAGGGGATGGTGAACCCCATGAAATGAAGCATCTGGGGCAGTTTTGGCCAAATGCATTGAGGGCCATTGACTTGGACTTTCTTGCATTCGATTAATGGGTTTTTCTGTCATTAGCAGAGAATGTTGCACGCCATATGTCACTCAAGTTAATTTGTTTTGCTTAGGCCTGTGGTGCTGGATTAATCTCAGTCATAAATAAATAAATAAATCACTCCTGAAAGTTTGGCAGTCAAGTAGACTACTCTGACAGCCATTAGCTAATTTAGAACATTTTTGTCTTCAATCACTTTGTATCCAATTATTCATTTAGTCTAGGATAATATCATATTATGATTTATATATACCAGGCATTTAGAATACTAATAATAAACTCCTTGTAATTATATAATAATAATAATAATAATAATAATAATTATCTCATACCATTTACCTCAATTTTAATAACTGGAATTATGTCTAATGAAAGTGTTAACCAACCATGCCAGTATTCTGGGGCTTATGTCAAAACATTGTGCCCTAGAATGCTGGCGAGCTTTGCTTGATGCTTTGCGTGAATATACACAGTTGGCGTACTTCAGTAGAACGCAGTTTTTGAAAAACCGTGCCCAACAAGGTCTGTGAATGTTCGGGAGTAACCGGGTCATCGTTGCTGTTGATTTTTTTTAATGTCAATTTTTGGCATTTTGAGTGCCACAGACCTTGGACCTATTGAGGCCTGTTTTATCAGGGTGATATCACGGTGAGCTGCAGCAGATATGTAAAAAAAAACTAGTAGGTTCTCAGCGAAACTACCTGGATGGATAGATAGCACTCTGGGTATGTAGAAACACATCAAAATAAATTTTTTGGGTGAACTGTCCTTTTAACTGATCGCTTGACCTGACCGGTATCTTGGTAACCATATCAAAAAAAAAGTAAAATAGATAAACCAAACTAGGACAGATGCTTCAAAAACTAAATGTACTACATGTTAACTCTTGTAACTCTAAGGGCTTTCTGCTAATTCTATTGCTTATTCAATACAGCAAGGCACGAACTGGATCCAAGCACCTGGAAAACAAAAGAAGAAATCTTTGAATTTTCAGAGGAGCCCATTAAGTCAAGGACATTTTACGAGTCCCGCCGGGCACACACAATGTCCTTCCATACAGGTAGTCAATGTCGAACAGCATATCCACTCTGTTAACTGGAAAATATTCAACATTACTGTACTTAAAAAAAAGCTTACTGTACAGTGTGAAAGGGTTCATAACACTGGGAATAACTGTTTTATGCCATGGCCTACATTTTTACATTTCTGGGACATTGTCAAAATACAGAAAACGTCCGTTGTTTAACGTTTAAACGGTCATTTATGAGAACTACGATAGTTATACCACCATCTTGTCTTTTAATTAAATTACTCAACCTTAAGGGTGTCCTTGTCGGGGTTTTGGGTGGCACATCCTATTAAGGCACTATTCTAGAGCGTGGGCTGTGTGGATGAGCCCCACATGCCAGTGTTCAAATCTGGACATGCCAGTGCCAGCAGGGGCCGGCAGCCCCAAAGGGTGATGCACAATTGGCACGACCATCGTCCAGAGAAGGGACTCAGTCATTCAGGATGAAAGCACGTCGTTACTCATTACAATAGTGATCCCCACCGGTCAATCGGGTGCCCATGGCCCAGCTGTCCAGCTGCGCGTGAAGTCTCTTCCTCCAATTTGTGTCTGTGTGAGCCGAACATGTAGAGTGTTGCAGTGCGATGAGAAATGATGCCTGAGGTGCATTCAGATTCAGTGAACAGAGCCGAACGTGCGCGGCAAACATGTTTTCTTTTCGCATTTTCTTTGACTGAAATCTCCATCTGGGAACACATTTCCCTCAGTCCAGCGTCCATTTTTGTCCGCCGCAGACCGTTCGCTTATGTTTGCAAACGTTTGCGGCGAACACAAAGCTCACGGAAAAAAGTTTGAAATAGTTTGCAAACGTTCGCAAACGTTAGCCTTGTTCGCTGAATTTGAACGTACCTCTGGCCTCACGTGCTTTGGGAGAGAACACACAAAGTTTACGGCAATGAGTACTGAATGAGTACTGAGTATTATTTGCCATTCCAAATCAGTGAAGAAAGGGAGAAAGGCAATTCTAAAAGTGGCTGCATTTTTCCTGCAAACCAGCTGGATGGGTAGAAACAAATTTTTACCGTGTTTTATAGCTGACAATATAGGAATATGTGATAGATAGGACAATTTGTAGTTGCCAACTTATGGAAAATACAAGGTACTTGGCTAAGGTATTGAAACAGTACTGTAAGGGACATGGCTCAAATCAGTATGGTAGTTAAATGAACCATATGGTGTGATATGCTGTGCTGTCCCACATGCATTGATTTACCTATTGTTTTTTTGGGATGGTGTTTAGTACTTCTTGCCAAGAAGACTAACAATGAGGAAATTAAATACTAATTTATATGCTGAACATGTACTGTACCCATCCGGAAATGACTTCATATTTTAGAATTTGATATCTAGAAAGATTATACACTGCATTTATGAATAGGTTCCCCAAGAAGGAACCAGTTTATCAAATATTTAATATTTTGGACCCGTTATGTCGCATACTTATTATAGCCTACCATTTTGAACTATACTGTGTGAAAGAGGTTGTGGTCATTTTAAGATTCATTTAATTAGAACCATTTTGAGTATTTATACAAGCAAACCGCTAAAAACAGCATTCATTTGTATCACTCAACATGGTGTCAGTCCCTTATTACATGGCAATATCAAGCCATACATAATTAAAATCATTTGAGTTTTATTTTACACAGGGCTAGAGCTGGGAGAAATGCACATTTATAATACATACTTAAAGAAGACAATTTAATGCCATTGTGCGGAGAACATCACCGTGAGAATTTCCTTTTGACCTACTTTTATAGTTTGTACAAACAACATAAGTGTGGCTGGAAGTGGAATACCGTGTTTATTGTCACTTTACCCATTTATAGAAACTTTACTGGTGTCTAAAAGTGTAAATCAATTTCAAGTAATTATTCATTTTTTATTTGATCTGGGTTTGTGCCATGATGTCTTTTTTTATTGAAAATTGATGTATTGAAACAGACAGGATGATGGCATGAGGACTACTTATTCAATGCATTTGCGAGGCACACTGATCTGCAGTGATCAGTGCCATCACTGAGTCAAAGTGCATCTCGTAAAATCCGTCAGCATAAAGGGTACTTTAGAACACAAACGTTTTGTTAAAATGCATACACACATTTCAGCACTCTACGAACCTTAGCCCTCTAGCATAGACGGCTGCCATCGGCAGCCATATTCCCAGTTGCAAGTGATCACATACGTTTTGATGTCAACATAGCAGGCCTTGGCCGGCGCCTTATAAATGTTTTATTCATTTGTGCACTTGTTTCCATATAGCAAAAAATGCAGTGGAAATGGCACATACAGCCATTAGAAGCTTCAGAGATACCAGCCTATCAGTGATAGTAGCATAAGTCAGACAGACATCATTGCAGAAGTGGTTGTAGCAATTTGCTGTGATTCTGATCACTGATCCAGGCGCACTGGTAAGACAAGCATGGACGTAAGAGGCATTATTGTGTTGGGATTTGGCAGTGCTCAAGCATTACTGTGTACATAGACGGCTGGGAACAGACATTATTGTTTGCGGAGATGGCTGTGTTCAGGAATATTCGTGAAGAGAAATGGCTGCAGTCAGACATTCATTGTTTCAGAATTATTGTGCACAGAAACTGTTGTGTTTTAGCATTGTGTTTAGTGATGTTGAGGTATTATTGCATAGGGAGAACGCTGCATTCAGACATTACTCTGTACAGAGATGGCTGTGTTCAAACATTATTGCACGGGGAGATGCCTGTATTCAGTTCTTATTTATTATTATTTTGTGAGGATATGTCTATGTTTTGGGCGGCACGGTGGTGCAGTGGTTAGCACTGTCGCCTCACAGCAAGAAGGTACCGAGTTCAAATCCCGGCTGGGGGCCTTTCTGTGTGGAGTTTGCATGTTCTCCCCGTGTCTGCGTGGGGTACTCCAGTTTCCTCCCACAGTCCAAAGACATGCAGGTTAGGCTAGTTGGAGACTCTAAATTGCCCATTGGTAAGTGAATGGTGTGTGTGCTCTGTGATGGATTGGCGGCCTGTCCAGGGTGTATGCCCAATGCATGCTGGGATAGGCTCCAGCACGCCCCGCGACCCTGACCAGGAATAAGCGGGCTAGATAATGGATGGATGGATGTCTATGTTTTTTCATTATTGCGTGGAGAAGTTTCCGTGCTCAGGCACTGTGTGTCAGAGTTCTGTGCACAGATCCCACAGACGCAGATTCTCAGTGTCATCCACAGATGTGGCTGTGAGGCCAGTTGCTGCAGCCGCAGTAGAATCTCATTAAGTGCCAGCTCATTCTCCCCTAGTTAAAGTCAGATATTTCATTTTGTTTTGAAGCCATATTAAATAGGTCTAAGATAAGCAATCATGTGTTGAAGCGTTTTTATGACCATTTTATTTCAAAACCATGGGGTAGTCCTCAGTACTTGACAGCATGGGACTTGGAATAACAAACACAATGATATCCAAGTAGGATGATAACCCAAACATTCAAGGCAAGAGCTTATTAAATAAAGCCTGACAAGATAGAAAACCAATGTGATAGCAGTCTGGAGTGGGGATTAAGCAAGTCTATTGACATAAACTATTTGCGGCTCTTTTTTTTTTTTTTAGAGGGAAACAATTAAAAAGTCAAGATTAAAGCTTATCTTTTCAGCATTTGTAATTCTCCTTGGCAGGTTGCAGATTTGTCTCCCAGTTTTCTTTGCAACTTTACCCTTGACAAATATGATCAATAACAATACCTTTGTTTTGCCCTTTTCCTTTGCTTGTGCCATTTCTTTGTCAAAGAGCATTTGTTCATCTATCCGATAGCCATTCCTGACTGGCCTCATTTTCATTAGTCTAAACAACATTTAGTGATTGTAAACTACAAACAATGTCTATGAATATTATTCACTTAGCTTTATTTATTTATTCATTAATTTATTTCTTGTAAATACAGTTCTTGCCGGTGTAATGTACAACAGCCTAAAGTAGAAATGGCTCAGAATTTGTCGTCAAATGTACATTGATTCTTTCTCACCGTGAATCAATTCCCCGACGCAAAATTTAGCAGCAGCTAAACTGACTAGGCTGTGTTCGTACCAAGGCCATAGTCATTTCGATGTGTTCATGGTCAACATGCTTTCAAAACAAACAATACTGACATTATGTATTAGAAGAATCATAAGACTATTACTTGCTATATTGCTGTATGATTTCACTGTCCAGCTCTATATGTCAATAAACAAAATTAATAAATAAAAAAACAGTTGTCGAATCCAAAATGTCTTTAAGTAGCTTTGGCATACGTTGCCACTCCCTCAAACGCATGAGTACTTTGAAGAGGAGCACTACAAAAGCCAAACAGTGTTAAAGAACCATCTGTTAACACCAGCACTGTTGATGACTGAATTAACAGTAGGCTCACCCCTGTTCGCAAGCTGCAGTCATTTCCAGAGGGATAGACTGAGTGCACGATGCATTGGAAGTGTGTTCAACGTAAAATTACAGCATCAAATCAATAAAATAATGGAGGGAAAATGTAACCACTATGACCACCACCACCACAAAAAAAATCACCAGGATACATTTGCATGAAAAAAAAAACTAGTTCAAGAATTAAGAAAATAAATAAATAAATAAATGTTGTCAAGGTAATTACGCACAAATCCCACAACATGCATTTCCATAGGGAGGAAAAATGTATCACCACCGTGTACTACCGCATGCAGTTGTTCATTTACATCCAAACAAGATGGCAAATAAATACATCATAAAAATACACAGTATAGAAAGTATTTTTAAGACTGTGATTGCTTGCCGTGCTGCTTGGGCCCACATTAATACTACCGTCTCACAGTGGAGTTTGTTACCAATCCTTGTTAACAATACACTCATTAACAGCCTATGACTGTTGGAACCTCTTAGATTCACGGCTGATCAGAAGCAATCTTGCCGAATGCACTGGTGCTGCCGCTTATTTAATGGCTGATTGCCACACGGAGAGCCTTAGAGACAATTCCCATGGCAAGGATTTATAAACTTGCTTACAGTTGCCCTTTCATCTGTGTAAAAGGGGAATTCAAAAATCCAAAATATACTCCTGAGAATGTCCACTGCTGAGGCAGAACATTGAACTTTTTGAGTTGTGATCAGGGAAATAAAATGTCATTTGGACAAAGGCGCATTGTGACACTTAGGCTATTTATGCATCTCAGTACACTTTAAGTATGGGTGAGGGACAGGCCGAGGTATCAAATACTTACTTAACATTTTTGACACCAGTAACATCCTTATGCATTATGGAGAGTTTTCAACATTAATTTTTTCATTAACATCAATTATCATCAATACTAAGGACACACATATTAATTAACATAATTGGATGGCTTGGTCAATAACATGGTTCTTTGAAAATACCCAGGGACCTGCAGAGATGTTTTCAAATTTAACCAATGTCTATAAGATGGTGAGGGAACGCCATCCTGCGGGTTTGCACTTTGCAACAAAAACAGACCCTTCCCTCACCAGGGATGCAGCCCGCCTCGTTTTCAACTATTTTCTCATGTCACCCCCCTCCTGCTTTCCCGCCACTGGCTCCCGGTGGCTACCCGCATCAAATTCAAAACTCTGGCGTTGGAGTAAAAGGCTGCTAATGGTGCTACACCCCCATATCTTCAGGCCATGGTCCAGCCCTACACCCCATCCTGTGCTCTATACTCTCTCCACCTGACTACCTCAGTCAGGGCGGCAGTGTCCCTCTCTACTGTAAGGAAAAATGGCACAATTCTGGTTTTTGTGGAAAAGATGATTTCATTTACAGGAACGGCCATTGTCAGAGATGCACCCTTGGTTCAGCGGAGTCAATGTGAACCCTGAACATCCAAAAACTCTAGATATACATTTTCTTAGCCACGGTTTGCTGTCAATAAAGTTACACTTCTCATGTAAATGAAGTTCCGCTCCTGAAGTAATCAATGCACATTGTTGTCTGAGACACTCTATTCTATAGCCCATTCTATGATTGATGGCCGTCGCTCCATGACTCCATCATGAATTTCTTTGTAGCCATATGTGGAGGTGATGCCAAATGTAGAGACATCCTGTTTCTTAGTAACCATGATAACTATCCCTTTGAGCAACCTGGTCTCACAGCCCATTCGTATCTATTCTACGAAATTCCAGTCCCGAAAATTCGTACTTATTTTACGAATTAGCGATTGCACACCACGTGACTTTACGATTTTCTCCGATTAATTACGAGACAAAACGGAGATCCACCATTTTTATTTCACGGTCAAATAAGGCGAATGGGTAAGCTGCCGGTATTGTACTTATAGTTTATACTTATAGTTATAGTACATTCATAGAATACCTTTCTTATTTTGTAATTGCATTTTAATGCAATATGATGTATAATTCTCGAGCTTCTTCGTCTCTGCTTTATCTGTGTGGGTTGCTATTTATAGGCTAGTCTTGTAGGCTATTGCTTGTATTAAACTAGCTGAAGTTAGCTAGGTCTGTTCAGATCCGTACATACTGCATAGGCTGCAATATGATTATTAATGGATTTAGCTTGTGAACTAGCCATCAGAGCGTGTCGTTTTCGGTTCTTTTGAGACGTATAACATGAGAAAACCGAGCATATCTGTAATGGAAACAACCGCGTCTCCCCGTTAACTTCTGTAATGAACTGCGATTCCCATGATTCTGTGCGCTGTCTGTGTGTATTGCATTGTATTACTGCAGAGACGTGACGGGTTGACCACAGAATTGGCTTCATGCCCCAATGAGCAGCTCCCATGGGAATCCATGGAACTGGTAAGCGGAAGCTGCCTCCAGTTTTTTTTTTATCTCGATGGTTGAACTTTCATTCATAAAACCAACAAAAAAAAAAGTCTGCCAGTCTGCAAATAACAGGATTCCTAAATGCTATATGCAAATCCCATATGCAAAAGGTCTATAAAAATCTTTTAAAAATCACATATGCCATATACAAAACTTAAATAAAATAAATATGTAGTAGAGAGCTAGCATATACATTTCTTGCTAAAATTAAATAGTTCCCTAATACATGGTACTCCTTATAAAAAAAACATTGTATAAGAATTGTATAGAAATATATAATATAATAGGCTACTAATCAACATGCTTTTTTATAAAAACTTTGCAAGTATGATCATATATGATTTTTACAGACCTTTTGCATATGGGATTACCTTCGTAAGCATTTAGGAATCCTGATATTTGCAGACTGGCAGACTTTTTTTTGTTGTTGGTAGTTTAAGCCAACACAATCTCTCAAGCATGGTACACAGCAGATATAGAATGTACAAAATACGCACTGTTGTTATTTATAATAATAATAATAATAATAATAATAATAATAATAATAATAATAATAATAATGCAATTTTATTTAAAGCTTTTTTTTACAGCAAAATCCTATTACACAGTTAAAGTAAAATATATAAAAACAATGGATAAATAAAACAAAAGACTAAAATGAACATGAAAAATATTCTCAAATCCAGAAGCTTGAGAAGCAATGCAATAATAATGGTATATAATGTAAGGAAGACTTAAAATTCAGTAATTAGACTATCAGTTTCCTTTTCAATTTAGAATTAAACAAATTTTGTAGGCTGATAACCACAATGATAATTTTCCATGCCAAATAAGCGTTCATGCGCGGCTCTCAAGCCTACAATACTTCGGCATAACCAGCAGGTAATGTGCGTATGTCAAGTGAAGACCTGACGTGGAGCTACGACCATTTCCACGGTCAAATTGAGTCACGTTGAAATTTTATAAATCACTACTTTGTCGTGATTTTTTACGTACGCCACACGTAAGATCAAATTTGATCAAAAGTACTTTTTATAAATGAGGCCCCTGGTCTTGGCCCTTCTGACCATCTTCTGGCATAGACTCAAGACTCGCCTGTTTAGATTGCATCTTTGCTTCCTGAATTAATTGTTAGCATGCAAGTCTTGCTTTTTGTAATAGCATTTTAGGGGCATGTTAACAGTGATTTATACATCAACACTTGCCATGTTACTGACATTTTAGTTAATGTATTATTTAGACTTGTACTGTTTTTTTTTTTCAGTATACCATTGTTTTTTTATTGGACATTTCTCTTATATAGCAGTATTTCTCATTCCCCCCCTCTACCTAACAGGTCAAGGAGAGGATATCAGCCTGCCTGGCTGACATTTCTATGTGGATGGCTACTCATCACCTGAAGCTCAACCTTCACAATACGGAACTGCGCTTCATACCTCACAGGACCTCCCCACTGCAAGCCCTCTCCATCACCGTCGACGGTACTATGGTGGCTGCCTCCCGCTCTGCAAGGAACCTGGGGATGGTCCTGGATGACCAGCTGGACTTCATGGAGCACATCAGGGCAACAGCACGGTCCTGCAGGTTCCTCCTGTACAACATCAGGAGGATTCGACCATACCTGACCACCTACTCGACCCAGCTTCTCGTCCAGACCATGGTTATCTCACGCCTGGATTACTCCCCCCAAAGTTTTCACACATCACCCCCCTGCTGAGGTCAGTCTACTGGCTGCCGGTTGCCGCCAGGATCAGGTTCAAAGTTCTGACCCTGGCCTACGCTGCAGCCAAAAGGACAAGCCCTTCCTACCTGCAAGACATAATACAACACTAAACTCCAGCTCGACCACTTCGCTCTGCTCGTCCGGACTGCGGAGCTTCTCCACCCTAGCTCCCCAGTGGTGGAACAAACTCTTCACTCCTCTACGTTTTGATCAAACACTGCCTGCACACCTCTTCAGAAACTCACCTTGACTGTTTTTAGCTTGTTTCCTGTTCCTTAATTCTTTGTTGATTTTATAGTTTATAATGTCTTGTTGTCTTAGCCATAGCTTACTGTGTACTATACTCAATGTGGATATTATACTATGGATAGCTGCTATGTTATGATAAGAAATTAGCTCTATCTGAACTGATGTCATTGACCTTCGGTATGGATTATTGTGCGTCGCTTTGGATAAAAGCATCTGCCAAATGAATGTAATGTAAATAAAGTTTATTATTATTATTATTATTATTATTATTTTATGCAAACTTATGCACTTTTTGCCTTGTGAGTCGCTCTGTATAAGCGCATCTGCCAAATGAATAAATGTCTGTATTGATACACTTCTGTAATGTGATGGACCCTTTATAGATTAAATAAGCTAAATGTCCAGCTAATAAAAGCTTGAAGACACTGAAGTTCAATACGTCTCTGAGTGAATTAATACAAAATTTATTTGACAGTGCATTGTGTACACCATATATTGATGTATTGTAAATTATCTCTTCTCTTTCAAAACCTGATGGCCAATATACAGCATATAGTAATAATAATGTTTATCATTTTAATCATATAAAAGTTAGAAATTGCATATACCACAACATCTGATACTGATTACAATGAAAACACCAATTTAAAATGGGTAGAAAATTATTTTTATATAATTACCAATAAAATCTCAGATCATAGGATAGACTACATTAACAATTTTCTTTTTTAAATATATATTTTTTTTACATACAGCTGACACCCTTGTCATTTTTATGTATTTAAAGGGAATGCTTTCATTCCTACAAAGCTTTCACACTAGGCTACTGCATGCTGTTCACTACTGTCTGCTTATTAATTATCATTAACATTAGCATAACTGGCTTGCTAGGTAGATAATACAATAGCAATTCCTAGATAATTACGTATATAGGGAATATATTTGTTAAAAAAAACTACAATTCCCAATAATACTTTCCTTAGCGCAAAGCAATAAAATGGCGCCGAAATGTAGTTTGATACAACCGTAAACACACACGAAGATGCCCTCCGTTTATAGTGAATGGGATCACGCTACTCACATGAACCCAACTTTTAATACTTAGATAATTATCTTAGCTACTTCTAGACATTTATAATGCTTTCCAAATCCAGCAGGTTGATGATTAATAAGCAGACAGTAGGGAACAGCATGTAGTAGCTGAGTGTGAAAGCTTTGTAGTAATGAAAGCATTCCCTTTAAATACATAAAAATGACAAGGGTGTCAGCTGTATGTAAAAAATATATATATTTAAAAAAAAATGTTTTTAATGTAGTCTATCCCATGATCTGGGATTTTATAATTTCGTAATTATATAAAAATAATTTTCTACCCATTTTAAATTGGTGTTTTCATTGTAATCAATATCAGATGTTGTGGTATATACAATTTCAAACCTTTATATGACTAAAATGATAAACATTATTACTATATGCCGTATATTGGCCATCAGGTTTTGAAAGAGAAGAGATAATTTACAATACATCAATATATAGCGTACACAATGCACTGTAAAATAAATTTAGTATTAATTCACTCAGAGACGTATTGAACTTCAGCGTCTTCAAGCTTTTATTAGCTGGACATTTATCTTATTTAATCTAGAAAGGGTCCATCACATTACAGAAGTGTATCAATACAGACATTTATTCATTTGGCAGATGCGCTTATACAGAGCGACTCACAAGGCAAAAAGTGCATAAGTTTGCATAAAATAATAATAATAATAATAATAATAATAATAAACTTTATTTACATTACATTCATTTGGCAGATGCTTTTATCCAAAGCGACGCACAATAATCCATACCGAAGGTCAATGACATCAGTTCAGATAGAGCTAATTTCTTATCATAACATAGCAGCTATCCATAGTATAATATCCACATTGAGTATAGTACACAGTAAGCTATGGCTAAGACAACAAGACATTATAAACTATAAAATCAACAAAGAATTAAGGAACAGGAAACAAGCTAAAAACAGTCAAGGTGAGTTTCTGAAGAGGTGTGCAGGCAGTGTTTGATCAAAACGTAGAGGAGTGAAGAGTTTGTTCCACCACTGGGGAGCTAGGGTGGAGAAGCTCCGCAGTCCGGACGAGCAGAGCGAAGTGGTCGAGCTGGAGTTTAGTGTTGTATTATGTCTTGCAGGTAGGAAGGGCTTGTCCTTTTGGCTGCAGCGTAGGCCAGGGTCAGAACTTTGAACCTGATCCTGGCGGCAACCGGCAGCCAGTAGACTGACCTCAGCAGGGGGGTGATGTGTGAAAACTTTGGGGGGAGTAATCCAGGCGTGAGATAACCATGGTCTGGACGAGAAGCTGGGTCGAGTAGGTGGTCAGGTATGGTCGAATCCTCCTGATGTTGTACAGGAGGAACCTGCAGGACCGTGCTGTTGCCCTGATGTGCTCCATGAAGTCCAGCTGGTCATCCAGGACCATCCCCAGGTTCCTTGCAGAGCGGGAGGCAGCCACCATAGTACCGTCGACGGTGATGGAGAGGGCTTGCAGTGGGGAGGTCCTGTGAGGTATGAAGCGCAGTTCCGTATTGTGAAGGTTGAGCTTCAGGTGATGAGTAGCCATCCACATAGAAATGTCAGCCAGGCAGGCTGATATCCTCTCCTTGACCTGTTAGGTAGAGGGGGGGAATGAGAAATACTGCTATATAAGAGAAATGTCCAATAAAAAAACAATGGTATACTGAAAAAAAAAAACAGTACAAGTCTAAATAATACATTAACTAAAATGTCAGTAACATGGCAAGTGTTGATGTATAAATCACTGTTAACATGCCCCTAAAATGCTATTACAAAAAGCAAGACTTGCATGCTAACAATTAATTCAGGAAGCAAAGATGCAATCTAAACAGGCGAGTCTTGAGTCTATGCCAGAAGATGGTCAGAAGGGCAGAAGGGCCAAGACCAGGGGCTTCATTTATAAAAAGTACTTTTGATCAAATTTGATCTTACGTGTGGCGTATGTAAAAAATCACGACAAAGTAGTGATTTATAAAATTTTGACCGTGGAAATGGTCGTAGCTCCACGTCAGGTCTTCACTTGACATACGCACATTACCTGCTGGTTATGCCGAAGTATTGTAGGCTTGAGAGCCGCGCATGAACGCTTATTTGGCATGGAAAATTATCATTGTGGTTATCAGCCTACAAAATTTGTTTAATTCTAAATTGAAAAGGAAACTGATAGTCTAATTACTGAATTTTAAGTCTTCCTTACATTATATACCATTATTATTGCATTGCTTCTCAAGCTTCTGGATTTGAGAATATTTTTCATGTTCATTTTAGTCTTTTGTTTTATTTATCCATTGTTTTTATATATTTTACTTTAACTGTGTAATAGGATTTTGCTGTAAAAAAAAGATTTAAATAAAATTGCATTATTATTATTATTATTATTATTATTATTATTATAAATAACAACAGTGCGTATTTTGTACATTCTATATCTGCTGTGTACCATGCTTGAGAGATTGTGTTGGCTTAAACTACCAACAACAAAAAAAAGTCTGCCAGTCTGCAAATATCAGGATTCCTAAATGCTTACGAAGGTAATCCCATATGCAAAAGGTCTGTAAAAATCATATATGATCATACTTGCAAAGTTTTTATAAAAAAGCATGTTGATTAGTAGCCTATTATATTATATATTTCTATACAATTCTTATACAATGTTTTTTTTATAAGGAGTACCATGTATTAGGGAACTATTTAATTTTAGCAAGAAATGTATATGCTAGCTCTCTACTACATATTTATTTTATTTAAGTTTTGTATATGGCATATGTGATTTTTAAAAGATTTTTATAGACCTTTTGCATATGGGATTTGCATATAGCATTTAGGAATCCTGTTATTTGCAGACTGGCAGACTTTTTTTTTTGTTGGTTTTATGAATGAAAGTTCAACCATCGAGATAAAAAAAAAACTGGAGGCAGCTTCCGCTTACCAGTTCCATGGATTCCCATGGGAGCTGCTCATTGGGGCATGAAGCCAATTCTGTGGTCAACCCGTCACGTCTCTGCAGTAATACAATGCAATACACACAGACAGCGCACAGAATCATGGGAATCGCAGTTCATTACAGAAGTTAACGGGGAGACGCGGTTGTTTCCATTACAGATATGCTCGGTTTTCTCATGTTATACGTCTCAAAAGAACCGAAAACGACACGCTCTGATGGCTAGTTCACAAGCTAAATCCATTAATAATCATATTGCAGCCTATGCAGTATGTACGGATCTGAACAGACCTAGCTAACTTCAGCTAGTTTAATACAAGCAATAGCCTACAAGACTAGCCTATAAATAGCAACCCACACAGATAAAGCAGAGACGAAGAAGCTCGAGAATTATACATCATATTGCATTAAAATGCAATTACAAAATAAGAAAGGTATTCTATGAATGTACTATAACTATAAGTATAAACTATAAGTACAATACCGGCAGCTTACCCATTCGCCTTATTTGACCGTGAAATAAAAATGGTGGATCTCCGTTTTGTCTCGTAATTCATCGGAGAAAAGTCGTGGTGTGCAATCGCTAATTCGTAAAATAAGTACGAATTTTCGGGACTGGAATTTCGTAGAATAGATACGAATGGGCTGTGAGACCAGGTTGCTTTGAGTGTGGCACCCTTCCTAATCCTAATGTCTGATCAGAATTCACACTTTAGGGCAGAATCATACTGTAACTTCTTACACTACCATCCGGGTAACCTGAAGACCCATCTGTTCAGGAAATACCTCTTCCCTCCATCTCCACCCAGATTCCCATTTCCATCTTCCACATCTTCTCCTATCTATCCTGTATTTGCCAACCAACCCCCGCAAAAAAACATTTTTAAAAAAATTATTCTAGTGACAAAGGATTACGTAACGGCGGTGTGTTACGGCCCAACCGTTGCGCTCTCAATAATTACTACTTACAATGGAGGTGATTTATTAATCTAGGCCTTTTCTTTGTGCACTAATTGTAGGTTGCTCTGGATAACAGTGGCAGCTAAATGCTTAAAATGTAAAAATTAAATGTAAAAATGGAACTGTGGAACTGTGTCTGAAACCACAAGAAGAGGTATTGCTGTTGTACTCTGGGCCTGATTTGCTAAGTCCTTTAGTGTGTGCAAAATGTTTTAGACCACGTAAAACTGATAACACAATCAATGATTCGTGCAAAACAAATACCATGACCGATCATTGGTCATGTTATTGGTTTTGCATGTGCTAAAAGGCTTTGCGCATGCTAAAGGTCTTAGCAAATCATGCCCTATTTGTGATAATCACTGCATGATGTCATTACAGTCGCTTGTCTTTTTTCCTCTGAATCACACACACATGGATTTACACACATGGCCTAATCGCCAGCTGGTGCTTCTGTTGCAAACAATCAGCCCACAAAGCCCATGATATTTATCTATCATGGAAAACAAAATAAATTACATGTTACAATTAGTGCTGGGAAGATAGAAGCTATTGATCTTCTATGAAGTGTTTGAAGTGATACTGCATTCAAAAACCGACTTTTCCCGTTGAAAACCGATGTTTTGGGTTAGATTATGATCATACACAACTGTTTATGTCTGAAAATCTCATGTTTAGTCGAAATGTTTTTTTCTGAGTTTTTGTGTAGGCTTACCAATACGCTGGTTTCCAGGGATTCGTGACATCACGAGGTCCTTAACATAAAAATGGGTGGAGTTGAGGTGGTCCTAAGGGTGGTCTCGGCTGGGCATGTGGTACAAAAGCAGAGGCCAACGTTTTTTTTTTCCTCTTTGAGACTGAGACCTTTGTACTGCTAACTAGCTAGTTTAAGTTCAAATGCGAATTGCTTTGTATTACTGCTAACGTTAAAATGATGACTTATATCGAGCTACATAGAGAGTTATTCATCTAGAACGTCTTACTATTTGGTATCTTTAGCTAACTTGCCTGCATTATGCCAAGGAGTCAGAGATGTATCGTTCCTCGGTGCAAAGCCACCAGCTCTGTTAGCTTTCATAATCTGCCGAGAGACCCAGCACTACTTAGCCAGTGGCTTCAAGCTATCGGTGTAGAGCATGCGGACTTGCCGAAGAAATAAATAAATACCTGTGTATTTACATAATACCTACATTGTAATCTGTGGGTGGTATACTGTATTTACATGTGCGTTTTGTAATCATTACATCAGCTAAGTAAAACAGCTTACTACAATATACATATACATGAGTTACATTGTACTTTTGATATTATTGTGTAATTGCACGTGTATTGGCCACTATTATACAGTTGGGCCAAGCATGCCCGACTACAGCACAGCAGTATTAGACAAATCAAGAATAGCTTCATAACTACGCTGACATAACGTTACCTCGGTAACCTCATGGCAACACAATTTTTCTGGAGGGGACAGGTTAGAGCAGTGGCCACAGCACACCTGTTGGGACATTAGTTTTTTTCTGTTTACATGCAAGTTATCTACAAGCTACAACAAAAATGCTTTTGCAAACGGTTGACATTACTGATAGGTAATAGCTAATGTGGGGTTGAAGGCAACCTATTGTGTGAGCTATCTTAGCTATCTTTTATGAATACGTAGCCTAACGTTAGCTAATAAACGTTAGGTAATGCAAGGCAATCTATTGTGTGTGAGTTTAGCCCCATTTGGTCCAGAGAGAACTGGTAACTTAGCTAGCTAGCTAGTTATCTTAGTTATCATTTATGAATAATGTTAGCTAATAAATTATAACAATTCTCTCCGGACCAAGTGGAGCTATGAGGGCGCTATAACCAGCCATGTTCAATATACTAATGTTACTGTGTGACTGGGTTTTGCTCTGAATTTGAATATATTCAATAGTAACGTTACTTTAGGCAGACAAACAAGCTAACTTTAGCAAGGTAACGTTAGCTTTACCAATCAGTTACATCCCCGGTCCTCGCCTCGCAAAGACGTTGCTCAATCAATACAACCAGGGCCACGGCTGCTGCTGCCAGTGGCTCGAATGAATACGGCTGTATTGCCCAAGCAACATCTTCGCGAGGAGAGTCTTCAACCACGAAGGAATCCTCTTCCTCCACTTCAAACTCCTCCACCTCAAAACTCCCTGCAGTACTGCTGTCACTCTTGTCGCTCGCCATTTTGTTGTTTGTTTAGTAGTGAGGAGAGAGCAGGAAGGGGGCTGAGTCACTTCACCAAGACACACCCTTTCACTCCTTGACCATATGAATATTAATAATATGACTACGAGGCATCATCATCATATGACCACACCTACTCACGAGTTCCAGTTCAAATTGAAGTGGTAAAAAAGGCCTTAGAAAAGGCTCTGCAGTATCTCTTTAAAGTGTAACGGTGAACCATTCAGGAACGTACATAACCAAGATAAAGTTATAAGCCTTTCTTTCTTTCTGACTTTATTTAAAACTCGGGGACCACTGAGGGAGACCCTCATTTTCGGTGGGGCCGAGTGCACAAGGATACACATATACAGTACAGTGCAACAACAACAAACACAATAATAAGAACAATAACAATAATAAACACACATTTCAAGAAGGATCAAACAAAGCAGGTACAAATAGAAACATAATGGTCCCAAGACATTGCCTTGAACCGACCAATAGATGGGAGAGAGTCTATCTTAAAAGTGCTTTGCAGCAGGTTCCAGGAGTGTGGAGCAGCAAATAAGAAGGCAGTCTTATCAAGATCCGTACGCATACAGGGGACCTCTAGAGTAAGTCAATCATTTGATCGAGTGAGGTAAGGGCCAAGATTCTGATTTAACAGTACAGAAATGTACGGTGGCAAATTCCCAAGAAGCGCCTTATAAATAAACAGATACCAATGCCTATTTCGCCTCATTTCCAGAGATGACCAACCAACCATGTTATATAAAAGACAATGGTGAGCACCTGTGATAAATCTAAGGGCAGAGTGATAGACTGAGTCAAGTGGCTTTAGCATTGAAGACGCAGCATGTCTATAGATCACATCACCATAGTCCAAGACAGTTGCTTCAACAATTATTTTTCTGCACAACAAGGGAAAACAGGATTTGTTTCTGTACAAAAAGCCAACCTTCTGACGCAACTTGCTGACAAGGTTATCAATATGATACTTAAATTTGAATTTATGATCAATCCAGTACCAAGATACTCAATGCAAGAGTAATTTACTGTAGTTATACATAGACTATCAGGATCAATATTTTTAGCATTCGTAAGTAACATAAATTTAGTTTACTTGCATTTAGAACCAGTTTAAGATTGAAGAGTGCTTCTTGAAGAGCATTGAATGCAAGTTGCAGTCTTTCAGTAGCCAGTTGTACAGAATCTGCTACACAGTAGACAATCGTATCGTCAGCATTAAAATGGGCTTGGCAGTTTTTTAGTGCAGAGGCAATATCATTTATGTACAAAGTGAAGAGGACTGGACCCAATATAGAACCCTGCGGCACACCTTTCGAGATGGGTAAAAAATCTGATTGAAAGTTTCCCACTTTCACACATTGGCATCTCTCACATAGATAGTCCTGAAAGAATTTGCAAGCCTTATCATCCATACCAATATTAAAAAGTGTTTGTAGGAGTAAGTAATGGTCTACTGTATCGAAAGCTTTAGATAGATCAACAAACAGTGCAGCACTTCCTGTCTAAAGCATATATAATGTCATTTGTAACCAAGGTGACAGCAGTGATTGTACTATGCTTTGCTCTAAAAACCAGACTGAAGAGGACTAAGAATTGAATAACTTGAAAGGTACGACTTAAGTTGAGTGTTCGCTAAGGTTTCTAAAAATGTTGCCAAATATGGAAGCTTGGAAATTGGGCGATAGTTATTTAAATCATCAGTGGTGTCCCTTTATGTAAGGGAGTCACATGGGTAGTCTTCCAGGCCCTGGGAAAACTACCTGAGGCAAAGCAAAGATTAAATAAATAAGTTAATTGTTCAATGATAGATGGAGCTGCCAATTTTATCAAGAAGGAATCCAGATTATCTTCTCCAATCGGACATCTGGCATTTATGGCTTGCATGGCATCCAGGACGTCAACAGGCGAGAGGGGTCGGAAGGTGAAAGAGGAAGTACAATCTACCATATTCACACACTTATTTGGTGCAAAAGGAGGGTCAGAATAAGCTCTCTCAAATAAGTGACCAGCACTAACAAAATGCTCATTAAAAGCTAAGCAAATTTATTTTTGATCAGAAATTGTGCAATCATTTAATTTAATATGAGAAGGAAGTGAGGCACTAGATTTACAATTAATGGAGTTTACTGCTTTCCAAAACTTGGCGGAATTAGAAGATGAGGTGGTAATTAGATTCAGATAGTAAATAGACTTGCTGTGCATTTATTTCTAGCCTGCCTGAATGGAAGCCAGTGTCTTGGATCACCAGATTTTCTAGCTAGAGCCCAGGCTGAGTTTCGCAAATTAAACTGGGTGGACAACTCTGGGGTAAACTAGGGGGTTACTCTATCTTTGATTCTGATCTTTTTGAGTGGAGCATGTACATTAACAATTGAGGTGAATATTTCAGTGAAGAAGTCCAGTGCCAGCTGAACATCATTGAACTTAGATGTAGAACTGATGTTACTATGAGTAATATCTGCCAAGAAAGATTGCTCGTTAAAATGTTTGAGATTTCTTCTCAAGATCACATGAGATTTGTTCTTTTCTAAACGAGTGCTTCTTATACAGGCAGTGCGGCAGTGATCACTGAAACCTAATTCAAATACTCCACTGGCTACAATTTTGTCAACTTTATTGGTGAAAATGAGATCAATCAATGTAGACTTTGAGCTGTCCTCTAAATCAGGCCTAGTGGGTTCAACTAACAATTGAGTCAGGTTTAGGTTCCCACTAACCTCTTTAAGATTATCTGAATTTAAGTCACCAGTTATAATAAGCTCATCGCTTGTATATTAGGCAATTAGATCCCTAAGTGCTTCAACAGAATCCTTTCCAGCAGATGGAGGTCTATAGACGACAACAACAACAAACGAGGTAGGCCCAAGGTGGACTCTTAGACTGATAAGTTCAAAACATTTGGGCTTGGTTACAGAGTCCAAGCTAGTGACCAAGATAGTAGATTTTACGTAAACTATCACCCCCCCTCCCCTCCCAACCCTATCCATTCTAAATACATTGTAGCCCGATAAGGAAATATCTGAGTCAGATATACTTCTTTTGAGCCATTATTCACTCAAGACAAGAATATCTGGGTCAGTTTGTAGTACAAATATTTGAACCTGATCTAACTTTTGATATAAAGTTACATTTAAGTGAATTATTCCCAGTCCAGTTCTATCCTTAAAAGTGGAAGATTTAAGAGGAGAGAGCTAAGACAGGATTTGAGGATTGGTAGGAGGCACTAAAGGCACTAAAGGAATTTGAACTAAATTAGTAGATGTGTCAGTACGATTTAAATGGCGGACAGGGATTCTAGCAGTGGTTCTAGTGGGTATGGATTGAAGACTAGGAGCGGGGCTAAAAACAAGTTTATTACTGACCTCAGACTTCCCCAGGAGTGGGCGTGGAGTAGTCCTAACAGTGTGCCATCAGATGTGTGCTCTGAGCACCGCTTCGATGTTTGAGGACAGCAGTCTAGCGCCTACATGGTTCGGATGCATTTTGTCCTGTTTGAACAAATCTGGTCGTTTCCAGAAGGAGTCAAAATAATCCACAAAGAGCATCTCCTCATCTCTACAGAAGTCTTTCAGCCACAGATGCAGAGACCATAGCTGGCTAAACGTCTCGCCCTCGTATGGTCGCACTGATGGAATAGGGCCCGAGATAATCACCTGCTTGCCGTTGTCTCGCATGATTGTAGTTAATCTTCTGAAGTTGTTTTTTAGATCCTCTGAATTTCTTGCCATAACGTCATTCGACCCTATATGCATCACCATGCGTCTCGCGTTTGGTAGCTGTTTGTTGATGGTTGGATACAGCTCTTGTGGTTCGCGCTCCAGGAAAACAAAGGGTCCGCGTGTCCTCAATAGCAATGTTCCTGACTAGTGAGCTCCCAAGAACAATGGTGTTTGGGGAGGGAAGGTTCCTCCCAGCTCCCTCATCCCTTCGATCACTGCGGCGGTTTCTTTCCGGGGGCCGGTTCATCTCCGATCCAGGTAGGGCGCCTGCTCCATCGCCCAGCGCGCCTTCCCCGGGCCGGTTGGAGTGGGGGCGGTTTATCCCAGGGCTAGGTGGAAGGTTCACTCCGTCGCCCAGCGCACCATCTCCAGAGAGCTCTTCCGGCGAAACCCCCCCGGTGACCATTCCTGTCAGGGGTAGGAACCTGTTAGTTAGCTGCAGCTCAGCTCGTGGTCGGAAACCGACGGTTCTCCTTCCCTTTCGAGCCCCCTTCACTTTCTCCCAGGGCTGGAACCAGGTAGCAGATCTCGGCGTGGAGGCGGCCGGGGTGGAGCAGGGGGCTGGGGCAGAAGGTGCTAATAGGGAGGGGGTGGAATCAAGGTGTCCAGCATCTGAGTGAGGAGGATCAACGGCGACAAATGAGTCAATGAAATCTTCATTCATCTTGATCTGGCGTAGATTTGTTATTCTGGCTTCCAGTTCTACTATCTTCTGGCTGAATAGAAGACAGTAATCACAGCCAGGTGCGCAGGTGAGGGGAGGCATGATGGTGCAACAAGGACCCAGTAACGGGTCCCCTGCATTGATGGAGCTTCGGTAAGTCCTGTTTAGCTAGCCAGCAAGCTAGCTAGCATTAGCTATTTTGCTAGCTCGGTAGACAACCAACCCGTTTTGTCGTTTATAGCAGCCCTGATTACTATTCTAGTGTGGTCGTTTTAAAGGTACAAGAATAGAGCTTTAACATAAAATAAAAAGCTCACATTAGTCTATAAAAATAGATAACTCAGTTTTTTGGCCGACTACTAAATTCAACTCGCTCGAAAAAGCAGCCGTGACCCGGAAGCAGCCGAGAACAACGTGTGTGTGTATGTGTGTGAGCCTACATGCACACGCACGCACACAAACACAATATTACTTTTTTTGTTTTATTTTTGTTTTAGAATCTGATGCACCAAAGTCATCCAACAAAAGCAGATGACATTGTCAATCACTGACTTGAAACTAATTCCTCTTGCTGGCTCTTATTGATCCACAGTGCTGTCCTGTTGTGTAAATATCCCTGCTTGTTCTGCTGCATGAATATTTAGATCAACAAGCCTGCTTCATGTTCAATTAGTGACCTTTTGCTTTACTCAACAAACAGCAGGGTTTCCAGATAAAAATAATTGGCCATTGAAATTATTTGAATTTGGAAAAAAAACAAATTATAATATGGTCCAATTATAAATGTGCTTTGTGAAGATGATTGAGATTTTTTCTTTCCTTTTTTTTTTCTTTCCCCAAATCTACCTAACCTTCCCAACCCACATGACTTATATTCCCCACCCACGCAACCAAGCAAAATTGGATCCCACCCCATTACTATTATCCATTCTTGTTTCACATGCAAAGTACTGTTCTTCGTCAGGATCTTTTTATTATTCTTCTCTTTCTTCCCACTTTTGTAAACGCATCTTGTCCTACAGTTTTTATACTACCTATACAACATGCATACAATATCATTCTACTTTATGTCTAGTATGTTGCTATTCAAAATCTTACTGATACTAATTATAGTTTATTAATTATTAATAATAATAATAATAATAATAATAATAATAATAATAATAATAATAATACCTGGCATTTATATAGCTGGCTTAGAGCTGGCATTTCCCATTTCCCCTTTCCTCCCCTTTCTGTTCTGTAAAGCGTCTTTGTGACAGTCATCTGTGAAAAGCGCTATATAAATAAAATTGAATTGAATTGAATAGCGCCTTTCTCGATACTCAAAGCGCTTTACAATGATGAGGGGGAAACTCGCCTCAACCACCACAACGGCAGCCATTTTGCACCAGGAGGCTCACCACACATCCATCAGCTGAGGTGGAGAGGGAGAGAAACATTTTTTGCCAATTAAACTGGGGGATGATTAGGTGGCAGATTGAAAGAGCCTGGGTTGGGAGTTTAGCCAGGACACCAGGTAAACCCCTATTCTTTACAATCTTTAATGACCACAGTGAGTCAGGACCTTGGATTAGCATCTCATCCAAAAGACAACATCTCCTACAGCACAGTGTCCCCATCACTACACTGGGGCATTGGGGTTTATTTGACCAGCGGGAAGACTGCCCCCTACTGGCCCACCAACACCACTTCCAGCAGCAACTTAGTTTTCCCCAGAGGTCTCCCATCCAAGTACTAACCAAGCCCACACCTGCTTAGCTTCAGCCATTCAGCAGGCACAGATTGCATGGTGGAATGGCTGCTGGCAAATTAGACATTAAACATGAAATTTTTGCCATTTAAAATGAATGGCACCCATTCATTTCCTATGGGACGCGTCCTCACCCAAGATGGCTGCCAAATTTGACCATTTTTTGGCCAATCAGGATGATTTACTAAATGTCACATAATATCAAAACAGACAGGCATCATACATTTATAAAACAAAATTTTCCCATGCAAATGAGCTTACTATTTTATGAAAAGTGCATTAAAACATGCACAATAGCCAATAAAACATATGTAATTTTTCCAACCCATTGTCATGTCTACGTTATTTCACTAAGTTGGGCTCTACTGACGTAGTTTTGAACTTAATTAATTCTGTTTTGAACTTAATTAATTCTGAATAAAAGTGACCAAACCTCACTACACAAAAAAAAACACCCATTTTGGACCATTCATGTTTGCAGAAAGAAATTGATAGGTCAAAGCAATAATATCAAGAGTCCTTTCATATATGCAAACAGGAAGGGGTTAGGTCTAGGGCAGCGGTGTCGAACTCGTTCCATAGTATGATTTTCTAACCATTACATTACATTACAGGCATTTAGCAGACGCTCTTATCCAGAGCGACTTACACAACTTTTTTTTTTAATTTTAAGCATTTCTAACCATGCTCTACACCAGCTGATTCCACTAATTAGTTCACCTCATTGGTTGAAGAGCAGATCTAATTAGTAAAATCTTCTGGTGTAGGGCACAGTTGGAACAAAACATACATCTGCCCTCGATGGAATGAGTTTGACATCCCTGGTCTAGGGACTGAATTTGTGGGCCTCAGTGTGAGGATTGATTACTCCAGCTGGACTTTCAGAGTAACAGACTGAGAATGTTATTATACAGATATAGATATATATCTCTTGGGTAGCTTAAGAATTGTGGTTCAAGGTGCATGTTTTAATTTAATGCTATTGTTTGTTTCCTGATTTATATTTTTAGAGACTGGATTTTTTTTCCAGTTTCACATGTTCACATCCCCTATGTTGAGGATGTTATCAAGTTTCATACGGAAAAAAATATGTTAAATAGCATTTCACTGATGTTAAACTCTGATAAAGTATTTGCACACCTGGTTTTTGTAGCACGGGTGCTTGAAGGATAAAGTCAGAAAAGAGAAGTACTCCCGCACACCGTATCTCGCATTAATCTCCATTTTTTTTATTCAGTGCTGACGTTTCGTTTAACGTGTTGTTGATGTTAAACTCAACTGAAACGGGTCAATTTTGACCCTAACATAACAGGAAGGTTAATGATTTATTTTATTTATTTTCTTTCTTAAATTCATTCATTTAATTCAGTCAACCTGTTTTTTTACTTACTTTTTGTGTTTTTAAATTAATCTGATGTACAGAGTAGTCTTTGACACTAACCATCTCTTTTCTCTTTCTGCTATGTGTCTACTGCCAGAGGTCACCCAATGTCAATGTCTGAAGACACCCTGAAGTGCCTAGACCTCTTGTTCATGTTGCTCCTTCTCTCACCTGTGACCCATTTCTTCTGGATCTACATCACCTTTCCCATCCTGATTGCTCCTCCCTCTTACCTCATAGGGCTTCCCCACCTCATCCAACCTCCTAGATTTCTAAATAAAATTGTTTGCTAAATAAAACTGTGTGCTTGCTATTCTATGTACATGGGAAATTGGACATGCCTTTGTAGAATTACTGTCTACTACTGCTAATAATATACATTAAAGAACTACGTAATAATAATGAAGAAAGACCAAAATAATGATCATACACCAAAAGATGTGGAGAGTCTCTCAAGATTCTAAATGGTTCTAGGTAGAACCATTAGAAGATAAAATAGAACCCTTTGTAGACGGTTCTTGGTAGAACATTAGAAGACAAGGGTTATGGGCAGAACCTCATAGATGGTTCTAGGTAGAACCATTCGAAGATAAAATGGTTCTAGCCAGAACCCTTCTCAGAGGGTTCTAGGTAGAACCATTCAAAGAAAAAAGGTTGTCGGTAGAACCCTTCACAGAGGTTCGTAGGCTACTGGACCATGTCGGCGGCCTTTCATATCTTTTAAGTGTACGTAAGTGAAAAGTTAATACTGTTAATTTTTTTTTACCTTTGCAACAAAAAGGCATTCATTACTGTGAACAGAACATTAAAAGAAGTATAGCACTTGCCAAATGTTAATTTAGCCTTTGGTACCAAGCAGGAATCAAACCGAGACCTCACGCACGGAAATCCGAGATTATAACCACTAGGCCAAAGCAGGTTAACAGAAACGAGCAGGCCAAATAAGACTTTTGTTGCGGTATCAGATCGTGTTGGCTTACTGACTTCCTAATTCAAACAGTTAACAGTTAATATTGTGAAATTTCTTAGCCTTTGCAATAAAAATAACTTGTTTTATGTTAAAATAAGATTCTTAGCATGACATGCACATTGTGTGCCTCAAAAAATTAATGTTAGGGACAGGTGGGGATCGAACCACCAACTTAACACATGGTAGCACAACGCCTTAACCACTAAGCTGCAGGCACTTTCACAGCTGGTGCAGTAGGTAGACGGCCTGGTAAGCATAGATAGTGTACTTGATTGGGTTAAAACGTCAGGGCTCAAGTCTTGATCAAACTCTCAATTCTAATTAGCGGAAAATCTAATATTGCTGACTTTATGGTTCCTTGAGGAAACTTTGTTCGTCATGAGCCGAGGGACCTGTACAGTGCTGTAATTTCAGCAAACAGTACTGTTTGGCAAGTAAGCTGGGGGGTGAAATGCTCAAGCGATTTAAAAAAAATGCCTTTTAAATAGTGGATTTTGGTGACTTCGAAATTATTCTAAAAATGATCTCTCATTAGTTGTAAACTAATTACTAGTAAAAAATTACTAAACTAATCGCGATTAGCATTTAGCTATCTAATGTGGTAAAACATACTAAACAATGTATGATTAGCTAGGTTGACAAACATTCTTGAAATGAGCAAAAAACAAGTTAATTTCACAGACATTAGTCTCTGCTCTATGCACTTGTTGCTGGATAGCATATGTAGTCGTTGCTCATTTTTCATATTCCCTTCTTGCAAAAACAATTCCCACATTAGAATAATGTTAATTATAGACACTTAAGTTTTTTTAAGCAAGATTTTCAGGACTCACCTGTAAAGTTTTGCTGTCTGCTTGCTAGCTGCTGGTAAACTAACCAAATGCTAGCGTTAGCAGGATAGGTTAACCTGCTGGTGAAAGTGATTTGCAGGAACCAAATGCCAATTCTGAGCGAATGAGCAAATATTTCAACAGTAGTAGAATAATGGTTAAACCTTAAGCTATTGCTAGTGTTTTGCCTGACTTTTACTGGGATGAGGTGCGCTCTCCCTCTCCAGGCAGAGTAAAGAGCTCCGCTGCTCGGTCCCTAATAATAAAAATGACATTATTTATTTCACACTTATATTTAGTGTACATTCTTCATGTACTAGCTTTGTTTACAAACAGCCATAGAAACAGCATATTAGATATGAAATGTTATTGTCGTAACCACAATCGCGTGCACATCTGCAACCTATTCTAGCACATATAATTGGTTACAAAAATATGGGTGACTTTAATGAGTTTGGTTAATTAAGTGTTAATAAATAAAATATTTTTATAGATATTTTTTTGTAAACACAATACCCCTGGGTAAATTTTGTATCAACTACATTAAAACATTTGTGTGTACGTGCACGTGTGTGTGCGGTGTGCGTGTGTGTGTACACATACGTGGATACAAACACACATGCACATACACTCAAAAACACATACTGTACATACACACACAAATATAAATGTTTTTTTTTTTCAATGGAATATTTTTCGTAAGCCACTCAATCAAGAAAATGCTCAGTTATGTTAATCATGCATTCTGCCAATAAATGTAAACCAATCTTTCAACCCAAGCATCAGGGGAGACCATCTGCTGACTCTGCTTCTGTACTTAAGCTGACTCACACCCTAGGGTTTGTGTGTGCTTGTGCCGCGCATGCATGTGTGCTTGCTGTGTGAACTGCAATTATCATGATTCAGAAAGCTTGTCGGGATCAGGGCACTTTAGATGCTTACATCCCTTTTTAGTTTTATTGCACTCCTGGAATGCTTCAGAGATTGAAAGAAAACATGTACTGTATATGTGCCTCCCTGTTAAATTTAGTGCCCCGAGCATTTGCAGTTGGGTGCCACATATTAAAAGTCCCTATTAATTCACCCTTATAAGCTTCCATGGTTCATAAGCATTCGTTGTTTTGCTTGCCTTGCTCCATTTTATTTATCTTCTATTTTTTCAGGATTGTGTAGAGAAATGTCCACATACAAAATGAACCAATCACACCATCCAATACCAGTGTCTCATAAATTGGCAGCAGAACTGATGAGCTAGTATGCAGGAATGCCAGCTGACTTGTTAGCTGGCTACATATAGGGCTTTGCTACAAGTATGCAAAAAAAGGCTAATAAAGGGAGTAAACTGGGAAGATAAAATGTAAAAGGTTGCCAGAAGATAGATGCGCCATGACCCGAACCCTCGATGGTTTATTTACAGATTTGTACAGAAAATCTACCAACAGTGTGGCCATCCTGTCCACTCTCATTGAATGAAGTGCATTCACTGGCCTCTTTCTGTGACAGATTTTTTTTTTAAAAAGAAGCTGGCCAACCTCTCGTAGTATATGGATCTGTCTCTGCTGTAGCAACACAATACAAAAACATAGGAACAGCCCGAGAGCAATATAAACATGCAGTTATATAGGAGTTAACTGAACATTGCCAATTCTCTCCTCAACAGTAGTGAGGGAATTTAAGGCTCTCAGTGGGTCTCCATATCAAGGTCAGGATGAACGGCTTAATGACACTGCAGCGGGTGTAAACATGTAGGCCAACATGTAAAGTTGTGAACAATAGGTGTAAAAAGAAAGCACAATATAATATGTATTTTATTTTAGTAGGCCCAAGTTCCTCTCAAGAGATGGGACACAAAAGTCCTGCCTGCAGCATGGAAAAGATCCGGAAATGCACAGCTGTGTCCATGTAGGTCTCTCGCCAAATAAGAGGCCTGACAAAGCAAACCAGCCACACCTGGGCTGATCAGAGCCGTGGATAGAGTTTGGTCATCGGGGGATTCCATGGGGGAAAAACAGATCTTATTGGATAATACATCTGCATGCAACTCATCAATGGTCCCTTATCACCTATTATCTCTCATTAGCTGGCATGATACAGGCTGTTTTTATTAAATTTTTTCTAACAAAATGATAGCAGTGATTTCTTCTCATTTAATTTATTGTCCACTATATGGAAATGAGAGAACATGTCACACTGCGGTATGCATCAATCTAATTAATGCATCAATGTAATTAAGTCCATTGTCATTAATTTTGCTTTTCCGATATTAATATCAGATGAGATCTCGACTGTTGAAAGTTTTATTTAGCCACAGCTGTGTATAAGTAAACCCTTCACAGTCACTATTTAACGACGGGACTGAAATGTCCCAACATTAAAACGGGACTGAAACTCCCAACAACTGTAGTCATTTGTACCAATAAATAAACATGATTACATTATTGACAACTTTACTTAAAGGGGCAATAAACACTAAATCACATTTTTTGGCTGCGTTCGGATCCAAATGAACACATTCCCTTCCCTTGCTCTCTTCCCTCGAGTGAGCTATCTTGTGAAACGTGACCTCCCACTTGCGTGCAGCATTGCATTGTGAGGGAACTGAGGTAATATAATTAGCCTACTAATTATATTTATGTAATTACTCCCTCCCCTTAAATTGGAACCAAATCCCACTTGGTGTGGCTGCCATATTTCATCCTGGCATTTTGGGGATTCCCCCCTTGAAGCAAGGGAAGGGAACGACAGGAAGAAAGGACAAACTTCGGATCCGAATGCAGCCCTTGTTTTCCACATAAGCAAGTCAACGCCACATCTTCACCCCTCATCTGATTCAAACTACGCAAATTAATATTAGACTGCTCACCTCTGGACGAGTTGACAGCCCGGGGCAGTGATGCTTTTCTCTTCACATATTAGAACCAAACTGCTTAGCCACCTCAGTGTTGATGCAACTAATATATTTGATGCAGAACAAAGTGTAGCATGATTGCCTGATAACCAATCTTGCAATATTGATCAATGTCATACTGACCAACCTGAGCAATAGAATTTCAATTTTACCCGTTTAGAGACTTTTCATAAAACCCAATGGAAATTGTGTCATCATCATGAACAGAACTTTGAGCATTGTGTGGTGGCTGCCTTCTCCCAAACGCTTGTATTAACATTGCCTGAGAACTCTGACTCTGCCTGGTGTTTTCCTCCAGCCAGTGCCTGAGCTGTTTCTCCCATGGTTCCGCACCGTCCTTCAAAAGCAATGTTAATGTGCAATTGCCCAAACTCCCCTCAACGTGTAGCTCCTTATACACAGACAAAGTAACATTGACATCCAAATGTGTTTATATTTATCATCTATGTAGCATGTGTAGAGTGACCTCATTTCTTTACAGTAAAGTCATTCCAATATCAAGGCCCTAAGACAGAGTAACAGAGTAGCCAGTTTGGTTAATGTGGGAAAAAAGTTGACTAAGTTGGTTTTACTTTGACCCATTTTCAACATGGACATGTAGCCTAATTGCCCTGATGATTAATGTCATTGATCCAAATAAAGATTATCCCACTTCTTGGTACAGAAGTAGAATAATCTTTTAATTGCCAACATTGTGTTTTAAATGTGTCAAATAGTACATAGTGTACATAGTAGATGATGGCCAGATATAGATACATAACTATTCTTTGAACTTGCACTTGCAACACTCCACTTAATTAATGAAAGAACATACATTTGTGGAATGAAATTGTGGACCTGATCATAAAGAATACATTTAAATAAAATTATATTTAAGCAAATTGGATCAGAGATGTGAAGATTTATACACTTCATTTATTGTAACTAGCTATCAAAAATGTCTATCTTAGCAGCCAATAGCAATTTAATTAAAGAAAAAAATAAAAAAATAAAAAAATATATATATACGTATATATAGAATGAGCACCATAATTCATTGGACAGTGACACATTTTTTATTATTTTGGTTCTGTACTCTAGAATTCTGTACTCTAGTTCTCTACATTTTTCGGCCATCAAAAAATATTAGAAGGTTTAACATAATGTAGAATAAAGTAATCATTTTAAATATTTAGTTGCATATCCTTTGCATGCCATGACTTTCTGATGTCTGTGACCCAACAATATCAAAAGACTCTTGATATCTTATTTGCTGGTACTCCTACAAGCCATATTACACTGCCTGGCCAAAACAAAAGTCACCGTTGCACCCATCATGCATAGTGCCCACTGTACAAGCCTCTGGAGGCAGTGTTATGATCTGGGGTTGCTGCAGTTGGTCAGGTCTAGGCTCAGCAACATTATACAGCAATAAATTGAAGTCAGCTGAGTACCGGAATGTACTGAATGACCAGGTTATCCCATCAATGGGCATATTACAGGATGATAATGCCAAGATTAATCGGGCTCAAATTGTGAAAGAGTGGTTCAGGGAGCATGTGGAATCATTTTCACACATGAATTGGCCACCAGAGTCCTGACCTTAACCCCATTGAAAGTCTTTGGGATGTGCTGGAGAAGACTTTACGGAGTGGTTCGACTCTCCCGTCGTCAATACAAGATCTCGGCCAAAAATCAATTCAACTCTGGACGGAAATAAATGTTGTGACGTTGCATAAGAGTTGTCGAAACAATGCCACGACGAATGCGCGCCGTAATCAAAGCCAAAGGCGGTCCAAAGAAATATTAGAGTGCAACCTTTTTTTTGGCCAGGCAGTGTATAACCTCTCTACATTTGAATGGATCTCTATGGGGGGGGGTGGGACTAGATTAAGCTGTATAATTCACGGGAATAGTAAGGAACACATTGTTGGCTAAATGGCTGTAAGTCATCAAGTGTCTGAGGTATGAAACGAGCCTCAAACCATCACTCTGCTGCCAGATATGCAGTAGATATGGATGGATCACTTTAAGGGTGGTTTCTCCTCTTGTTTCTCCATAGAGTTCAACAGGAAAATTTGTCAGGAGAAACAACCCTTAAAGCGATCCATCCATATCTACTGCATATCTGGCATCCTCCTCATAACTTGGTAAGTACACCAAAGGAGGATGATGGCTAGAAATTCAACAATGAAACAAGGTTCTTTTTGTTTTTCTGTGGTAGGGGTAGGATGTTTTTTTTGTGTGTACTCCTGACCAATGTACGAACAGCATTTGCAAAGGTATACAAATCCTGGTCTGCTTGGTTCAAAGCTGTGCGAAAGCGACCCGGACTAATGAAAAAATAAAATAACAATGTATCGACATTGGATTATACGTAACCGGACTATAAGGTGAGAAAGCGCCCCAAGACCCTGTTAGGAGCCATTCATGAAAACCCACCCAAGGTGCTGCAGATATAAAAAGGCCAACATTGTTCTTAATACAGGGCCTTCGTCCTGGAGAGCCAAGGGGTCTGTTTGTGGTTTCATTGAAAAAAAAATCAGCAGCCAATCCAGACCTAAGAAAACCAGGGGTCAGTTACTATTGAAATCGGTTGCTTTCACCGGTGAATTAAGAGCAGAGTAACGACAAAAACAAGCAGAACCTGAGGCTCCTCAGCGTCAGCACTGTAGACCCACGTCCTACTTCATTCATGTGAATAGTGACCAACCCTTTTCAGAATTCTACTACATTTCTACCATGTTTCTTTCTACTCTGCTCTGTTAGCGGTTATCTTTTATCTATTTTCACTCAGTGTTGTTTGCGCTAATGGCCTTGTAAACTGCTGTGGGAACGAAACGGCAAAAGGATGCGTGAAAGGGAACACGCTGTGAATACCATTGATCTAAGCCAATTGCAAAAGGGAAGAAAATGATGCCTAAAATCTCATAAAAAGAACCTAGTGAGGCAGTGGCTGACTCCATATATTTAGATATTTTATGGAAATATTATGCCTATTGTCGTGAGTGCACAGCGGTATGATCATTGTTTACTCTATCATTGTCGTGCATTACTTCATCTGAATCTATATTTCAAAATCTACCATCTGTAATATTTCTCCGATCAATCATATTTATGTTGTGATGTGCACAGAGTTGTTTAATGACTTTAGCAGCAACATATAAATGGCATGCCAATCAGAACGATGTATCCTCGCTGGAGATACGTAATAGAGTTACTAAAACCTGGCAACCAACCAAAGTAACATTCTTACATAGATTGTGGTCTCGCAGATAGGGTCTCACGAGCCACGCGGGCAACAGAAGACCCACACGATCAGTGCAAAAGCCGGCAGATGATGATCAGAAAAGATTAATCTGCTCTGATTATTGATCTGATCTTGAATCAATGATTGAAATTCAGCACCATATCTGGAAAGTTCACAAAACATAGAAAATCATGAAATAATGGGAAATAATATGATTTGTTTTCCATCGAAAAAAGAGTGAAAACATTGCAATCTTAAAAGCATTCATTTACAGCTATGAAATTTTTTTGATATGAATGTATTTATCTGCTTCAATTAATGATCTGATCTGAGATAGGCCATTTACACAGTCGATTAGCTTAATGTGCTGGACATGCGTGGTGACGTTGAGATGCTGATGCTGTATATGCGGACCATGTAGCGGCACTATACTGTTAGTAGTATGTTTACATAGATATGATCCCTAGATTTAGTTACAATAGAACTAAGATTCCGTAAGGCAGCCCTGATCAGAGACAAGGGAATTGCAATCACCAAATCACCAAAAGCAAATTGCAAAAGCATTTATATCAGGATACTTATCATAATATATCATTATTCAATTAAATTCTGTTTTTTTTTTTTTTTTTTATAGAGCACATATGTATCATATACTGAATATATCTAAATGTGCTTCAGAGGAGAACAAAAAAAAACAGTACAGAAGAAAATATTCAGAGCAAACACTACAAAATGAACAAGAACAAAAAGAAAGCCAGGAGCAAAACAGGCAATTCATCAAAAATAAATAAACTAATATAAATATATATATATACAGTATATATATATATATATATATATATATATATATATATATATATATATATATATATATATATATATATATATATGTATATATCACATGTGTGTGAAGGCTCTGTGGAAAGGGAGGAAATGTTATTTGTAACATATGCAAATTGATTTGTGTTTAGCATTTTTATTTAATCTGAATCCAACCATGTGTGTGTGTGTGTGTGTGTGTCCCACTAGGATGCTGTAGAAATGTGCATATATTGTAGTATGGAATACCCAGCTGTGACAGAAGTGTAATGACAATCCAGCATTGGAAAAGATTCCTTCTCAAGGACGTCACAAAACGACTGGTGGCTTTTGCATGTTAAATGTTAAGTGGCAGTAATGGCTTCGGTTGGTTTCTCCTTTCTGAATGACAGAAAATTACATTTAATCTGTCTCCTTAACCAGAATGTCAGAATGAATGGATAACAGCCTTTATAAGACCACCTATAGAGTAAACACTTTATTGAAAAACTTGGTGTATGAATGCATATATGTGAAGGGTTCATTTTCATGGGGAATACTGGCAGGAATGGATTTCACAAGTATTTGTAGTGTTACTATGGTTATGATGTGCCCAATGCACCTTGTGTGTATGCAGCATAAGAAAGTAGCTCTAATTGAGATGTTATTATTCAAATTTTATACACCGGCCTTGTATTTGTGATGTATTTTGGCGAGCGCCATTTGTTGTCCCCTGTCAGTGGAAATAAGTAATTATCGAATTGATTAGCCATATTAGAATGCACACAATAAGGCCAAAACAGCTGTTCAGTCCGTTACCTTTTCAAGCCCAGTATAATCACTGTGCTTTACATGCCTTCTGAGCATGCATTACCCAAAAAATGGAGGGCAATTGTTCCACCACGCTTCTGAAGAGTGTTGTTAGTTAAAATGTTCAAGATACGGAAGAGTTTTATTATAATGGAAGCACAAGCGAAAAATAAAATGTTTAACCAAACATGCCCCTATACTCGGTTAAAAAAAAGAAGAAGAAAAATGTTTTTAAGGAAAATCTTTAAGGAATATATATTAATATATGTAATAATATAAATAAATATATTTAAATATGTATAAAAATACAATCATATGACAATCATCGGCAATAAAAATAAATCCTGACCATGGATTAGCTGCATTATTGTTCTTTTTGTTTCCGTTTTAATGCATTAGTACATGCTCACTGACTGAAGTGGTCAGTTATGTGGTGTGTGGTATGTATGCTACAGGCTGCTATAAATCCATTCCAGCTAAAAAAATAAAAACCCTCCATTTACAGTGTGGGTGATGGATGGTTCACAGGTATGTGAGTGCTGTCTGGGGTACCTATGTTTCAGTCCCGCTGCAATACGGTCCCTTTACCATCTTATGTGTTATCTGTAAGATGTGTTATCTGTCTCTGTATCACAGCCACTTACAATGGGGAGAAATGTGGCTTATGTTATTTATTCATTTGTCTATTTATTAAGTTTTCATCCCAAACCAGTGTGCGTGATTTATCCGCCTAATAAAAGATGACATTGGCAATAATCCAACATATTTAATGGGTGGAAGCTCTTTCATCCTCTTCTCTGTTGACAACAAAAAAAAATGGGGGAGGGATGTTCTGCTTTGACAAATCTCATTGCCCATTAAATAGCCTCTTTCTTAATTAAAATACATGCAGGCTCACCGTCTCTAGCACACTACTAGTTTACACTCATACCAAATAATATAACTTTCTCTAGCTTTGTGACAAACATAAAATATATATACACATTTCAGAACATTGTGAGTATTATTAAAATAAATGCCAATACGTTGTTACAGAATAATTATTCTTTCAAATGTCTGCAAAAACTGCATATGAGAAATATTGCTTGAGCCATCACCTCTTCGGGTAACTTGCATAATACGCACTACAGCTTATTGAACATCCATACATTTTAGATGCAGAAGCAATACATCAGCGGTGTCCTGCATTAAATAATGTAAAATGAGCACTTTTTTTTCCCCTAAATCTGTCCCTAAGCTGTACATTTCATTATCTCGTCGGGAAGATGGAAAAGTCAAGATCCCCCAACAGCTTGGCTACTTCTCATTAATTGTGTGGCACCACCGTGCACAAATTGTGTCTTATTTATTTATTTTTTACATTTTTATCAATGTCCTTATATTTAATCTTTTTTTGGGTCAGCATGATGCCCCGGAGTTGAGTTATGTTTTTATACAGTGTGGTTACTTGTATTAATTATTTCATCCTTCAATGAATGTTGCTCTTATCTGCCCCCTGTAGGTTGCAGGGACCAGAGACCGGCTGAACAACAACTACAAAAAAAAAAAAACTTTAACAGTACTTGTGGCCTGCGTAGTACAACATAGCATCATAATCAAATGTATGTTTTACAACCTTACGTCTTTGCTTTGTGTAACACAAATACACACGTACAATATGAGCATTGGCCTCCATTTTATGGGTGTTAAGAATGCTCGTTCAAATTCTCAACATAAATCAGGGAGACACGGGAAACGTAGCATGCGGTAAAGAAAATTATATTCATTAAATGAAAAGGTCAACAACAACAAAAAACTCAATCAAAGATGGGACATGTATGGTGGGGTGTGTGTAGGATGCTTGTAGGTGTGAGGTGTGGAAGGTGTTTTAAGTGCAAAAATGAAAAAGGGAGCGTTGAAAAAAACCGTTCGCCCGGCTACGGAGAGGGGAGAACATGACCGTCCACCCCAAAAGGAGCACAGGGGAAGGGCTCATAAACCCAAGCCACCAGGTGCTACAATTAAGGCAATTTAATTGTGCAACACAGAAAACATGGGAAGGACTGCGGGGAGAGGAGGGGACCATAACGTGGGTAAAATAATGAATCTGAAGTGCTCAATATTAATCATGTGCAGGGGGTTCTGATGGCTATCCTTACTAAAAAGAGAAAACCAATAGCAAACAATTTCACTTATCAGTTGTACATTAAAGGAAGTTTCCACTCTTTTTGCAACGTTGGGAGTGACGCTCGAGAGAATTCCATGTTCCGGGGAGACGCGCATAAATAGACTTTGGGAATTCTTATGGGAAAGGGTAGTTCTGGTGTCAAGTGGATGTAAAAATAGGACAAACTCACTTCATAACACGTTCCAGTTCATACAACGGTAATCAAAGACTGGGAGATATTTCTGATTACCAGCAGTTGACAGCAGAATAGACCTGAGATAACATGTGATTGAAGTGAAATGATATCAGATCTGAAGTTGTTCGTGCCATCTGCGCTGACAGATTGCCATAGCTGGATTTATTTATTTACTTTTTTTTTCTTTTTTTTTATAAAAGGGTGCAGTTTTTTGTAACAGGGATGCTGAACCTGTGCCTGTGATTTCTCACTTTTCCATGTGCACTCACACACATGCATGCACAAACGCGCGCGCACACACTTCTGGGAGGGAATTTATGAGGTTTTACGTCTGGGCTGCGCTCATTGGTTGACGACACCCATGAGTATAGCAGCGGGACACAATTGGTTTTGGTCCAGACAGGAGTAGGGTGGATTTAAGTGTTCTAGGCACCCTGGGGTTACCGCTACATTAGCCCCTGAAATGACACTCCAGATACCCATGGCCAGTGGGTGCCTTCAGGGGGAGATAAGCCTGCCCTCCAGCCTGTACCGGCTTCCCTGTGTGTAGTGTAGAGCATAACCGTCACCAGATCGCAGATGAGCACGTTGGAGGAAGCCGCATGTTTCGGCTCCAGTGTTCCTCGTGTGCACATGGAGTAACACGGTGTGGGGGGAACTGTCGATTCTAAATGAGAAAAAAGAGGGGGACATTTGTTGAAAAAATGAGAAAATGGGATTACATTAGAGACATTACAGGCATTTAGCAGACGCTCTTATCCAGAGCGACTTACAAAACTTTTTTTTTTGTTGCATTTTTTACATATTATCCATTTATGCAGCTGGATATATACTGAAGCGATTCAGGTTAAGTACCTCGCTCAAGGGTACAACGGCAGTATCCTACCTGGGAATTGAACCTGCAACCTTTTGGTTACAAGGCCAGTTCCTTAACTATTACACTACACTGTCGCCTAGAGAGGAGTGATGTTATGTTTTTAGATTAGAGGTGCAATTACAGTGTTCATTACATTAAATTACAGCAGACACATTTAGCAGACGCTCTTATCCAGAGCGACTTACACAACCTTTTAGCATTTTTTACATATTATCCATTTATACAGCTGGATATACAGTATACTGAAGCGATTCAGGTTAAGCACCTTGCTCAAGGGTACAACGGCAGTGTCCTCCCTGGGAATCGAGCCTGCAACCTTTCGGTTACAAGGCCAGTTCCTTAAACATTATACTACACTGCTGCCAGAGGTGTTCAGAGTGCGGACTAATGTCCTTTAAGTATGCTTCCTTCCGATGCAACTACAATACTTGGTAGCAGACATTCCCAAAAATATACAGTCACAGATTTTGCGAGGCGTGTGTTTGGCGGAGACGTCTCCGTCACACAAAACAACTTTTGGGAACCCCTGGGAAGCTTGATGCCCGGACAGCCATAGGCCCCAGTGAGAATTTAATTCAGTACACACATTAGTCAAAGTAAATATTGATATTCTTCACCCTTCACTTGCATTGTAGCTGCTCAGTGTGGACAAAATGGCCAAACGCCTGCCCATCTCCTGGGTACCCTGTGGAGTAAAAATGCAGTGTTACTTTGATTTGATTTAAATGAGTAAAGTTCTCAGAACAGAACTTTGAGAAGAGACCTGTGTTGAGTTGATACCCGCATTTCAAACTGGGGAACAGTGCCTCAGAAGGCCAGGAGTTTGGATTACTTGAATGTTGTCCGGTCATTGTGGGTCAATATGCTTCTTTTAAAACAGAGGAGTTCGATTCAGGTGCTGGAGGGCCACAGTATCTGAAGGTTTTTGGTGTTTTTCCAAAGCTTAAGTGTTTAAGTTACTGAAAGGCTAAAGAGTCCATACACCTTTTTTTCCCAGGCTTTGACTGGCTGCTGATTGAAAGGAAATTACACTGCAGATACCGCTGCCTTCCAGGGCTTGAGTCGGACACCCCTCCTTTAAACTTCACAATGCGGCACACGTTCATACTTATTATTAGCTCCACTGTCATTGGCCACGATACCGATTGGCTATTGAGGCCTGCATTACAGTTTCTAACATTGGGGAGTTGAAGAGGGCATGCAAATATGGAGGTCAAGGTAGACAGCAGTCATACATTTTAGAGATCTTGGAGGATGTGAAATCGGAAATAGATCTGGCATGTAAACGTGCCCCTTGAGAAAAAATCAGGTCGCCGCTTCAAAATGCCCCAGATCTGTCTGCCGGTCCGTGCCCTGGGTCCACCACTGGAGTCAGTCAGGGATACGCCGCACTTTGAAGTTTCATTTAATTAGGAAAAATCATCAGAGTCACAAAGCACATAAAAATCACATACATTGTATTCATATGTATTTGCTGTGCGTTTATGTGTGTGCAGTACACGCCTTCACATTGCTCGTCATTGTTAATACTACATGTAACTTTAAATAAACTTTATTTCTTTAATATTTTGTGTATTCTTGTCACTTGGGGGAAAAAAAAAAAAAAAAACTTTTTAAATGTTTTTTCTTTTGATCTCCTCCTGGACTTACATCCAGTCGGGTGGACCTGAAAATGTAAAATCAGGCTCAGAATCAGAACACACAAAGAATTGTATTTTTAAGTGGGACCTCAGGAGACCATGCATTTTTTCCCCCCAACAATTTAAAATTCCCTGGACTGTTTTGTAATGTAGCTAGATCCTTCTTGGACAGAATGTAAACCAAGGCTGAGCTTAAATGATTTAGGGATTTGGGGGGGGGGGGGGGGGGGTACAATCCTGAAACCCTGTCACGGTATGTGCACCCGGCACACAGCTGCAGGAATGAACGCAGTAGTAACCCAAATAATCCTGTAGGACTCAAACCCACCCTGCACTGAGTGAGTGAGTGAGTGAGTGAGTGAGTGAGTGAGTGAGTGAGTGAGTGAGTGAGTGAGTGAGTGAGTGAGTGAGTGAGTGAGTGAGTGAGTGAGTGAGTGAGTGAGTGAGTGAGTGAGTGAGTGAGTGAGTGAGTGAGTGAGTGAGTGAGTGAGTGAGTGAGTTTGTGTGCATGAGTGAGTGAGTTTGTGTGCGTGAGTGAGTGAGTGAGTGAGTGAGTGAGTAATGTGCAGATTCGCAATCAGGATTTGTTATGTAATCCTGAACAACTGCTTTGATGTATGCATGTAAACATTGATTATTCAACTGTATAATCTGTGTGGAAACTATGGTATAAGTGGACACTGCATCATTCCAAGACTGAAAAAGGCATCCCTGACATTCACAATATGTGGAGATTGTGTGTGTGCGTGTGTGTGTGTGTGTGTGTGTGTGTGTGTGTGTGTGTGCAATTGTGTGTGTGTGTGTGTGTGTGTTTCATAATGTACTAATCAAATAGCCTAATTCAGTGTAATACATTATTACCGTCTGGTCGGGTCAGGTGGAATCATAGTTGAATCCAGTCTGCCGTGGGCATCACTGATCCCTTTCTACCTGGCATTTAAAACAAAAATTAATATCCAGATGCAAACGGCGGTATATCAACTCGGTCATTTGACATTAAAACACACCCCCTGCCCCCGGGCATCTGCTTGTCTCTGCATTGTGATTGGATTTTGCCTCCCTGCACAAGAGCCAAACAAATGTCACGTCAACTTCAAAATATGGCGTCCTGTCGCCAAATGCTTTTAGGCTTGGCTGCAAACGCATGCCAGTGCAGTCATAAATCTTTCCCAATAAGAAAGAATAAATAAATAAAGAAATACATTTTCCTGGTGCCACGATGAATGGGGGGGGGGGGGGGGTGGGGGGGGGTGCCGTAAGGACATTCTCAATCTTCTGTGTCTGTGAGACTGGTGCGAGGGGCCTCAAGTGTCCTCACCCAAATCCAACCTCCGGGGGTTACATCACCAACATTGGATCTTAGCCGAATGGGCACACATCTGATCTGACCATTTAATGCATGTTAATGCCAGGAAACGGGAACAGGGGTTACTATTTGTTAGCAAAGATATTGTTCATCTCTGTGCTGTAGAGCAGTGGTTTCTCAATCTCAGTCCTGGGGGCCCCCTGTGTATGCTGGTTTTCGGTCCAACCACAATTGCAATCCCAGAATTTTAACAAGCTGTTAATTTTCCTTAATTAGGTGCTTGTCATGTTTAAAGGGATTATTTACCCTCTTAAGCCACATTACGTGAGAAATACCTATGCAGGCCATGAAGAATACAAGTCCCATGTTCCCATTGTCCTCATTGTACTATAATGCAAATGGTTACATACAAAAGGGAACAGTTTTGATCTAATTAAAGAAGAGGTGAATCAATAGGCTCCTAATTAGGTTGTTGAACATGTGTTTAATTTCTTTCACAATTTGTTTTGTTAAACGTATTAACACAATGCAGGTTTGGCTGGTCATCATTTGATTTGTCTTTTAATTGTTCATTATCTAAAAATGATTCGTTTTAGTGGCCATTTGTCCACAAGTTCACCAATCAGGAGCCTGTAGATAAAGTAATTTTAAATCACTTATTTTCTAACTTTTTGCAATATAGCACAATGTGAATATTGGATGTTTATTCTGCATAGCATGCTGCGTGCATAGCTATTTCTAGCATAATGTGGCTTAAGAGGGTAAATAATCCCTCTAAACATGAAAATCTTAATTGAGTAAAATGTACGGCTTGTTAAAATTCTGGGATTGCAATTGTGGTTGGACAGGAAACCAGCATACACAGGGGTCCCCCCAGGACTTGTGTTTGAGTTTGAGAAGCACTGCTGTACAGTTGCATAGTCAGTACCCAATAAGCAAACATAAATAAATGGATTTGCCAGTTGGCTTGCCACTTGTTTTGCCCTTAGTCTTTTCCCAGTAGACAACTCTGTTTATGAATACAAATCAGGAAGGGGCATTCTGTTTTATAACTTCTGACCTAGATCTAGTATCAGTATTTATCAGTAAATTCCCTGTGAATTATGTAGACTGCAGGGTCAGCATAGTAAATTTTTCCACCAATTGGGTTTGCCGCACGCACGCACGCACGCACGCACGCACGCACGCACGCACGCACGCACGCACACACACACAATCTCTCTCAATTCAATTCCATTTGCTTTATGACAAAACATTGCATTTGTATGGTGGCCCTGAAGTGCAACCCCCTATCTCGAAATAAGAAGCAATCTTTTTTTCAAAAAAAGATGCTTTATATATTTAGGAAACCACTTTATTTTAAAATAAAACATCTTTTTTTACAGTTTTTTACGATTGCTTTGACTCATTTTGCACAACAGAGTTTCAATGTGCAAAACTCTTAACACAGAATGCTATACTGCTCATTTTGGGTTCAAAATGTAATAGCATGCAAAATAAAAATACCAGTGTCAAATCAGAGAATAATATATGCAAAAGTTTATCACAGCACCAGAACATTAGATATTTCAAACAATGAAGTTAGATCATTGCTGCATTTTCAATATACAACAGTCATCATGAAATAATGCTGCCAAACACAAAATCCTTCTGATAAAAAAAGAGTTTGAAAGTGTTTTTTGGTCATAACGCAAAATGCTATACTCCTAATCTTGGGCTCAAAATCATATATAGCATGCACAATACAAACAACTGAACCAAATTAGATTGTATTTCATGCTAAAGTTTATCATAGTGTCAGAACAGTGGATATGTTCATCGTTGAAGTTTAATTATTGGTGCATTTTCAAATACAATGGCCATTATCAAATAATGCGGTCAAACAGAAAATACTTGTTACCAAAAAAGAATATGCAATGGTTATTTCCTCATAAATACTTGAAATTATGTACAGCAATCATCCCCTGTGATAGACTGCAGTTTTGCGCTTGTGTTTTTATGAAAGACAAACAAAATATTAGATTAGATTATATGAAGTTTAATCATTAAAGAAAAATCATACAGTAATGCAGTACTGTAAACTCAACTGTATTGTACAATAAAAACAAAAACAACAGTGAAAGCAAAAACAGTTACAGTAACAACAAACTTTACTGTAAAGTAAAAAAAAAAACGGCTTCTCTGTGCTGACAGCACTGGTAAAATATTTTAGACTGGCTTATCCACCCCTGACACTGCTGGGTTGTAATGTCATCGCAGGCTTCATCGATGGCCTGAAGGAGCGTTTCCTGCTCATATGGACACCTATCGTATACCTTCCACCGCCGAGAAAAGCTCCTCGATAGGGTTCAGAAAAGGGGAGTAAGGTGGAAGGAATTGGAATCGGAACTCTGGATGGGCTGTAAACCAGTCTTGCACACCCAACGCACAATGGAAGTTTACATTGTCCCAGAAAATGATGAACACCATCTGAGCATTTGGCTGTACGAGACGGTTGTACAGCCCATCCAGAAAATGCATGAGGCGCACGGAGTTGTATGCCCCCAGCAGAGGGTCAGGCTGACCAATCAGGGATGGATGTGTGTGGGCCTGCCCAATGGTCTCAGGGCTGGGTCTAGGCAAACTAGGCATGTACAGTACCTATTACCTATACACTGTATATTTACTGTACATGGTCCACGACCATGACCCTATCCTTCGTTACCAACCTCAACCTCACTGACCTGCTCCATGTTGTCAGAAACTGCCATTCAGGTTTCTAAGCAGCCTTTTATGTAGTGGTGAAGATATTATCAATTGTGTTGCAATGCTACTCACCTGGGCAAGGTTGTTGTAAGTACTGAGACATGACTACAAACACCTGTTGAATTGATTTAGTGATCTGCATTTGTAGTAATAAACATTTGAACATTGTTGTAATATTAGGTGGCTGTATTCTGAGAATGGAGCATATAATTTAGAGTTTGGCACTTTGTATTAACAGTTTTGCACTTTGTATGTCAGCATAGGATGTAGTGTCTTAAGGTAAGAATTCTGCAAGTCAGTTTAGCACTTTGCGTTAACAGTTTTACACTTTGTATGTCAGAATAGGATGTAGTGTCTTAAGGTAAGAATTCTGCAAGTCAGTTTAGCACTTTGCGTTAACAGTTTTACACTTTGTATGCCAGCATAGGATGTAGTGTCTTAGAGTATGAATTTTGAAAGTCAGTTTGGCACTTTGCATTTTGAGTTTTGTACATTGAAATTCTGCTGTGCAAAATGAGTCAAAGCAATCACGATTGCTTTGACTCATTTTGCACAGCAGAATTTCCATGTTTGTCGATGTTGGCATTTTTCGATAGCCAAGCTGTGCTCACTGAGTATGGACTTTGTCAAGGTAGTACTTAGTTTTTTGTCAGCCACCGTGGTCAGATAGTCTGCCACGGTGGAATGTCATTGTAGGGCCAAATTGCATTGCATTTTGCTTTGTGCTTGTGTGTCCCAATAGGTGATGTACCTTTTTTGTCTTGTGCTATAAGTTGGTTGAGTCCAATTAAATGTATGGTCATTTTGTCCTGAGGCTTTAAAGTGTTCAACTCAACTGAACTCATAATTTATTTAAAGTGCATATCACAGAGGTCTCACCACACTATACATTAAATAAAAAATGATCAAATGACACAGCAAATTATCAACGACATAACAAAATTATTAGGGGTGGTCTGAGCATTGTGACCAGCTGTGTGAGAGGATTATTTCCTTAGCTCAGCTCTTGGTATTGCAGGGCTTTGTAATGACAACAGTGGAGCTCGCTATTTTTTCGATTCTTCCAAAATCTGATTGCCCTCTTTTGTATTTTGATTAGTAATGGAAATTCACCTAATTCTGCCCTGTATGCATTATAGTTTTTCGTCTATACTTCTCACTTCTCACATTTGTACAAAACTCTGCATGCAGGGTTTCAATTTGGTGTTCCATTGGTTGAAATCTTGCCTTGTAAACAGACCCCACACTTCACTGCCATAAAAGGCAATTTCTTTGATTACTGATTCTAATAGTTTTAGCCAACCTTTGATTGGAATTTCTAGTTGTATTTGACATTTTATGGCATAGAATCAGGTGTAATGAGTGGTAACCGTGTGCTGGAGGCACTCGGCATTTCACCATTCAGAATATTCAGGCTCAGACTTTTAATCAACCTTCAAACTCTTGTAATCAAGCTCAGAACAAACCAGAAACGTCACCGGCACTCCAGGACCACAGTTGCCTACTCCTGATATAGATGTTAAATACAGTTGAACTGAACTACAGCCCTCCCTCACTCTACGCCCCTGTGTGTTATTTTGTTGCCAATTTTGATGCTGCGCATATTAATTATGTAATATATGTTATCTCCTACAGCACTTTCAATAATTTTGTAGATTAGGCCTTTATGTCAGATTGAATCAAATCTTTGGAAGTCTAGCAAATATTTTGTTTTTATCTTGGTTGACATGTTTCCCAATCAGGGTGTGTAGGATGTAAATATGGTCAGACGTGTAGTGATTTGTTAAAAATCCAATTTGGCTTTTACTCAAGACATTGTGCTCATTAAGGAAGTCCAGATTACTGTTTACACAAATGCCTCAGTAGTTGTTGGGGTCGAATTTGGGTTTATGAACTCTCTCTCTCTCTCTCTCTCTCTCTCTCTCTCTCTATCTCAAAACATTCAGTTAAAATGACATTCTTAAGGACATGCCACATCAATCAATAGCAATATCAAACTGCATAAATAAGTACGAATCACTCAACTTGTCATAGCAGTCCGACCAGTATCTTGTCAAACACGTGTCAATCAATTTCCGACGGCAGTCGACTGGGGATTATTCTGGCCAGTGCGCAGCAAGGCCTCTGGGAACGTGATTGCGGCAAGGCCTCTGGGAACGCGATCGTCGAAAAGCCCATTAAGTTCCGAATTATTTCCACTTGCGTCGTGCCGCAGAAAAAGGGCAGTAAAATAAACAAACATAAGCACACTATAGCAGTCAGTTCAGCACAATGCCCAACGCAATCACGGTTATAGATTTTCCTTTCCAGCTTCCAAATGATGAAGGTGCATTAGAGAGGAGAGTACAATTAAGAGGGAGAATAATCAAGTCCTCTGAAAAAAGCTCTTTAAGCTACACCTCTCAAAGGCAGTCCCATTGGTACCATCATTCCCTTCTGATCCCCAAATGTTTCCCCAACCACCCTTGTACTCCCACAGCTGGACACAGGTCATTGTCAGAATTTAGGACCGTGCCTTCTTTCTGAAACATTTCATCATATTAATGTATTGATTTTGTATGTTTCCCTGTTGTTTCGCAATCATTGTGATTATTTGAACGAGGGTATTATCTCTTAATTTAATTAGCTCTGAGTGTGGGAGGAAAGTAAACAATTTTTACCGCAAGCAAACAAACTAAAGTGTTGATATCGGTACAACCAGGACACTTTATGTAATGAAAGCAGTCAATTCTTTATTCGTTAATTATTTATTTTGTTTGAATTATTTCTGTTGTTATCTTATCTTTATTTAGTTCAACGGAGAGAGTGATTCTCTTCTGCAGTGATGACCTGGGGGAATACAAGTAGGGAGGGAATGTGAGGGACTGTTAGCCAGTCAAGATATAAACATTTTTACATGAATATGTGACCGACCATGGTAAAACGTCCACAACGACAGAAAATGTTTTTCAGAGTTATTTACATTTTATCCAAGCCTTTATATCAAAGCCAGTTCTTTAAAATGATATATCAAACACTACAATAAGATAAATAATGAGGAAGTTACGGCTTGTTGAACGTTGCTACTCTTTGAAAGTAAGTTATGAGCAAAAGGCTGTTTAAGTTTTGGAACTTTTTCATACACAGCAATTGGCATGCCTTTTGGAAGTTAAATGGCCACACATTAATAGTTCTATACTTTAGGCGTGATTCATTGTTGAACACGGTAAATATATAGACATGAATATTAATGTTTCGATAAAATATTAATAAAATAAAACAAAACATAATCTTCAGACTATAAACAATTTCCTACAGACAGATGCTATACTAAAAAGTGGAATATGCTAGTAAGACACAAGATAATATTATTTAGAGAAATTACACAATTTCATGGTTTTATTTTTTTGTTTGCTACAATGAAAACAATGATAGATCTCAATGTTTTTGCTGTGTTTGCAGGTAATAATGATGGTTGTTCAAATACGTATGCGAAACTAGATTTTGATAGCAAAAGCTGTACTGAACACAAATATAGCCACAAGTATAGCGTAATGATTATATCACGTTTACATTATATCACTATGTTCACATAGGCATACAAAACTAGTCCGGAGAACTCTTTCAACTATATCTTTCCTCACAACACCAAGGGGGTATACTGCGAAGCAGGATTACTGAGTTAGCTGGATACTTGGATAACTGCTATGAAGTGTCCAATAAATGTAAGGTAACAAATGGGCTTCACAGAAAGTGCCTTTTTAAGGTGCGTTTTTTTTTTTGCATGTTTACGGATCACGTTTGAGTTAACCATTTCAGTGAATTTCAATCTTAAATCTTTCAGAAGTTTAAATCTTAAACATTGTGAATATATTAAAAAAATAGATTTTTATATATAGCCCGTGATTTATATATAGTTTTCAGTGTATTTTGGATCTACTGAAAAGTCAGACATCCGCCTTCCGTAGTGATGGACGGTCACATATTCATGAGCTGCGGGGTGAACTTGTTGTGCCCGTTTATTTTGTTGCAATCACTCTAAAATGGTTAGTTTGGTGACCTTTCGGGGAGGATACAACTTAATTCTACCGTTAGTTTAGCACCATATGAAATATACAAGCCAGGTCCTTAAAAGTCAAATAAAATGTCATTTAAAAAGTAAAGGAGTTACATTTGCCACTGAAAAAAAGGCCCCAACTTTTGTTTTTACAGAGCTTAATGCTATGTATGTATGTTTGTATTTGTTGGAGCTTTCATCTAAGAGTAAGCATTTATAATTGAAATTTATCTCCAACAATCTCCAATTTCTGTTTGGTAACGGAGGTACAGTCAGATATTTTGATGTTAATGCAAACCTATATAACATGCAGTTACCCACCCCTATTTATTTGAACCGGAATACACAGAGAAAGAGCTAAATCAAATTGAAGAGGATAGAAGGAGAAGGGAGGCCGAGACAGAAAGGCAAGCCGCTGAGTATTCTGTGTATTCCGGTTCAAATAAATACGGGCGGTCATCAAAGTGAAGAGACTCAACATCCTCGTAATAGTCTGATGAATAATAAGCATTGTAGCATGTTTTCAATTTGGAAGTTAGCTTATAAAGGTGAACCACACACCACTGGAAACAATACATTTTAGTGCATGCAGAATAGGTAAGTTAGGTCAATTCTGCAAGTTCAATAGAATATATTAAAATTTTAATTTCATATGAAAGTGACAACTGATGTCAGTCGTTTTGTCAATTTGCCAAGCAAAAAAAAAAAGAAGCGGACTCAAACTATAGGTTTGCCTAACGTTATATTATCATGTTATCTCATCGATGCAACGGAAGAAATAAGGTCATCAGAAAACACAGTCGATGACTCCAAGAGAGAGGCAAGCAAATCATCATAGCTGGCCATCACATCAACAAACGAACTGGCTAACTGCAAACTGCCTCGTTCATCGTGCCAACTCTTGCTGGCCAAGTAACGTTGTTGTGTCAGTGAAGTTTAAGCACAGCTCTATTTCGTCTTACGGTTTCAATGTGTTTTACCACCTGAAGCCTAGGCCTCTCGTCAATAACATGCTCTGTACAAAGTCCCCAAAGATTAAGCTTTACTGGTGCACTCAGGTGATCATTGGATTTTGCATGCACGTGAAACATTTTTTTTTTTTAAAGATTTCTGATGTTAAATCCATGTTTTGTCCATGTCGATGTTCCACTGGGTCCAGCACAGAAAAGAAGCCAGCAGAACAGGCGATTATACTTAAGTTTAGGCAAGCCAGTCCACCCACGAATACCAGTATTAAGCGCTTTGCCTCTGACTTGGTGTCCATTGCAGGCTGGGAGTCTGTGACCTTCCTGTTGATGTGAAATTTTCAAAGGACGCTCTCCTTATTTAAAGAATTCAACGATAGTTTGACTTCAAAAACGATGGTATAAACACTCAAAATAACCCTGATAGACTGTCGTGGTATTTTATTTGCTTTGGGTGCACTGTGGAGTGTTTAAATGCGTTTGCTAGTGGATGCTACCGGTTACCTTAGCATTAGTTGCGCTAGCATTAGCAACGTGTGTATGTCCAAAAGAAGGGACAGTATGGAATTAGCTGAAAATGGTTTCCATCAATCAACTACATCATGGGTAAGTCGTAATTGAGACATTGGGCCCTATCTTACACCCGGCGTAAAGCGGCGCTAACCCAAACGCAAGTGTCTTTGCTATCTTACACCCGGCGGTAGGTTCATTATAACGCCTAACGCTCACGCCATTTAACTAGCATGTACTCTTGCGCCATTTGGGCGTGTTGGTTTTAAGATGAGGAGTGGCCAGGATTATTTTTGGCGTATTGCTATCTTGAGCCAGCAGAAAGCGCTTGCGCTAGAACCACCACTAACCTGGTCTAAAGTCATGTCGCAGTTGTATACATGTTATTTTAACGGCGCATATAAGTGCGTCTACAAAGGCGGGTGCACAATGCGTGTACCCTCCTGTCTGTTACACACAGGGGCGCGCACAAGCATGATTAAAATATCAAGATTACAATGTGAAATAGTATTATTGTGTAGCCTATATAAAAAATACATAATAATAAAAGGGTCCATAGCCTACCTTTCCCTCAGCGAAGGGGAATGCCATGCACATTAAATTGCTTTCAGCCCACTCCATCAACATCCAGGCGATGTGTGATGGTACGGGACAATGGCTATCCATTAAAAAGCAGCTGATAACACCTATATTAAGCCTAATGCGCGAATTGTCATTTACACCTAATGCGTGAATTGTCATTCAATGGAAAACTCGCGCACGGCAATAGACGGACATTTAAGTTCTGAAAATGTGCTTCAGATGTCATTACAATACAGCTCTGTTTATCTATGAATACAGCCTGTAAGTAAATAGAATGGTTTGTGACTGAAAAACGTTCAAAACCTTGTCCAGTGAATATTGCATTTATTGTTTTTCAAATAGCCTAGGCTACAGCGGATTCGCTGTGCATAAGGTTTTTTTCGATAGCCTATGGTTAAAAAACGGAGGTGTCACCATGTTAACCATAGCTAAGGTTAAAATTGTAACCTTAGCTATTCTTCATCCTTCATATTTTTTAAATTACAGTGACCAGGTTTCCATACTCTCACCGTTTAAAACCCAGTTGATTTCACCCGTTATTCCATAACTGAACAAAACGCTTTTAAAGAGAACTAAGCGTCTAATTAGAAACTAAAACAAATTTGCAGCACGTTACACAATTAATTCACAATTCATTTTAATGCCATTCTCTGCACGCGCGCTGCATGTTCTCTGTTTCCCCTGCTGTAAGTCGCACGTTTCACGGTCTTCCTGGGAAAGTGGATTGTTTTAAAGGATTACGCTACGAGTAAAACAGGTTGGTCACATTTCCATAAACAGGACATTATTAAACAAGGGGAAATATGCGTGAAGATATGGGTTGCGAACCTGACAGCTTTATTGTAGGCTATTTAGTGTCATCATTAAGGCAGAATAACGGTATGTATGTTATTAATCAATATTAGCCTACTATGCAGGTAGCCTAATGAACTTTGGATGAAGCTTGAACTTCGAGAACTCCATGAGAACAGCCTCTTGGAATTGATGTTTGACACTTTCATTGCATAATCAAACAAAATTCGCTGAACAAGCAGGCTAATTTGGCATTTTCTAAGGTGAGACTGAAGCCATTGATAGCTTATTCTCAGCTGTTGCAGGTCCTTTTAACGAAATTTAACCGCATATATTTTGTAAAATAACAGCCCTGTCTGGAATTACCGGGAACTCATAGGCTAATGGTTAGTCCGAATAATATTGATCATACTCCATTTAGCCTATTCCTTGATCACACTAAACACGCACGAGCATGTCTGTTTTGCCATCAAGCAATCCGCCAAGGTGGAAAAGCAGGCTTTTAAAGGGAATGGGATATGACATTTTGATTGGTTTATTGCATGTCACGCCCAAGACAGACCTATAATTAATGAAGCGACTAGGTTCAGCCCAGTTGCACCTTGCGCCATGCTTAGCGCCAAAAAAACACGCCGTTAAAATAGCAAAAGTGGACTTGGACACGCCCAAAATTGACTTTACGTCAAGCGCCAAGATCGCCAAGATAGGGCCCATTATGTCCAAAATTCCGAACTATCCCTTTAACTTTAATTAAAAAGTATCTAGCTAGCTAGCTAATAAGGTTGTTGTACCCAGATAGAAACTGTGCCAAAACTAGCTAGCCAGCTAGCAAACGTTAACTTAAAAACGTTAGCAATTTAGCTAACGTTAGTGCGCTTGCCTAATATATCTTTTGGTATGTTGATCTTACTAAATAAAAAAAAATAATTGATCTAAAATGTTTCAAGGTGCGATAAATAAAAAATGTTGAATGAAATTCAATATTTGAAAATGTAACTGTCTGCTACTCGTTATGTCCTTTGTATTCAAAGCTTGCCTTACTCACTATCACTGGATAATCGGTAGCAACCGCTTAATATTAGAAAGAGTGGGAGGGACTCAGATATTTAATTGGCAGTGCTGTTGTTCAATCCACTATAAGTCTTGGCATGACTGTTATTTTAGGAAACTATGAATGGGCTAAAGCGCTGCCTCCCCACACCTGACATTTCCCTGTAAAAATGACTGAACTCATTCAGCAACTTCACCTGTTAATGAAAAAATTACCTCTGAATTTGGTTGCAGTTCTAAAGCCTTATTTCTAAAATAATAATAATTTCTAAAAAAACATGCATAAGTTACTCAAGTGATGACTTTGGGAAATCTTCATTACAGCATAAACATGTGTACTGTATATACACTTCCATGTATTGCAACTAAAATGCATTATGCTATACTACAGTTGTTAGACAGGTTAATACTATATATTGTAGTACACACTTGTGTTTATTATGAATGAAGACAGGGCAAGTGTAAATTAGTCAAACATGGACTGTACCTATTAGTCATAAATATACAGTATGTGATATCTTCCAGGGTTTGCAACCGAGGCTTACACTCTGTGTTTCCTCAAGGCAAACTGGAGTCATGAACATATTCCAGTAGATGAGGAACTAACGGCCCAGCCTCTTCCGACTGCACTTAATTTCATTCACGTTGATCTAATTGATGGTAGAACTGGTGCAAGTGCATTTTAACGAAAGCCCTCCAGTGACCTCACTAACAAAGGTTTCACTGGCGGAACGGTAGATATTCTGATGCTCAGGAACTTCTGACACATTTACAATGAAAAATAAATGAAAAGAAAAACCATCCACATGCCTGCACTAATTGATGGGTCTCTAAAATATGAATAGCAGTTGAAATAAACCACAGTCTACAGGTAAATTCTTGTGGGAAAATAATTAAAATTAGACATTTTGTCATTGCACGTGTTTGTCTATTTAAAAAGTACAATGTTGCCTTATATGTAACTGAATAAATAACAGGTTTTAGTCTCTCTTTAAAAAAGAGAAACTAAAACGGTATTTTCTAAAAGCAAGCTGTACCTTTTAGAAATAGGCCTTCGCATGGCTATTGAAAATAATTTTTATAAGTCAAAGGACTGGCCCTATAGAGCAACCTGTACTGTATTAGCCCAGCTGTGGATTTCCATCTCATTTGACAAAAAGAAGCTAAATGCAATTATATTCTATACACAGGAGGAGCAGTAGATATCCATATACATTAGACACATTCCCTAGTGGCTGGTCTGGTGTAATTCCACAGAAACTAATAACCACCCTGCATCCCAGATATGCACTGAGCCATGAAATAAAAATAGATAAATAAATAAATAAACAAACAAACAAATAAAAACAACATGCCTACAGGCAAACTGCAGAGGGTTTTCAGAAAAAAAAAAGATTTCAGAATAATAATTCTTTTTTGACCATAATATAAGTTTACTGCTAAGTATAATTTTTCACTGAAAGCCTCATAGGCATTGCTTAAATCCCCCTTCATCCCTACCGCCTTTTATTTTTCACCGTGAGAAATATGTGTTTATGGCAGGAAGACCTCAGTGAGGTCATTGATATACAGTCACCCGTTGGGCTTCCCCTCAACATATATCACCACTGCGCCATCTCCCTCAATATCTCACTGCAGTGGCTATTTATAGGCCAAACATATTGATCACGTACTGCAGTGCCATTTTATCACTTTGCTGGGCCCTGCGTCTTAGGCGCATTACTTTATTGCTGAATGGGGAAGAGGATGCTCCTGTCCGGTCCGCACAGCCCGAATGTAACATTGATCGCTCAGCCTGGGGCTCAATAGAAAGCTAAAGCTGAACAGGGGAAATGGTTGGCCAACAGCGTGCATCGTGGGAGTGTCTTATTTTCTTACAAAATGGGGGCACCGCTGAGTTTTGCCTTTCTTGTTTGTGACAATTGGACGATGGACAACGTTGTGACAGATTACTGCTATAAAATAAATAAGTACATATTCATCAGCGTCTCTGAAACATTCCAAATTGCATAGCTAGTGAGAGGTGATATTTTCTTTATCATTCAAAGACAAAAAGTTAAAACGGGGCGTTATCCTGTTGAAGGAGAAGGTCGTAGAGTTGGCAAGGTGAGTGTAACCTCATGTGACAAAATGTCTGAGTGAGTGGATATCTTATTCGTAAGCTTATTCATGAGCTGGGGGAGGAACCTTGAAATTGTATTTAATTTAAATGACCGCATAATGCTCAACCATGAATATGTACTTATAAATTAAAATTGCAGTCTCTTAGATTGGACTGGATTTTATTTTGGGTTAAAATGCATATATTGCATAAGACAGCATGCATGTTTGAGCCCAGAAGATGAAAAGCATTACTGAAAACATTTCCAGTATGGTCGTTAATTGAAACCTTATTATTGGACCACATATATACACATACAATCATGAGTGCACTTACATGCAAACCTGTGCTTTAAAACATCATTATCTTCATTCAAATAAAACTGACTTTACTATTTTTGTACACACACACACGCGCACGCACGTACACGCACGCACACAAAATGTTTGATTTCAGAAAGAAAGCACTTGTTGCTGTCAAACAATGGATAATGTTTCTCTATTTAAAATACACCTGCTCCAAGCAGACATCTGCTGAGGATATCAGATGCCAAGTGCTGTGTTTGAGACACTTGGAAAGAAACAGACTTGGAAATTGGACGAAGCACGTTGACCAGGGGCAAAGGTTTTATGCTGGATCTACTTCCAGTCTGTTTAGCTCTGCGGACACAGCGCCAGCCAAATGTCCCAGCATGCTGTACTTGGACAATGCCACAGTGAGAGCTGTTTTGAGAGCTGTCCCGTTGGATTAGCAGATGGCTTTTAATATCTCACTTACAGAATGTAAATTTATCGAATACAATGACCAGATCTAACAAGTCAACCAAACAAAGGGCTGAACTCACACAAGCTTAATGTTTTATGTTTTATTTTTGTTTATGTGTGAAACTATCAATCTAAATATGGCCTTCCAAATTGTTCATTGTAAAGGGGGATATTTACTATGTCCATCTGCCTGCACCAAAACCAGCAGAGCACATACTATTATGTATACTTGCTTGTCTTATCTTGTTAAATTCCTCAAAAAAACTATATAAAAAACACCAGTGATATAATCATGATAACTCATGACCGTTATTTCATCAGTAATTGACATTACGTATGATGTTCATGGCTTTTCACATACACCACAACAGAATCGGCAATACAGGTCACAACAAAGGACTGTCAACAATGGCAACTTGTAGCCAATATCCACACTGTCTGTCAGTGAGGAAAATACGCCTATGCCAAAATCTTCCTTTGTTATTTTGAAGTGCCAAAAATAATGTTTTGTTTTTTTGTAGATATTTAATCCAAGATAAAAATGATGTGTCCCTTTTAGAATGTAAAGACGAGTCACTGTAGCTCTACTTTTGGGTATCCCATGTTTATTTGAAGTTGCAATTAAGAATCTGCAAATATGTAGCCATAAATAATCCAAAAGTCCACCTTGAGTTATTATTATTATTATTATTATTATTATTATTATTATTATTATTATATACCATTTAGTAACCCACTGGATATAGTTGTTTACCTATGCTTATTACATTTTGAAAGATGAATGAAAGAGGAATGAGGGGAACACAGCAAAAATGCCAGTGTAAATCTAACACTGTTGGTGTACATTTAACACCCTATGGTGTTAAATGTACACCAGCACTCTTGCTGTGAAACATCAAACATAACCTGAGATTATCCTTGGCGATCTGATCAATTTATTTTTTTTTTTTACCAAGTGGCCTGTACCACAAGTATCAGCAAGTGCAATCTGCCTCACAGCTGTGAGGAGGCATAACTAATGGTGAAGCGAGATTTGACAAAACGAACAATTTATCTATGTGGCACAATCCCCAAATGTGCCAGTGACAGTGATTGTGCAGATGCTGGCAAGTGCACTTATATAACAAGGACGATTAGCATCCGACCTATCGGGAGGCACGGGGGTGGAATTTCATAAGCTCTAGATTTTTTCCTAGTCGTGTTCGCGATGGCGCGGCGTGTTATTTATTTGATTCTTTTTTTTTCCTGTATAATTGAATACAGTGCGAGATAAGCTCAATGCAATTACTCACATTCCGCCATATGCGCAATGAATTCATTTCAGGCAAGACGGAAACTAACTTCTTATCCTCTTTTTAAGCGAGTCTTCCTCTTTAAATCTCGAGCTTGACGAGCAATGTATCAACGGACGCGCGCGGTTAAAAAGAACAGGGAAGAAAGAGGGGGAAAAAAGAGAATAATACTGGATAAAGGGATATTGTTCTCCTCTCGTGACCCATGCTACAGGGAGCAGGAAGGGAGGCAGATGCAGTTTGTTACAAACAGGATGGAGGATAGCATCATGTCAGTTAGGTTGGCAAAGCTACACAGGAGCATAATCAAAGCAAGCTCTGTGTTAATTACAGCTGTGAGGGGATTATTAATGGAGGTCATGTGAGGTGGAGTTTAGTACAGAGCTCGTACTCTAACAGAACTCCTGATGAGTTCTGCACTTCAGCTTAACAATAGTCAAGGTTAATGGATCACTCTGGATGGCACCGTCAGTCAGAAAATAAATCAACACACAGGCCTGGATACAATTAACACGTTTACTTAACTTACTGAATTATTTTTCTCCATGATTTGGAATCGTTCCCTCATGGTGCAGTGTTCATCGTAAACTCCTTTGTCAATTCTGGAAAGGGCCACGGTGCCTTAACACTGGATGAGCCAACCAGCAGCTCCACTTTAATCAAAGTTGAGTTGTCCTCCTTCCACAACAGTATCTCAGCGTGTCCTTCACTTTAACAAGCAATTAAGAGACTTTTTTCGTTCTTCACAAACAGTTTGGTGAGTTCAGTGATCACTTAAACTAACTTTGCAAACTGTTTGTGAAGAAAAAGTGAAGAACACTTTGTTTACTTGTAAGTCATGAATAAAAAACAAGTTACACTTTTCTAAAAATGTGTACACAAACATCATACATGTAAAAATAAGTAAATATATTGAAATTAACAAATAAATGAATACCGATTGCATTAGCCTATATTAATTACCCAAGGCCTGGTATGTTCACAACCCGCAGATCATTTTAAATATCTCCAGCTGATATGCCAGCTTGTCTCACATTTATTCTGCCATGAACTACAACCTTCCACATGCACACTTTGTGACATGTTTTTTTGTTTTTTTTGGTGCTGATTTAGAAATTAATTCAAACATTAATTAAAACATTTAGTTTTTGGCAATTTTCATCCAAAAACTATTTGTGTAGAAAATGTAAATAAATAAATCATGTCATCCTAATTTTCCTGCCTCTTGCCCGATGCATGCTGGGATAGGCTCCAGCACCCCCCGCGACCCTGACCAGGAATAAGCGGGTTAATGGATAATGGATGGATGGATGGATGGATGGATGTCATCCTAATTAATTTACATTTATATTCAGTGATTTATATGTTCATCAGTAATACCAAGTCACATTCTGGACACCCTGTGATGAGTGGAGTGTTGCCACAGAGGCAGAAAACAATATGAAATAAATTAAGCTCAACTGTCTTAATTAATGCCAATGCAGTGGCTTCTAAGGTCATTAGATTAGTTGACTTCATAGATATTGTATTTACTGAGTGATAACTATAATTTATGTTTTGTAATTTGTGTCAGTAGGTCATAGTTATGTGTTAAGTACATTTGTATTGCGTGTCTTGTTACATTATTACATACATGAATCTATTATTCTGCTTAATTAGCTTTTTGTGCAAATATCCACAGCTCTCTTTACTGAAAGGTGAGAGCATTTCTTTGTTCCTCAGTTACTAATGGGGGGAATCATCTTGAAAAGAAACACATTTACCAAGACAAGTGTGTCACGCATGGTGTTTTCAGGGTTATCTCACCAACCAATGATTTAAGGTGTTGAAATACAGCAAAACCAGCAAATACTTCTGCCCTTCAGGACTGGAGTTTGAAACCACCGCACTACAGCTCATACACTCAAAGCTGGCCTGTAGGCCAGTAGTACTGTCAGTTTTCTTATCTACCTGATCATTAATAGAATAATTACTGTCACTGATTGGCCAGAGGTTCTGTGGTTCAATCAATCCTTGATTAGAGGGAAAGAATAAAAAAAATAACAAAAGCTTGAGGGCCAGATTTGACTATCCTTATCATTGCCCTATAAGCACAGTGTCCCCGTCACTGTTCTGGGGCTTTTGTATTGTTTGGTCCGAATGGAAAAACATGGCAACACCTCTTCAAGCAGCATATGCTTTTCAAGGATGTGTACAATACAAATACAAGCAAACCGAACACTGCTTGGCTGCAGCAGTTTGACATGAGAAAGCTACAGGGTGGCATGGCTCCTGGCAAAACCATGAAGACGTCAATTTCTTGAAGATTACGCAACAAAGTGCAATATCAACAGTAGAACATAAAAAAAGATAAATAACCCTTTATAGCCTCAGTAATCAACAGTTAGCATGGTCAGTTATTCTCATGAACCTGACAACAATAACCTGACAACATATCTACAAACGTAGAAAAATTAAGTACTGGAGAAGAGGGAGTTCTGAGAGAGCCGAGATACAAGGACTTACAAGAGCTGAAAAACATTGTGTGAAAACAGAAACTGGACTGAGCTGAACATCTGGTTGTAGAAAATTGCAAGCACAACAAATGAGCTGATGAACAGAAAAACCTGTTTTCACTTTGTCATTATTGGCTATTGTGTGTAGATGTTTGAGGCAAAAAATGAACTCAATCTATTGTAGTATAAGTCTGTAACGTAATAAAATGTGGAGAAGGTGAAAGGGTTGTGCAGACTTTCCGGCTTGACTGTACATGGTATTTAAATGACTTGAGCGCTAGGCGTTATAATGAACCCTGCGCCGGGTGTAAGATAGCAAAGACACTTGCGTTTGGGTTTAGCGCCGCTTAGCGCCGGGTGTCAGATAGGGCCTCTGGCCTCGTATCTGGTCAGCTATGTAGTTTACGATGGCATCAGGCTCACTTTGATTGTGTCCCTGATAAAGTTGAAGCCTTGCTAACCATCTTATTAGATGACGCACACCAATATGTATATTATCTGTAATGGCCAGGCATAAAGCTATTTCAGCTACAGTCAGGCCTTGATCAAATAAAGTTTGGCGATCAATATGCTCCTGCTCCTCTGGGTCTGACATTGCTCTATGATGTGTTTCCAATCCTGCGGTGATTTTAAAACCAATCATCTCGTTAGCAACGTTTCGTTATCCCGAGATCTCGACAAAATGATCCTGTTATCTCGGGAAAACAACATTTGTTATCTCGAGATAATGACATAAATAACTTGTGATCACAAGAAAACAAAGAAAAATAACTCATTATCACGGGAAAACGGAGTAAAAAAAAAAGTATCAATACAAGGCCTTTTTGACGCTTCCGTACCTGACCACCATAGGAGGACATTATTATGTTTCTGATTGGTGTTGCCTAATTGGTTGTTCACACCTGTCAGTCACAAAGAACAATCAGAAGCAAGCTCTGGACAATGAGCAGCATGAGGCTTTTTTCCCCCCTGATTTTTACAACCCTATTGTAAGCTGACAGCCACCCACTGTTGTGAGGGACAGTTAGCAATGAATGATAATGCTCCCTTTTTCCTGAGTCTCTCGGTACCCAGAGATTGCCATTAACCATTGCCGTTTTGAATCTTTGTCCTGTTTTAGCAGAAGTCACAGGACCAATTTAAATCACAGTTACAGTCATGAGCATATGCCTAATGCTCCTCTGAGATCAATTTAAAAATTGAACATTTTTCTTTTCTCTGTAAGACAAGGGTTACAAATCCTATATAACTGCTGACTGTGGGGAAAATAACTCCATAAATGTAGAGATGATTTAGTGTTATTGCAGTAGTTAAATATAGTGTGCCGAAACCATATTACCAGCATCAGAGTCAATTAGCCTTTTCAACTGTTGTTCTCGCGTCTCAACCTAAAAAAATAAATAAAAAACAGCACGTCTTCTTAACGGTTCTTAAAATTTTCAGAGCACTGTAATTAGGAGCTCTTGTTTGCATGAATCTTACTCTATTCTCCCATCTATAATATAACCACCTCTGAAGTCTCGCTTCCAGTGAACTTAAGAGTAGCTTAAATAGTTTCAGAAAGTGTGGTCAAAACCGCTATGCTGTGAAAAAGAAAACTATATGTCTAATACCCAATATTCAACCAAATAGCTTGTTGGGTTTAAAAAAACTCACATTATTATCCAAAAAAAACACACAAAAAAAAAAACAAAAAAACATCAGTGAATCCCGAAATGTTTGTAAAAACGTTTTAAACAAAGTCTTTAGAACAAATTTGTTCGTAGAATGATTGGTGAATGAGGCACATTGATTATTTGTCTCCATTTGTATTTTAGATAATTGAAGCGAGTTTAGAGAGCACCCCCTCCACCCCCCCACCCCCCCACCCCCACCCCCCTTGCCCTAAACAATTCAGGTGCAATTAGTCAGGGGAGTCAGAGTGTATTCCTAATTTAATTCCAGGCCTTTTTTCAGAATTGTAATTATCAAGCCAAATGACATCAGCGCATTTGCCATCCTTGAAAAATTCCCCAAAGAGAGGTGCCTTGGAATTTTTTTTTGGCTGTGCACCCCCAACCCTCCCTGTCCTCTCTCCTCCCTCCTCTTTAGTACTTCTACCGAGCAGAGACAACCCCCCCCCCCCCCCCCACCCCCCACCCCCCATCCCATCCCATCCCAACCCCACCACCCAGAGATGAAGAAGAGAAAGATCACTTCAGCTCCTGACACCACCCCTACTCCAGTCTTCTAAATGCCACCTGTGATTAAGGGATCAAGGGGCTAATCGCTGCGCTGCCTCGTCCCTCATCGGCCTCTCTCTCTTTTCCCCCCGCACACCCCCCCCCCCCTCCCCCCTGAAACCAGCGCGCAGGCTGGAGTGTTCTCGTCGCCCAGGCGATATCACGACCAGAGCCCGCCGCCAAGCGTAAATCTGGTGCCTCCATCTGTCGGGTTGCAGCAGCTCCGTGGGGATGCACGTCTCGGGCAGGGCAGCGCGCCACGGCAAAATCGATTCATAATTCAGCGTTTTATGTAACAAACCACCACCCCCTACCCCTGCGTTGACCTATTTTTAATATTTATTTATTTCCATTTTTTTGTTAGTTGGATGGAATTGTTTATTTCATTTCATTAACTTGCATATTAATTGGTGTTTTCACCACCCCTCCCCTCTTTTACACATTTAAAGATGAAGAAATACAGGGAAAGTGGAACTGGCTCCCCTTTAGTGAGATAAATTTGGATCGTAAGTATTAATAATTTGTTGTCAGCGGAGGCCACAGCCATGGCCCCATGAGATTACAAAGGGAGGGTGCTGCAGGATTCAAACAGGCCTGATTAATTATCTAACTCCCTTTGTTAAATCCTTCAAACCCAACCGGCGGAGATGTTCGGGCCTGTCTGGAAAGCGTCATCCTGTACGCCAGGTCCGCCTATGGGGTCTTTGTTACATAACACGTTGAATAATGTTCAATTCACCTGAGATTGACAGTCGTTCACTTGCTTGTTTCCTACTTTCGGTGCACTTCCTCCTTTACCTCATGGGCGTGCTTTCAGAAAAATAATTAAAAAGTAATGCAAAAGATTTTGAGTCTGGTTAATTACTGTCAGTTTGATTAATTAATTATGCATGATTGACAGTGATATCCCTTTTTTTGCATAAATAATACAGTATCCTCATTAGATGTGAGATGTGAATGCTCTTCTGAAAGAAAGAGAAAGAGAAACTTGGAAAATAATAAGTATTATATAGATTATTATTATTAATAATCTCCGGTTGCTCTATGAAACTAAAAAGTATTGCTGTCCAGCGGTTTCAAACGGTCCTCTGCTGAATATACAGTTGTTCACTGCACAGATAATACCAGCAAGTTACCTACATTTCCCAGGCGTACAGGCACCGCCATGTTCATTTAAATATTAACTGGCCTAAAGAGCTCATTTTACTGTCTGCTTCAAGCAGAACTTTGGCCAGTTACCCTTTCCCGCCAGCCGTACTGTGTGTGAACCTGGCCGTGTTACGGTCTAAACAGACGACCCGCAGCTCTATCTAGCATTAGTATGAACACAGACAGCACTGGGATGGCCATTTAACAACCAGAATGACACCATTATAGACATCCTCACCATCACCATTAAATTTGCTTCCACTGATAATGCCCCACTTAAAAAGGACACTTTAGATCACTCACGCCACACAGTTACCGCAAATGCTTCTCTCCACACTTTTCATTAATGAATAAAATTCACATTCACATATCTTTTTAATCTCATGATTACAGTAAACATGGCGATTGACCTTTTTCCCTTCCCTGTATTTGCATTTTAAGCTCATAATGCTGTTTACTCTCGTCTAGTGTTGCCCAGTCAAATATGCAACTGGGCCAGATGAGCTATGCCAAGCCATTTAATCCACAGCTTTTACTGATATTGGTTTATGTTCTACAGGATTAAGCCGGCTTAATTCTTCAATTGTTTTAATTGTTTTGGATTGTTTCTTGGTGTGTTCGGGGGAATAATTTCACAGATAAATATGCATTTGTAAATTTGACAGTTGTTATGTATCAATAATTTTTTTTCTGGTTTGCTAGTAACGCAACCACAAAATATCCCAATATCCTATATGTATCACTCATATACAGTACGTGGTCACAGAGCGAACACTAAGAGGGGACAATTATGTGGCTCTGCTTCAGAGACTACTGCTGCAGCATCGTGGTGGTGGATAGGCTGCCTCCTGTCTCGTTGTAATTAATTTACATATACTCGCAACATAAAGACAGTAAACCCAAAAGAAACACCCTCTCTGAAAGCGCATTTAATTGAAAACACTTCTCTGTGCAAATGGGAACACAAGGGAACATCAGGCAATGTTATTTCCATACAAATTGTCATGTTTCTTTTTTTCTCAAATGCAGTGGACCCATCTATCTTCATCCTACAGGATTACTTTAAACAGCTTTAAATAATGCAACAACAAAAAAAAGAAACAATGCTGAAAATAGTTATTTTAGTAACGTTAAATGGAAAGTATCTCCCGTGCATTCAGTGGGAGTCCACTGACAAGACTTTCCTTCACACAAAAATAAAGGAAGTTGAAATTGAGAAGCATCGATACTGTACCTCAGATTTATTTATTTATTTTAAATACAACAGTGGATTCAGACATTTTATTAGTTTGGCTCGCTGACCCCGTTCAATGTTTTTTTTTTTTTTTCTTCCTTCCAATAAGGATGCTAAAGTTACAGTCAATATCAGAATCTGCAGGTCAACACGCTGGCCGAAGACGGCTCTGTCTCAACGATCTCGTTGAAAGACGACCGATTGAAACGATCAGACGGGCGGCATGAATCCCGCCCCAAATCGTTCAGACATTGATACAAAAGACCAATTCCTCAATAGAGGGCGCTTCGAACCTCCCGCGAGTATATCCAGGTGTCCTTGTGCGGAGATCATTAAAGTCTTATTCTGAAAAACCGACCCAATTATGCTGTAGCGCTTGTGGGCTACATTATTGAAGGCTACTCATGCGAGAGCAATTTCATGCTGTCCTCTGAGTTGTCAAAGTTCCCTGGCGACTCATCCACAACTTAGCAGTGACACAGTAAGATTCTGATGCCCTGGTGGTCACTAGAGTGTGACCACTATATTGTTTCTAACAGACCTTGCAATGAGAAACAGACGAGGTGACACCAATATGATCAATTGCTATAAGGACCTGCGTGGGAGGTAGTTGCTTGCTGCTAAGGCACCCTGCCATTCTATATTCCTGGTAGTACAAAATATCATGGTCACACTTTACTTCAAATGTATGCCATAAAGCCTATATAAAACTATCATTAGAATTGACATAATACCTTTCATATCCATTCAAGCGATTGTTTTACATCTCATGACAAATTAGATAACACTGTCATAATGTATGCAGTGATATATGTTATGACACATTGATATTACTGATTATGGAATGTGCTAGGTTATACAACATGGGGTTAATTTTACAGATTATTAAATTTGATGTCATCTGTCATCATGAATAAATGATGATTGCCACAAATACTATTTGGAAAATGGATAGCTGTAACTTGACATGGTTCAGGTGACATAATGCAAATGACCATATGGCTCTGTAAATTAACATATTTTCTGTTATTTACATGTACATACAGCATCAGGGCAAGTCCTCATCAATTGACTTTTAACAATGACCATACACTGCATAATGAATGTAGAATTGTGGTTTTGTTCAAAGTTTGGCTACTGAATTGCTACCCCCAGAAATTAATACTTAATGAGTAATGAAGCCTATAATACTTGTAGTAGTTAACTCAGTATTTTCTTCTTTTTTTTGTGGCATGAAATTTTATTACTGAGAACACAAAACAGGAAAGAATTCATCACAGCTGGTATGAATTAGATTCAGTGCATACAATTCAGATCTGATCTTTTAGTATTTTTGTGTTGCTTAATTGCATGAAACCTGGTGGGCAAAGGCCCTTACTCCCACACTAGTGAAGCTTGGTCACAGGTAGCAATATAAGACAGCTATTGTGGATAGTGTTTCTCACTTGCCTTTGGTCAATCACACCCCCAGTACAAGGTTACTCCAGGATCTTCTTTTCTTTTGTCTCTTATTTTTTTTCCACTCCTCCTTATATACTTTTTTTCCTTCATACTCAAAAATTTGCCAGGCAGAGTATACATTTGCTTCATACTGACTTGTCCCACCACAGATTTTCAGTTGTGATTTATGTTTCGTTCAAAAATAATCGTAAAGATAAAAATAATAAAAAATATCGGTCATACTTTAAACAAAGTCTCCATGTAAAGGCTTTATATAGCATATGTAAAACATATGTGACATAATGGTTCATAAATCATACATAAGCAAATGTCATACTTCATAAAGGGTGTCATTACACCTTATTAACCAACAATGTCACCTGGCTAATGGCTAAACAGAGCCTGATCTCATGGAATTCGGCAATATGTACCGATTGTTAGTGTCTCAAAAAACGGTACCTGTTTCCGAATTTTGCACAAGCGCCCCCATGAGCCTGCACTGGGAACTACTGACTAAAGGCTGTGATAGGCCGAAAACATCACGTGTGAAGGTAGTAGTATATGACGTCATGCGTCCCACTGCTTTTCTTGGCAATTAAAAACCTGCAGTGGGGAACTTGGTAAAAAATATAATGGAAAGTGAATATATATAGAACTGACAGAGAAGATACTTTGCCTTCTGTATTAAAGAATCGGTGGGTTGCTTCTCTGTCAGACTGAGAGGCCTCTGGGAAGTGCTTCCGGTACTCTAAAAAAGAAGAGGGAAACGTTTTGAGGAGGCGCTTGAGGATTTAACTTTTTTTTTTTTTTTTAGGAAATGAGAGCTTCTTCTCGCTTCTTCTGCTTGTCACACATTGTGATGAAGCTGCGGCTCAGTCATGACCCCTTGTTCAGTGCACAGCCTCTACCCCCCCCCTGGGTGACCAGGTTTTTCTGTCACCCAAGCTTTCTCAGTCTACATCCTGTCAAAACACCCTACATTTACTTAACTTCTGTCTGCACCCATCGTTCTATCAACCCTGCTGCCAGACCCAGCTTGCCCTCTCCCTGTCTCTCTCATCCTCTCATTTTCTTCTCCATTTTGACAGCTGTTTAAAACAGCTTTAAAAAGTTAAGTCTCTCTCTCTCTCTCTCTCCCTCCCTCTGACGATTGCTCTGTCATTTGTTCCCTCCCGACCCCCCGCTCGGTCATTTGTTAGACCCACTCCTGCCTCCTGAGCCTCTGCTGCTCATCTGCAGCCCCTCCCCCTTTCATTTCTTCGCTCGTTCTTCCTATCTTACTCCGAGGCTACAGTCATCTCTGTCTTCATGTGCATGCACATGGTGAATTTAATGATCAAATTTTATTTAAATGTCATTTTTATTCATATGCATTCTGCTATCTTCTAATGTTCTTCAAAAAAGTGTCACAGTGAATAAAATGCAAAAAAATAATAATACCCTCAGTCACAGCTCAGAAGATGCCATGGGAGGGGATCAACTCAAGTATTGCACCAGAGTCAGCCACCCTACAGAATGTGTGCCACACATCTCACAAGAGGTTTTTTTTCTCAATAATTAATCAATTTGGATTCTAAGATCCAAACACAGACATAGACTTGGTCACATAGAGTGGTGGAAAAATATTCCCCTACTAAAATATAGGCCTTCTGGCAAATAATTTTGTTTGCGGCAAATGCGCCACATATTAGCTGCAAGTTTGCCGCAAACTATCCTGTTTTGTAGAGGTTGTGGAATCTCTTCAATAATTGATCTTTCTGATATAGAAACAGACAGGTCTGACAACCTACAGAGCTGCTTAAAAATAAAAAGTTTGTAAGTAAGTAAAATAAATAAATAAATACAGATTTGGGGTCTCATCTTCCAGAGTTCAATGGCTTCTGCTGACAGATGAATGTGACCTTTGAGTGTGGTCTCTAATGCCTTTAACTGTACCTAAACTGGTTTGGGAAGGGAGCAAGAGCAAATCCTGTTTTGATACTGGAAATGCATCCACAGTTTACCTTTCCCAGGAGTTGGATAGAGTCAATGTATACCACGTTGGCTCAAGACAGGAAGCTTTCCTGTCAGATTGTATTATATGTTTCTGGATCACTGGGGAAAACAGGAACATTGAAGCTTTGAAAAAATAAAATAAGAATTAGATGCATTACACGTTGAGTTCAAATGAAAGTCTCCAGGTCTGTTAGTGTTGACTTAGTTCATATTTATTTATATATTTATTGCTTTATAATATATGTCTTGCTTAGTGAGAACTTCTGTCAGAACAAATAATGAAAACATCGATTTTCTCAACCCAACAAATAAACAAGTAATATTAATAATATTAAATTCATACCTATGAGTCACTAACAGTAATCCATAGTCCCTGCACATTCCATCTCCCATTTTCTATTGGGCCTTACTTTCTTTTGTCCCATGATGTTACAGTTCCACCTTTTCAAATCTTCCCATAGATGTTCAATGGGGTTACGGTCTGGTGACTGTGGAGGGAAAGCCATAAGAGTCAACAGACTTTGCCCTTCCTTGGACTTCAAATAGTCCTGGCAAAGCTTTAATGTGTGTTTCAGATTTTTCCTGCTAGAATGAATCCTCTTCCACACAGATTTAAGCCAGAAGGGATGACATGCCCCTGTAAAATAGAGTGGCACTTCTCTTTGCTCAGTGTGTAGTTGATCCTGTGCAAGTCACAGACTCTGGCGAAGGTAAAAAGCCCCAAACCTGAATGGTGCCACCATCAACATTGGTTTGCAAACTGTTACTCTTCCATTAAGGCTGCATTTTGGTAGTCGTCTTTTGACCATATAGTTTTACTAACTGGGGTAGGTTAGGTTCAACTGACTTTGAAACCTGGCTGTTCTGTCTCAAACATGTTAGCTTAATGTTTTGGTCTTCAGATTTGCTTTAGGTCTGCCTGATCTAGCTTTCGATGAAAGTGATTTGTTTTCTGAAAATCTATGTAATGTGCCTTGTATTGCCGCCTTAGAAACAATTTTGCTGAAATGTGGTACTGGAACTGTCGTTCATCACTCAAAACACACTTCAAAGCTTTGCCAGGACTATTTGAAGTCTAAGGAAGAGTGTTAAATTGTATGGCTTTCCCTCTACATTCACCAGAATCCGCCCACGTGATAGAAGTATGTGGATTGGAGACACAATTGCATTTACACTTGTTTATGTGTGGCCAAATATGTCTCTGACCACCTCCTGAAGTGGTTTTTAATACGAATAATAATAATAATAATAATAAACTCATATTTCATTTTAAATATAGCTTACGTCATGTGTATCAGTTCTAAACCCACTTTTATTGCTGCTTGAATGGGAGCATAAAACTGGGCTCAATTGTGGTTCAGAATGCCTCAAAACATTTCAGAGATGAAGCTTGAGATTCTGAAACCATTATCCATTTTATATTCTGCAGACAGAAAGCCAGCCATATTGGATTATATTTGTTGTCTCCCGAGTCCTTTAATTCTAGAGTACATAGAAATGTCACTGAGCTCCAATGTGAGGTTTGGTTGCCACAAAACGTGGGCCATATGAGTAAAATTAATACACCAATCATTTAATCGTTGGCATGTATTTGGCATGTCTCGGAATAACATTTCAGTCAAATGCTATTAGTTTATAATCACATTATTAAACATGGTGCACATGGTCCATCTGTGGTGTTTACAAAACCATTTCCAGGGCTGTCCTGATGCTCAACATTCTCCTCTCCAATTGATCAGGCCTCATGTTGTCTGTGTGCTTTAGTGCTTATCCCCCTATCCTGCTGTCTAATACTGGCCCCTACTGTCCCAATTTTGGACATCTTCAACCCCCACCCCCCGCCAGCCTCCATTCTTTCCCCCCGGGAGGAACTGTGAAAATAAGAGCTGAGAAACGTAGGAGCAGGACCAATTTGTTTGACACGTAACCCTCAGAAGGAGTAGCCTAAAATTACAAACATATTACACCACTTTCAGCCATAGGTAGAAGCAGGACCCTGCAGGTGAGAGGGGGTGGGGGAGGGGATACAATTTACGTGCGCGTCATTTTCTTGCGTGTGTCTTCTTGCGTGTTTAAACGGTGATATAAAAAGCAAAAGGTTAAATTATATTTCACTAACACAATCTACCCAGATGTTTTCCACCATTCTGTCAGATTTTTCATTGTACACAGAGGTGTTGGGAGAATCTCTTTTTCTCTCTCTCTCTCTCTCTGCATATCTGTATATTCTATAATTATGTAATAATGTATTTTTAAACGTGTCATTGGACGTACAGATGAAACCAGCTTCAAACCCACCAGTCTTCTCCTCAAGAACACGCTACAGGGTAAAGGGTCATGTTTGCTACTCATTTCCACACAAACTCGGCGTTCGCTGAGTTCAGAAGGCAGGTGATTTATTTTAGCTTATGTGTTTATTTTTGAGATGAAAGGCAGTGAAAGCTAATACTCTAATCTGTTATTTTTTTTGTGGTTCTTATTTTAGAGGAATGCAAATGACAGCGTGAGACCGACCCGTCTGACATAATTCCCGTGGATTTGTATTGTAATAAAAAAAAAAAAACATATCCAGATGGAAGAGAACACAGGGAGCACCAAGTGGGTGAAAATCGGTGGAGGACAAAGATTGGGAGGTCAAACGAAAGCAGGCCGTTGAGAAACTGGAGAACGGACGACAGGAGAAATGTCATTGCGCCTCTTGATGCTGATCGAACCTGAGCAAAGTATCACAATTCATCACAGTCAAAAAGGTTGCTCATGGTAGTTGTATGTATTCATAGAACCATTTTCCCACAATACTGGAACAGAGAAGAAAGTTTTGTGCGTGTGTTTAAGGCGCTGCCTTGTTTTCCTTTATTCTCTATGACTTGCTAGTAACAGGGTTAGACAGTCTTGTTTAAGACATGCACTTGGGCAGTTCATATTCCAGTCATACTGTTTTGTTTTTTTTTTAATGAAAAAAGCAAACAGTCCTCACCGATCTTGGACAAACTAAACTTACCCCCTGTTAGGATCCTGTAGTCTGTCTGTTTAGTCTGTAATTATGTTTCCTGATTTCTGTTTCCACCCCGTCTTTGTCATTGCACTATTCGGGTGATTTTGGGAACATTCGGGTTTCCTCTGTATTTCGTATCTCGTTTTCTTCCTTCTGGCTTTATTAATATTTGTATATAATACTAATGTACTAATCATACTAACTGTTAGATTAGATTTAATACTAACCTGCTAACAAACTAACGTGTATATAATACTAACCAGCTAACCTACTAACATTAGGGTTTTAGAGTTCAGTACTAACATTACTAATTACTAATTAATCTTGAGTTTCTACCTGCAGTCATTTCCCTCCTCGTTATCCTATCCCTGTATCTATCAGATTTTGCATTCTCTGCACGTGTCCACTTTCGCGTTCCTCCCCTCCAAGCTGTGCACTTGTCTACCTGCTAACCCCAGGCCGTTTGTTATCATTGTGTCTGTGTATTCCAGTCCGTGTCTTACGTTTCCCCCGTTATTGTATTATTGGTCCTTGTTAACCCTCATTGTTCTCACCTGTGTACTCTCCCATTTCCCCTCCTCTTCACACCTGATTCCTTTTGTGTAATCTTCTCCCTGTGTATTTAAACCCTGTTATTTCAATCTGTCTTTGCGAGTTCCTCACAAGATTTTTTTTTGCTTCTGTGTTGCTTTCTGGTTTTCTGAGTATCCTCTGAGTTTCTGCCCAAGTTTTCTGTTTATTCCTTAGTATCTGTTTCTGAGTTTTTGTTATCCCTCATCCTTCACCTGTTGTTGTTTATTTTTTATTGTCTATTCTTCGTTTTGTTTTGTTTTTGTTCCTCTTATGCCTCCCCGGTTTTGACCCCTGCCTGTGTTCTCGCGACCCTGTTTTTAGATTCTGTTTTTGTGCTTTTGCTGTGCCTTCCCGGTTCTGACCCCTGCCTGTTCTGTGACCACTGTTTGGACTCTGTCTTTGTACCGTTGCCCTGTCTCCCCGGTTTTTGACCCAGCCTGTTTTACCATGGATTGCTGCCTTGCCCTTAATTAAACTTCGGTTTTTTTGTACTCCTGCCTGCGTTTGGGTCCTTCCCCCACCAACTCCTAACACCCCCTTCCACATGCCTGTGGTACAACACTAAGTTGGGTGAACAGCCCGTAAACTCTTTTTACAACTCTTTTTTTACAACAGTGTATCGGGACATTAATCCTACGACTGGCTAAATGTATCCTATTCAATGCATTTTACTTATTGTATAGCACTTATCACAGAGATAATACATATATATTTATACAGTATATCATACACAATCTGATGTACTGGTATCTTATTTGTATTTTATATGGTACTTATTTTATTTCTATGACTATATTTTTTCATATCACAAAATCACTATAATTTTAGTAAGGATAAATCACACTTCCAAATTATCATACAATACAAAGTACTGCGCCCCACTATCTATATCACAACATAACCGTTTTTAGAAAGGAGCTACAAAAAAGATTTGAGATTTATTGGAATTAATCACCCAGATTGAGAAACAAATGTGAGGTTGCTGTTTATGTTTTAAGGCCGGTGGGATTTCCAAACAACTATAGAAATATAACCAAATACTCAGATGTTTATTCACTCCAGCCTTATTCCAGGTCCAGAGAAGAAGAAAATATGTCCATATATACAGGGAATGCTCTCCCAATGGCCGAAAACCATTACAATAGACCCAAAGGGGAATCTGATGCGGCGGCAAACTGCATAAATACAGGTCCTACTGCCAAACAATCAAAGAAGGGTCACAGATACACACTTTACATGGGAATACTGTCATGATTTATTTTAAGAACTAAGAGAAGTCCTTTTGCAAGGTTTCCTGAGCACTGGCTCAAGGAGAGAATATAATGATGTTAGAGAAGTGGATCTACTCTGGAATCAAGGTAGAATTCACAGTCAAAACAGGGATATCAAGTGGTGTTTCTAGCCAAGGTGCTCAAAAGGACTGCAGTGCGGGAATCAGCTACTCGGGGGGGGGGGGGGGGGGGGGGGGGCGCACGTGCAATCTGCCTGTGCTAGCTTCATTAGCTGTGCAATCTGCCTGTGCTAGCTTCACAGTCTGCACTGTACAAAGTGTCATATAATTCATCCAGACCCCTGTGAAGGAACAGCATTGTATTGCTTATTTTTTTGTTACCCTGGCATTCATGCAATTGGTAAAAACATTGCAGCAGTGCAAAGACTGCAATTTTCACACCAGTAATGCAATTATTTTTTCCCTGTACAGGAGGGTGATGAAGGGTCGGTTTCCTTTGTATAAAAGGGATGGGGGGAGTTGATTAAAAATAAATGGTGAACTATGAGAGATGTGGGGGTAAAGGAGTCCACTAATGGGCCCCGTAACATTTAATTAAAAATGTTACTAATTTCAATGAATCATTGAAATGAGAACATTTTCTATCCCTTGTCACTCGAGACCTGAGAACGTACCGCACAGGCCCTTACGGTTATGAATGCCGATTTCCTTTGCACCGCTGACCCTCCGCCACGCGCGGTGGCAACGCGGTCATCTGCGTCGACCGAAAGACGGGTCCATTCAATCGAAGTCCCGCCCGCATTGTCATGGCAATGGCCGATCCACATGTGGCACGACAACTGTCAGCGACCGGTCCGTGAGTCCTTCGCGCTCGTCAGCGCTCTCACACATGAAGGCTTTCGTAGGGCCAGCTGATAAGGAACAATGGATGTGTATTAAATGCGATTGTGAATCATCCGGTCTCCCTGCACTGTGGCAGCTGGCTGAAGCGGCGGCTCAGCGCGGACTCGTTGCATAAGTCGGCGAAGATTTGGAACTGGACGAACGGACGCGTTTCGGGTGCTTAGATCGTCGGCATGCTTAGCCGTTTCCTGTGTAGCGCTGCCGCGTGGGAACGCACGTCCCTTCAGTCTCACAGCTCGGGATACATCGCAGAATGTCAGGGGGCGTGATGGCCGAACCATATGCCTCCTGAGTCACAGGAGCGATATGCATCATCGGGATGAAACAACAGGGCCTGTGGAGTGGCCTCAAAAACAGCCATTTTTTTAGTTATGAGGTTTGGGTGAATATTACCATTATTCAGCAAATCAAGAGGTCTTCATACCCTGATTAGCTAAAAAATATTTATATATTTTTTTCTGGGGTACAACAAAAACTTGCCCCGGCATTGACCATTCCCTAACAAGCCCCATCAAAACAGGACCATGGTCTCCGTATAGCAGGAGGTGGCCAGCCCTGGCCCTGGAGAGCCACTTGACCAGATTTATCGTTTTATCCCCAGGGAGCCAAATGAGGAAAGTCAACTGTCGGATCAACTAAAAACCACCACACCCTGTGACTCTCCAGAACTAGGGTTGATGACTGTTCCTTACAGCAGGCATACCCAAATGAGGCCCTCCTAGCTTTTAGAACTGCTAGCTTTCATTATACCCCCATGAACCAAGGTCTGATGTAGACCCTGGGATACCAGTTGAGTTGAATATCTGGCCAATCGATGAACTGCCAGCTAAAAAATCAGAAACAGCAATAGTACTGAGTATACGGGCAAAATTTGAGTACCCCTACATTACTACAAACTTTGGTGTCACTTTCACTCATTCTGAACATTTCACTTTGTGTACTGAGGTGAACAAAAATGGCATCCATTAATGTGGTCTCCAAACAGAGGTAACAGTGGGAGATAGAATTTTCTTAGGGTTCATTCCAATCACTTATTTTCACTCCTTGCATCCTTTCCTTTTCCTTACGTCCTTTCCTCGCTCCTAAGCTCCGTCCAATGGAGGATGCGGGCAAATGCAATTTTACCGTTCCTTCCCGTTTATTATAAAGCGCTAATCCATAATGACATTCATTCTTTATAACTAACAAAAGCACCGTTTATTCTTGGAAAAATAAGCTAAAAAACATTATAGTTTAAGCACGTGAGCATAATATGACGCTGGCGCTTGACTGAGCGAGGACGGCCCATATCCCTAATGCATGTTGCCTCGTTTCCTCCATCCTTGTATCTGATCCTTGCATCCTTTCCTTGCGTCCGCCGTTGGGTGGAGCTAAGGAGCGAGGAAAGGACGCAAGGAAAGGATGCAAGGAGTAAAAATAAGCGATTGGAATGAACCCTTATAGATCAGATCCTGCCTTCCTCTTCATAAGAGGACAAAAATGGCGGCCCTGTCTATGGGCAAGACGTGGCTGAAAGGCTATGCTAAAAATGACAGAGCAACCATATAGTGCTTTGAAATAATACGTAAAAATGTAAAGAGGAAATGTTCTTGAAAAAACAGCAGCTTCAGTCAGTATGGCTTTTCCCCAGGCAGACAGCTCTCCTCCACTCTCCTCGGATGCTCGGACCGTCTCGTCTCCTCGAATTCTCGAGTACCGAGTATCATTCTGCATTCCAGTCTATTTTTGGTGGAGTGCCCAAGAGAGGCCACATTGTCTTTTATTCAGCTTGACACCATTTCGGAAAGGCCGGCGTCACTGTCAGGGAAGCTTCCATCAAAAGCGACCAAGAGGGGACCTGTGACTAATTTGGGAAGGTGAGGAGGTTGAGGAGAGAGGAGGGTGGATTTCTCTGGTTACCGTTGGACGTTGACCCACATGTTTATCCTGTTGGAATACTCTCTCCTGATATGAACACATTTTAACACTCTTTTCTGTGGCTCTCACTTTTTTCATTCTGTCTGACACACAAGGAAGACTCCAATTATGTTATCTAAAATAATTTTGAATTTTAAATGAATAACAAATCTAAGATAATTATACCTATTATTTTCTGTGAAAAATAAAATGGCTATAATACAAATGGCCATCGTACAGGGGGGGGGGGGGGGGCGGCGGGCTATCAAAAGTACAAACACAATCAGACACCCTATATGAAGAAATTGCATTGTACCAAATGAAAAAAATAAGGCGCTTTAATAGCCGGAAAGAAAGATCCATTTGACAGAAGAATGCTATGCTTTGTTACCCAGACAATTCATACAATTCCAAAAAGATGATTATGTATAAAGGGCAGCAGTAAGGCAAAGACAATGATGAGGAGATAATGTATTTTTACACAAAATGCCTCTTTCTTACAATTATTATATTTATATGTGTTGTGAACATTGTAATACACATTACTCGGGGGGGCTTATTTCAGTAAGTCTGGATAGGTTCTCGGATAACTGTTTCACGAAGCAATCTTGACTAGATGCCGGTTATGTCGCTAAGGCAAAATATGGGTCGGGGCTAGCCTGGTCGGGAGCAGGCTAACGTGGTTCAAGCTTGACTTATTTGCAACTGCTGTTAAAGTGACACCGACGCAGACAGACCACTGGCTTATAAGCAACATGTTTCAAAGCCTTTTTTGTCAAGTAATTCCTTTTTGACTTTGTTTTCATTTTCCGGTTATGCTATAAAATATTTCCCTTTATGTCATATTATTAAACCATTTTAAATTAATGTTTTCTTTTGGTAGAATAAACATAAACTAGGCATAGGGGTCTGTGTACCGACGAGTTGACGACAGACATTCGCAACATAGATGGTCGTTAATGGAAATATTTGACCGGATTATGTAGTGTATAAAAGCAAATGTGTCTTGACTGGTTCTGTTTCAATCATGGCATGTCCGTTCATTGACAACCCTGTAGATGAGGAGGCACAGATAGTAAGGAGAGCATTTAGAGTGGGGAGGGTTCTGAGATAGGACCCAAACGCAGACAGAACTGAATAAACAGAAGTTTATTATGAGGGGGAAAACAGCAATCCAAAGTAAAACAGGCAGGGTCGAAATCCGGGAATGCACAGCAACAGTACAGAGTCAGAGTCCAAAATAGAAGTCACAGAACGGGCAGGGGTCAAAACCGGAAAGGCACAGCAGAGGTACAAAAAACAGAATCCAAAAATCAGGGTCGCGAGAACACAGGCAGAAGTCAAAAACCAGGAAAACCCACAGACACAGAAAACAAAAACAAAGGAAAAAGACTCGGGAAACCAATACAAAACTGACAGATATGAAACGTATACTAAAACAGACCAGACAACGAAAGAAACAGGTACTCGAAAAAAGCTTGTAGAAACACAGAGGCAAAACAACGGTGACAAAGGACTGCAAGCACAGAGTATAAATACACTGAGGGAGACAGGAAACAATGAGATTAAGGTGTGAGGAGCTGGGAAGAGCAAACGACAGACAGGTGCACGTAAAGAGACAATGAGGAGAGCAGATAGTAAAATAACAAGGGAGAACGTAAGACACGGACTGGACAGGAACCAAATACATAGAGATAACATGACATGGACTCCAATAAGACAAGTGCATACAAGGAATAGGAAAGCGGAAACAAGAGTCAGCTGTAGTAAATAGAGGAACCAAAGAAAGATAATTAGTGATAGAGCAGGCATAAAGAGAGACAGCTGCAGCGAGGAAAGAAGATGACGTTAGTAAGTTAGTAGATTAGTAGAAAACCCTGATTCTATGGCGTTAGTAGATTAATAGATTAGTATTATATACAAGTTAGTTATTAGTAGATTATTAGACCCTAATTCTAAGATGTTAGTAGTTGTTAGTTAATTAGTATACTTTACAATTAAGTAATTAGTAATGAAGGAAGCGCATGACAGAGGAAATACAGAGAAAAACCAAAATCTACCGAATAGTGAGACGAAGACAGGGGAGTGACGACAACGCAAACACGGAACAGTGCGACCAACAATAAATACATGATGAGGAAATAAATAAAAACATAAGAAACATAATACAAACTAACAAACAAAATGCAGAGTCCTGACATGTTATTTTGCCAATTTACTCTGATTTAATGTTTAAATTGACATTCACTTACTCAGGCTGTTTAAATAGTCCATGAACGCACACGTAACTTCATTCCCCAAACCTGGCTTTCATCCGGCTTGGATTAGCTGCAATCTCACTTTCTGAAACAGAATTTACACGCTGTCTAACCTGGCTAATTGAAGCCAGGCTTATTTTAGTAAGCCTGGATCTTCATAGCCAGCTTCGTGAAATACCCCCCAGGGATTGAATTCCAAGTAAGTGTTTTGTAAAGCCCATTACTGTTCGGCATTGGTTGCAATGTTTTAGCCAATCAAACAATGATTGTCATTTTTATGACAGCTTTTATAGGCCTAACAGATACTTGTTCTTAACATTGAAACCTATGTTTCCCTATACTGCTGAAAGAAATTTGATTCATCTTCTGAAAATGGATTAAATGTGCAGTGGTGCTTGTTGAACTGAAAGTAGACGGTTTAAACTATCCTTTAAACGGATCATTGGTTTTCATTAATTTTCCTTGAATAACGATCTGAATAACCCATTGACAGGTAAACACGCAGATTCTTTCTTCACATCATGTTAGGAAGTTCAATTAAATTTAGAAAAATCCGTTTTAATCATTTAATGAAAAAAGCTTTCAGCACAACCCATAATAAAAGCTATATAACAAAACCATGCACTTCAGGATCATTTAAATTGCAGAATATACACATTTCAGATCTTATATTTCAGGTCATCTCCATGAATATTGATTGGTTTCTTTATTGTCCATTTCCAGAAATGTGTGTTGCGTAAAATATGTGCCATCGTACGTACAAACACTGACAAACACAACACAATTGCCAGTTCAATAAACATGACAATGGTTATCGCCTCCCACCGCATTGCACAGTTCAACAGATAAGCTATTAATAGGATAAGATGGCCATCCTTTGACGCCCTTTTCTTCTGCCACCTTATAGTCCTTCAGCCTCTCCCATTTCCATTCAAAAGTGTGAAGGAATGTGGCACAAATGAGTTTTAAAATCTGTTCCGTTTGCAAAATGGAAGTCTGAACCGCCTGCCTGATGGTAGTAGCTCAAATCCCTTGTAGAGGACACAATACAAATCTGTAGAGATCTTATCATCCAATCTGAGGGTGGCTGTGTTGTAACTGTCCTGAAGGTTCTGATAAACCGGCACGCCAATGGCTTTTAAAGCTGTTCATTTATCATGCATGTGATCGTAGATTTTGACTGTAGACACACACCGGTACCATACTGGGATGCAATACTGAATAGCACTGTATGGCAGATCTGTAAAACAATATTTTCTGGTTGGCCCCATAAAACCCCATTCTGTGCAAAAAGTACAGTACTTTGGCACAAACAAAATGTTTGTATGAGTCTACCTGCCTGATGGGATTGTTGTAGATGAGGAGCACATGAGGGTCAAATATCTTCCTCTGGCTTAGTGACATTCAGAGATAGAGAGTTCATATCACCCCACTACACCAGCCTGTTCACACTTTCTTGGTACTGTGGTACTTGCACAGCAGGGTCAGAAGGACAGAGTCGTCTGAGAGCTTAACGATGTAATGACTCAGATGAGGTAGTGCAGTAATTAGTGCACATGATGAAGAGTACAGCAGAGCTCACACACCCTTGTTGTGCTTCTATGTTAATGATTATGGAGGAAGAGTGTGTGTGTGTGTGTGTGTGTGTGTGCGTTGCCAAGCTTTACTGTTATGAGAACTGACGTGACACTTTACTGACTGTATCCTGTCTGTATGAAAGGAGTAATACCAGTGGATGATGTGTGGGCTGATGCATCCTGTTTCAGGAGGTAGGGACTGAAGTTGTCCAGCCCCCTGGCCTTCTGTGAGTGGATCTATCTCAAAGTCCCGCCCCTCTTGGTTACTGTTGCGAACTCGGAAAAACAATTGATTTAATGTCAGAACTTTACAGAACAGTGTGAACAATGGTCATATTGGCACTTTCCAAAAATACTCTAAAAGGTAATTGACATGTTTTGGAAAAACGAGAGAGCAATTACCTCAGCTAGCTAGCTGGGTAACGTTAGCTAACGATAGGGTCACCATATATTGTATTTCAAAAAGGGGGGCAGGGGTAGATGGGCATTATAAACTTAAAGGTCCCAGATTGTTTCCCTGCAAGTTTTCATATTTGTGCACAGACTCTGAGACAGACTTTTTCACAGTTCTGAGACAGAACTGTGAAAATACGAATGAGGTGCCTTTAATCATTTTTATGAACCAGTAACGACAAATACCCCTCTCTCTTTTACAAGCCATTTCGAGTTGTTTGCCTTTTCTACATCGAAAGGGGGGTCCAATCAATGGTAACCTATTTGCATATCCCTTCCTGCCCTGCCCTGGCACTTGCGGCCGTCCTGGTTGGCATTCAGAGCGAGTGCGCATTATCGCTGCATTAGAACATTGCACATTCAGTTGAGGCGGTTAAATTCACGAGTTTAACATATATTGCTAACAATGAAACATGTTCTATTCCCGGCTGTCGGGCTGTTAAATCACTGCACGCCCATCCAAAAGCTCCAATTTTGTGCCAAAAGTGGATCGATTTCATTAAAGGTGACCTAGAAATCCTAGACCAAGAGTTTACCTACTTTTAGCATTTATGTGCAGAGTGGCATGATACTTATATGCTGGTAAAATATGAACTCGGTAGCCTACTACCTCCCACTTTCAAATCAAGATGGCTTGTGATGGCTTGATCAGTTCCAGTAGTCGGGATTGTCTCCAATACCGCAGCAGAGTCCTGTCAGTGATTGACAGTGTCAATTCTGTTGTAAAATGTAATCTGTTCATTAACAAAACTAAGCTCATCTTCCGCATGAAAATGTTTGTGAGGCCCTGCCACGCCTGCCATATTTTAAATTGTTTTCCGTGCTAGCTTAGCTTAGCGCTTACTTCTCCTGTATCCTTATTTTGGAATGCCGTTTCCTTCTGCTTCATCACTTTTTAATGTAATTTTGTATGTAAGGTTTGTAGTTTGGATAGATCATGATGTTCCTCGTGGGTATGAGCCCCTTCACGCAGATGTAGTCAGAGGTTACAGAGATGACACATGCAATGCATACAATAACACAGTCAAACTCCCTTGGTAGATAGAAGGGCCTAAGAGCAAGATGCACATCCCTGCTGCATATTTTACTCTTAACTTTACTGCCGACACCATCTGTCATTGATAAAAAAAACGCATACTCCCCCTCCTCTACTTTCGCCCGAGTTCTCATTCATGTCCCCTCTAACCACATATAGCGAAATGTAAACCCAGTAAAAAACGGTAGAGATGAGTCTCTGTATTATTGTAGGACCTTGTATTTCCATCTATTTTGTTAGAGATTCTTCGGGTGTGGGTGCAGAAAACGAAGAGTACAAATTTAAGTAATGCTGATAAAATTTGCACAATTTTGCGATGCAAATAAAAATAATTTAAATTCTTGTCTAAATAGAATATAAAACAGAGCCTAATTGAGGAGAACTGGCTGTATCTGCTGGAATTGAGTACTTGGTGAAATAATTGCTGTATTGTTTACTTTTACCAAGTAAAATTAATGGAAAGAGGTTGAAACCAATGATCAGTTTAAAGGGAGGTTTTCAGCCACTTATATTTTCAGTTCAACAACCGCCACTGTTAAGTTGTGAAATCAAGTACCGTACTGAAATATAGCACCGGATACCCCTGAACATGGGAGCAGAGTATCCGCTCAGTCCATTTGATGTGTATGACCATTATGGAAATAAGCAAATACAGTATTAAGTTGATCAGAAAACCCAGCATACCAATTTTTTCACTCTCTGTGCACTCCGAATGCTAGACATATTGTTCAGATTAACTTTGTAGAAAGCCATTTAGAATGCTATTAAGTGTCACTCAGAAACATTGGTATTTAATCACACATTGACATTAATCATATGAATCACACAGGTAGCTAAATCTATAGTGCTTAGATATACCACAAAAAAACAGACACCTATTGCTAGCTAGCTGCACACTTTTTGCTCATATTAATCTGGGTTTAGAAAAATATATTTTACATTATAAAGCAAGAATTAAAGTCAAAATCATGCATTTTTTGTGTTTGGCTTGATAACATATTCCATGCCAATGAACACTGTTGCTCTGGTGTACACTGAAGAGAGCAGGACACAATTTAAACTTTTAACATAACTCAAAGAACTGAAACCTTTTTTCGGAATAAAACTTATACACTTTTCAAAACTGAACTGAAGATAATTTTTGCACCATTTTAGACGCAGCGTGGTATCTGGTATAAAGCTGGGCCTTGTAGTTCCCATATTGCACTTTTATGGAGGCATGAAAAACTCAAGCTGAGTCCCCCCTGGCATGTCTTCATTTGAAACATGTTCGCCCTGCGTTGTCATTTCAGATATTTATTTCCTGTGGGGCAGAGAAATGAAACATTTTGACACTTAATGCCATGCTATACAGAGGGCGAGACAAAAACAAGACGGAGAAACGCAAACATACGGACGATTCGGGGGAAGAATCCTCCACACCCCCGGGACTAATGCATAGAGAATCCACAGGAGGTTTTGCCACGACTGATGGGGAATTCTGTCACTTCTAATACAGCAGCTGGCCGTCATCAGCAGCTTTTAACAGAAAAAAGCCACATCCACTGGTCTTTCCTACGATCAATTGCAATATTTTATTATTCAGTTTACAGTCAATGCATCACCGCTTGATGTTAAATATCTTGTGCTGTAGTTATGCATTGCATAGACATGTGTTGATGTCAAAGACTTAATATATTTTAAGGCTACTTAAATATAATTCAGTGTGTGTGTGCGTGTGCTGGTTCCTTAACATAATGTGAGGCTTTGAATTTAGTTCAAATCCTATTATTATTACTATACAGTAATCAAAAACAGCACAAACTAGGGAGATCACAAAAGAAAAAATGGAATTAAGATACCACGCATATAAAAAAGACGCGTCTAATATGCTGTATATTCCCTTTAGTTTAATGACAGGCTTACACCTCGTCGACTTGCAGCGGTGCACCCGATGGTTTCTCCATGCTCACGTGTTCCCAGGGTTACGCTCACGTGTTCCCAGGGTTGCGCTCATGTACCTTGCTGCCACTTGTCTCAATAGCACTCAGTTGGATCTAAGGGCGCTTTCACATATGGCTCTCTGATCCGTTTCCTGGAGCGTTGAGACTTGATCCCTTTCAGAACGCATATGCGAAAGGGAACCGAACCCTGGCCCGAGTGAATCCCGGTAGCTGTCGCGGAGGTCTGTCCAGGATACGATTCCTGGTACCAGCTATTATGACACATAAAAGTGCGTTCCATTTTTTTTCCGCGGGACTCGTGAGCTCCCGACATAAAAAAGGGGATGTTGTTCTCCATCTTGGCTTTGAAGTTACTTATTAACCGTTAGTGGTGCGTGCGACAGAATTTTGTGTCACAGAGTTCAAAAATGTTTACAAGTTTACAACTGTGAATGCAAACCGTTGTAGTGAGGTTTGGTCAGTTTTATTCAGAACAAATTAATTTCAACACTCAATTAGAATTCTATACGTCAGTAGAGGTGGCACGGTGGTGCAGTGGTTAGCACTGTCACCTCACAGCAAGAAGGTACCGAGTTTGAATCCCGGCCGAGGGCCTTTCTGTGCAGAGTTTGCATGTTCTCCCCGTGTCTGCGTGGGTTTCCTCCAGGTACTCCGGTTTCCTCCCACAGTCCAAAGATATGCAGGTTAGGCTAATTGGAGACTCAAAATTGCCCATAGGTATGAGTGTGAGTGAATGGTGTGTATGTATCCCAATACATGCTGGGAAAGGCTCCAGCACCCCCCGCGACCCTGGTCAGGAATAAGCGGGTTAGATAATGGATGGATGTCAGTAGAGCCCAACTTAGTGAAATAACGTAGAGACGACAGTGGGTGGGAAAAATGACATATACTTTATTGGCTACAGCTACGAATATGTGTATAATAGAAACAATAAATGATATAACATGAGGAATATGTTCTATGATTTAATCTTAATCAGAGGAAATGATAATTATGTGGCGGCTAAATATAGAAGTTAACAGTCCCACCAATAACAAAGGTTAGTTGTGTTATGGGTTAATGACACACTAAACTACGTATATTAGGTTGTTAGTTCGTTTTATCAGTCTCATAAATGTAAAGTTTTAACAACATAAAACTACAAGGTCAGGGAAATTGGCTATTCCCGACCAACGCACGTATAGAAAAACGAAATACAAGCAACAGTAAGAACAAGCAATAAAATGACTTCAACTAGGTATCACAAGTTTTTATGCTAGCCTATCAATTGATGTCAGTGTTAAATAAAATGCGTCTAATACTTAACGGTAACAAAGGGAGGGCCAGTCCTGATCCCGTAAGTGAGCAGCTCGTCAGCTGATCCAAGGTCCCGGCAGGTGCGTGGACTCCTGGAAGACTTCTTTGCTGAAGCGTTTTTGCTGCGTCGGGTCGCGACGGGGGTTCCAGTCAGGTCGACGTGGACGTGCACAGATCTTCACTCGGGTGCGTGCCGCAAGTGAGATAGTGGAGGAACAGTCTGAAGAATCGTGTCCTCAAAACAGCTGTTGAAGGAGAATAAACCGGTTTATTCAAGCGAGGTGCGGGTTGGGAAGCGCAGCGAAGTCCGTCCGGGTTCAGTGGTGCGTCTGGTAGGTTAAGATAACGTATTTTTCATCAGAGCAAAATTGGTAAAGTTCCATGGGTTTTTATGGTCAAAATCCCTTTGATCCCAATTGGTAGATGGCTTTAGGGCACCCACACAATAGATTGGCTCATTCCCTTGGAACCAACAATGAAACATCGATGGACCAGCTATTTATATATATTTATATTTGCAATCACCTCCCCTCTCCTTCTCAACAAGGGGGGGGGGGGGGGGGGGGGGTGTTCCTACCTAGGCGCCTGATCGATCAAGCAGTCTGTGTTCATCTCAGAGTCACATGAAGAATGTGAACAGACACCCCATTGTGTCTTATTTGATCAGGATTTGTGATGGATATTTGATCTGCGATTCGTGATGGAGAACCTTACCAATTCCCTCCTCCTCAAACCACACTGTAGCGGCAAATTACATTATCTCATTATGTTACAGCTCCATAATTCCACGTCTATGCTAATCATGCAAAAAGGTTGATAATCAGTTGTGCAGTTCCGGTCAAAAAAGCCAAGATTGATACAGGTCTGCGTTTCTATTTGTGGCGAGTAATTATTTTATGGCCTGTGTAAATTAGCCGGCATGTTAATGATCTTTTTCACAGTTCGCTGTCGTGCAAGCATACAAGTAAATGGCCCTGAAAAAAAATTAATATATATTCTCTATAATTTGTGAAATTAAATTTAAAACAAGCTCTGTACAGTCATCCAAAGGTGCTCTTCCATTTGTAACCTTAACACGTGCATGCATGTAACCTCCCTGAGCAAAAGTAATGATGACACTGTTTGCAAATAGAAAAATAGAGAAAAACAAAGCACACCTGGCAGTAATCACCCGGAACATGTAAATACATGCAAGTCGTTACTGACTATATGCATTCATACAAACATTTGATGGCTGGTGCGTCATAAAATTGAGTAGGTGTGGAGGGAGCCACTAGCGCTAAATTTCCATACTAAATGTAATTCTAGTGCATGCATTATTCATGTAGTATTATCCACATTGTTTCTGATATGCAATTTGCTAAGCTTACTAAACTTTCCAAATATTAATTAACGGTTAATTGTTTGAATCGAATATTATATTACCATGTCAAGGAAACTCTTTAAGAGGTACTGCATCCCTTGCTTCACATTAGAGAGGGGGGGAAAAAAAGACACAAATCATTATCATATAAGACTCAAACTAGTCACTAATGTACAGCTGCCATGTGCCGCCTTATCATACCAGGTGCTGAAGAAAGGCCATTACCCCAGACCTGATTATGTGCTGATTGATTAAAACATATGACAAGGGTCTTTTGCTGTGACAAAGCCCATTTTTCATATTTGAGGTATTAAAAAAGGTTATTGGCCTTTTACTGGTAATAAAAGAAAAACTGGATTTGGGTATAGCAAGGATGGGAGGTCTTAGAGCTTCGGATAGGGATATTTAACATTGGCCATACTCTCTCATCGCCAGCCCTCTGGGAAGGTAAATCAGTCTGTAAATTTATTTTATCAGAACATTCAGCCATTTTAAACCAGCCTTTAAATGAGTGGACACTGTGTCACGAAGAATCAAATAGACAGGGTTATAAGAGGATGGCCATGCCATTACATTATAAAAGGATGGCCTCTTTTAGCCAATTAAAAGCGGGGAAATGCAGGTTGTCATGAGTTTATTGCAGTGTTGTTAAGACAAGGAAGGAGAAAGTAAGTAACCTTAATGTATGGTATTTGATATATCCTATAGTCTCTCATTCCAAGCAAGGTGTAAAATGGCTTTCGTTTTAAGGGACATTATTCACCGGAAATAAGAATAGAGAGAAAATATACGGCACTTATCGACTGACCACTTGTTAAAAAAATAATAATAATAATTTCACAAATTAAATTACTGTGCTTTTTAATGGAGGGGCAACTTCACAGTTTCTCAAATATAATAGTCTTTCTTTCTTTTCTTTTTTTCCATGGAACTAGCTGCCTGGACTATTAGCTTTTTTTAAATAGATATTCATAAAGGAGCTGAACAGTATTCGTGAAAATTGATCAAATGAAGTTACAACCATTGAAAACGTTCTGAAATTGTCCATTAGACGAGAGTATAAAGGTTGAGTAGCATTATATTTTATTCTATTCTTCCCCACAGGTGCTGAAAATGTGTCAGTCAGATTTATGGCTGTCAGTTACCAGGCAAAAGTAGGCTTATGATGTACAGTATGTCATGAGCTTGTGACACCTGAAGGCAAAGGGCAAAAAGTCGAGCTTCATTATGGCATCAACTGACCACAGCGTCTAGCCAAGTTCAGAGTCGTGACTTAGCATGTGAACATACGCTGCAGGATGTGATATCACCCCGCAGAAGCAATAAGTGTGATTAGTTTCCTTTTGTGGGGCCTTAGTCTTTAGCTCAGTGGGTTAATCTCATGTTGTTCCCAATTGCTGGCGAGAACAAAGGCTCAAACATATAGCAGGCCTATAGCCTTGTTACACTTAATGTCAGTTGATTTAGTGATAATATGAACACATTTACACAAAACTACGTATGTGTCTTCAGCGCCTGAACCATACAGTGATCAGCAGGGGGGCATAGATTTCACGGGTGGGCACTTTTTTTTTTGTTGACAATCCTAGATATAACAATCCTATTATTTGCAGTTATAAAATATAAATGACATAGCCATGAAGCAAAACTATGCATACCGACCGCAATAAAACGGACTATCAATCTCTAGGAACACAAATACTTCCCGACGTTATCCACAAGTGGGGTACATTACGAAGCAGGATTACTGAGTTAGCAGGAAAACTGCACTGAGTAAAACCTGGAACCCTCCCAAATCTGGTACATGGACTCAAGTAAAAAGAGCTTGAATTTGTGAAGGCGGGGGGGGGGGGGGGGGGGGGGGGTTGTTAGGTGTGTCGGGACGCCTGATGTGTTGATAGTTTTCCAAAACTAAACTGGACAAAATACTTTTTGGCGCCAACACCGTGTTTTATTTTATGAAGCAGGTGCAGGATTTTGCAGAATATATACAGTGCAAAGAAAAAGAATAAAAATAAAAAACAAAAGTGCAGAAGAACTAAAGAAAAAAACTACAAAAGAGGAGGAAAACAAATAAATAAATAAACAAACAAATACTCCACCAGCATTTTCAACAATACCCTTCACAGAAGCTGCTACTGGCAGCCTGTGAATCTGTCCACCACCAATGCACGACAAGCGTAATTGACAAGGGGTAATAATGAACACAAACCCATATTTTTCTTATTCTAGGACATCTCATTCTGCAGAAATACAGCCCAGCTTTAAGTATAATTACAAAATGAGCTGGAATTCTTAGAGCAAGTTGCAAGTAGCCTATTCCACATGGCTTTTTACAAGTTTAGATTTGCTTTTCTTACCAACTCGTAGTATCTATGTCATATGCGCATCTAATTCTATAACGATGGATCACACATACATTCTCAGTCAAGCTGATCTCCTGGATATGGAAGCTATTTTTCCCCAGCTACGAGTAGGCTAACACCAGGACAATTGCATAGGCTACGAGTTGGTAAGAAAAGCAAAGGTATAAACGTGTAAAGAATTCCAGCTCATTTTGTAATTATATGTACATTTTTACAACAATTGTAGGCTATAATCATAGACTGTATAAAAATTTGGACAAAGTCACTGATGTCACCCATTGCCTTCCCACGGCCTCGTAAAAACCGAATTGAGTCTCCGGAATACTTTTTTGCCACCCGTTTGTACAAACTGCGTCTGCTCCGTGGAGCCGAAGTGACGTTATCAGGAGCAGGTTCAACCGGACATGGTCCTCATGGTCCAGGCACAGTATGATTGACAGTTCGGGTGGAGAAGCCCATTACCCTAGTTATGTGCCATTACCTGACCAAACCCACAACTTTGCAAAACGAACTCGCGGTAAAATTCCTTAAGTTGCGAAAAAAAATTATCCAGGCGTAGAAATGTCCGGTTAGGGTTCTAGTTGGAGCAGCTGGCTAACGTTAGTAACGTTAGCTAGGCAATCACGGCAGCTAGCCAACTTATATGGCCAGCTAGCAAGGATGACTTTAAGGAAGTCGAATAACTGTTAAATTAAAATGGCTTGCCATAAGCTATCGTTAGCTTGCTAGCTAGCTAACCCAGCATTGCTAAGCAATGGTAACGTTCATGGCAGGGGAAGTACGGCGATTCCGTACAGGAGGGGGTGGAATGGCTAAATTAAAATCTAAATTGATAAGGTTATACAGGTATGGAGCAACTGATTTGAGATGAGACCCACAGTTTGGCTGCTTGCTCCGAGACGCTGTAACATTACGTCACATGGCGCTGTAATGGCGACATGTAGTCCAGCTGTCTCTCGTGTTTGTGTCTGTTAATTTGAATGTATTTTGTTGTGTCGGGCTTTTGTCTTTTGTTTTTTTCATGCGCTGTGTGTCTGTTGTGGGATGGGGAAGCGGGCTGGAGATTGTTCAGGGCACTCATGCTGCTTGTTTTCATAATATTAACGAATTGTATATTCGGGATAATTTTGTTTGTGGTCGTCACCATGGCGACGCATTCACAACATATGCTCGGGACTGTCCGTTGGATCTGCAGCTACAAAGTTTACCATCGTTCTTCACCGGACTGCAGGCAATCGTCAAAAGACCACCTGAGAAAAGAAAGGAGAAGATAATGCGGGGGAGGACTGGGAAGACTGACGCAGTTCGGTGCTCCGTTTTTGACAGTGTACAGAGACCACAACACTGCGTGTATGGAGCATAGACTATAAAAATATGGAGTCGTGGAGGCGGAGTTTGTGTTGACTGCTTGATAACACTGGACATCTTGGGACAGCGGGGGCTATTTTTAATCATGACGTTTGGCTGTAGGCTATTACACTTTAATCCACTTAATTAGTTTGATTGATTGCTAGAACTCTATAAACTTCACCCCTAGTGGTTGAGACGCATGCATCTCAATTAGAGTATCCATGTTTGTCTGGAATTATAAACTACAGCTTTAAGAAAACCCCGTAAATTTTGACGCAGTATTTTTTAAAAGGGTAGCCTCTTGCGAAAACCTCAGCTTCTCCAGTTACACTACAGTGCAATAAATTAGGAGGGCGCTATTAATAGTCCAAAGCAATTACGACCCTCCTCTGGCTACAGCCACAGACTGTAAAATGCATAAAATGCACTGTTTATACACGCTAAGAAAATCATGTTCACGTATAGAAACAATAATATTTTTTTAAAACGTTGTACAAATGAGCATTCGCCGTTTTCCCTTGCTTACTGTACTATATACAGTATCTGATGCACTTTCGGTTTAGAAGACACCTAATTTTTTTCTCCAAAATCTCTCGTATAAATATGTTTAAGAAACCACGTACGTTCTTTTTTAAACGTATTTAAATACATTAGGCGGTTATGACAAATGTTAATACCCTGTCCAAACGACACTATAATTAAAAAAATCGGCACAGGGAGAAGCATTAGATGAAGGAAAAGCACCTATTGTGACTACATTTTCTCGTGGAAATTTTTTTTTGACTTTTTAAAATTTATTTTGATAACATTGCTGCCATTGACTTACATGGTGAAAGACCTATACTGGAGCCAACCACAGTGGCGCTAGTGAGCAACGGCACTATGGCCGCTCCCAGCCCAACCAGGAAGTGAGCTTCAAAACGAAAGCCTGGCTTTGGCCCCTTGGCTCTAATATAGTCCACGTCTACGAATCTGTGACTCTACAAACAGACCACAAAGACATGCTTTTAGCTATGCATAAGTTACACTGGCAATCCGATCATGACAGCTTAACCCACAGTGCTTTCCACATGCACAAAGGCTAGCTTTAGCCCTTAGCATTTTGCCTCTAAAAACACGTATTTTGAAATAAAGAAGACGTAATTTTAAATAGATAAGCTTTATATAAAAATCGATAACGCATCTTTTTTTAAAAGACAGTAGCTCATTTAAAACGATTGCGTCTTATTAAAAAAAGAGGTGTTTTATAAAAAAAAAAAACAGTGCGGTTTTATAAATATATAAACAACTTTTTTTTTAAATATAGCAACTGATTTAAAAATAACTTTATTAAAAAATATGTTTTATTTAAAAATAAAGTGGTTTCCTAAATATATAAAGCATCTTTTAAAAAAAAAAAAAAAGAGCAACTCTTTAAAAAAAAGATTGCTTCTTATTTCGAGATAGGGGTTTGCACTTCAGGGCCACCGTACATACCATTATCAAAATAAATCAATTAGCTATACATATAACAAATATACATGTGATACAAACATAACATGTTGGTTGGTCTTCACAGAAAAAGCAACCACACCTTGCAGATTGCGTGGATGTTGTTTAGTTGGTTTGGAAGTCACGTTCCCTCCATAAAATGTGTTTAGTTTTTGAAGCTTTTTTATTTATTCTTTTTTTTCGTCTTGCTCTGATGATTAATGCTATCTGCTCCAGCTTCCCCGTAGCATTCTGCTGCGTGACTTGACCTTTGTGTGCTGTGTTTTTCTCACTTAAACATTCTTGTCCATGCATCTCTGCATTACTATATTATCTTCATTGGACTCTTCTCTGCTGATCAAATTTGCCTCAAAACCTTATTTTACTCTCTCTTATGCTGTCCCACGACTCTCTCTAATGCTGTCCCACTACTCTCTCTTATGCTGCCACCACTCTCTCTAATTCTGTCCCCACTCTCTCTTATGCTGTCCCCCACTCTCTCTAATGCTGTCCCCCACTCTCTCTAATGCTGTCCCCCACTCTCTCTAATGCTGACCCCATTCTCTCTAATGCTGTCCCCCACTCTCTCTAATGCTGTCCCCCACTCTCTCTAATGCTGACCCCACTCTCTCTAATTCTGTCCCCACTCTCTCTAATGCTGTCCCCCACTCTCTCTAATGCTGTCTCCACTCTCTCTTATGCTGCCCCCCACTCTCTCTAATGCTGTCCCCCACTCTCTCTAATGCTGACCCCACTCTCTCTAATGCTGTCCCCCACTCTCTCTAATGCTGCCCCCACTCTCTAATGCTGTCCCACTCTCTCTAATGCTGTCCCCACTCTCTCTAATGCTGTCCCCACTCTCTCTAATGCTGTCCCCACTCTCTCTAATGCTGTCCCCAGTCTCTCTAATGCTGTCCCCACTCTCTCTAATGCTGTCCCCACTCTCTCTAATGCTGTCTCCACTCTCTCTAATACTGACCCCACTCTCTCTAATGCTGTCCCCCACTCTCTCTTATGCTGTCCCCACTCTCTCTAATGCTGTCCCCCACTCTCTCTTATGCTGCCCCCACTCTCTCTAATGCTGTCTCCACTCTCTCTAATGCTGTCCCCCACTCTCTCTAATGCTGTCCCCCACTCTCTCTAATGCTGTCCCCACTCTCTTATGCTGTCCCCACTCTCTCTATTGCTGTCCCCCACTCTCTCTAATGCTGTCCCACCACTCTCTCTAATGCTGTCCCCCACTCTCTCTAATGCTGCCCCCACTCTCTCTAATGCTGTCCCACTCTCTCTTATGCTGTCCCCCACTCTCTCTAATGCTGTCCCCACTCTCTCTAATGCTGTCCCCACTCTCTCTAATGCTGCCCCCACTCTCTCTAATGCTGTCCCCCACTCTCTCTTATGCTGTCCCCACTCTCTCTTATGCTGTCCCCACTCTCTCTAATGCTGTCCCCCACTCTCTCTAATGCTGTCCCCCACTCTCTCTTATGCTGTCCCCACTCTCTCTTATGCTGTCCCCACTCTCTCTAATGCTGTCCCCCACTCTCTCTTATGCTGTCCCCACTCTCTCTAATGCTGTCCCCCACTCTCTCTTATGCTGCCCCCACTCTCTCTAATGCTGTCTCCACTCTCTCTAATGCTGTCCCCCACTCTCTCTAATGCTGTCCCCCACTCTCTCTAATGCTGTCCCCACTCTCTTATGCTGTCCCCACTCTCTCTAATGCTGTCCCCCACTCTCTCTAATGCTGTCCCACCACTCTCTCTAATGCTGTCCCCCACTCTCTCTAATGCTGCCCCCACTCTCTCTAATGCTGTCCCACTCTCTCTTATGCTGTCCCCCACTCTCTCTAATGCTGTCCCCACTCTCTCTAATGCTGTCCCCACTCTCTCTAATGCTGCCCCCACTCTCTCTAATGCTGCCCCCACTCTCTCTAATGCTGTCCCACTCTCTCTTATGCTGTCCCCCACTCTCTCTAATGCTGTCCCCACTCTCTCGAATGCTGTCCCCACTCTCTCTAATGCTGCCCCCACTCTCTCTAATGCTGCCCCCACTCTCTCTAATGCTGTCCCACTCTCTCTAATGCTGTCTCCCACTCTCTCTAATGCTGACCCCACTCTCTCTAATGCTGACCCCCACTCTCTCTAATGCTGTCCCCACTCTCTCTAATGCTGTCCCACTCTCTCTAATGCTGTCCCCCACTCTCTCTAATGCTGTCCCACCACTCTCTCTAATGCTGTCCCCACTCTCTCTAATGCTGTCCCCCACTCTCTCTAATGCTGTCCCACCACTCTCTCTAATGCTGTCCCCACTCTCTCTAATGCTGTCCCCCACTCTCTCTAATGCTGTCCCCCACTCTCTCTAATGCTGTCCCCACTCTCTCTAATGCTGTCCCCCACTCTCTCTAATGCTGTCCCCCACTCTCTCTAATGCTGTCCCCACTCTCTCTAATGCTGTCCCCACTCTCTCTAATGCTGCCCCCACTCTCTCTAATGCTGTCCCACTCTCTCTAATGCTGTCTCCCACTCTCTCTAATGCTGCCCCCACTCTCTCTAATGCTGTCCCACTCTCTCTAATGCTGTCCCCACTCTCTCTAATGCTGACCCCACTCTCTCTAATGCTGACCCCCACTCTCTCTAATGCTGTCCCACTCTCTCTAATGCTGTCTCCCACTCTCTCTAATGCTGTCCCCACTCTCTCTAATGCTGTCCCCCACTCTCTCTAATGCTGTCCCCACTCTCTCTAATGCTGTCCTCACTCTCTCTTATGCTGTCCCCACTCTTTCTAATGCTGTCCCCACTCTCTCTTATGCTGTCCCCCACTCTCTCTAATGCTGACCCCCACTCTCTCTAATGCTGTCCCCACTCTCTCTTATGCTGTCCCCACTCTCTCTCTAATGCTGTCCCCCACTCTCTCTAATGCTGACCCCCACTCTCTCTAATGCTGTCCCCACTCTCTCTTATGCTGTCCCCACTCTCTCTAATGCTGTCTCCCACTCTCTCTAATGCTGACCCCACTCTCTCTAATGCTGACCCCCACTCTCTCTAATGCTGTCCCCACTCTCTCTAATGCTGTCCCACTCTCTCTAATGCTGTCTCCCACTCTCTCTAATGCTGTCCCCACTCTCTCTAATGCTGTCCCCCACTCTCTCTAATGCTGTCCCCACTCTCTCTAATCCTGTCCTCACTCTCTCTTATGCTGTCCCCACTCTTTCTAATGCTGTCCCCACTCTCTCTTATGCTGTCCCCCACTCTCTCTAATGCTGACCCCCACTCTCTCTAATGCTGTCCCCACTCTCTCTTATGCTGTCCCCACTCTCTCTAATGCTGTCCCCCACTCTCTCTAATGCTGTCCCCACTCTCTCTAATGCTGTCCCCCACTCTCTCTAATGCTGTCCCCCACTCTCTCTTATGCTGTCCCCACTCTCTCTAATGCTGTCCCCACTCTCTCTTATGCTGTCCCCCACTCTCTCTAATGCTGACCCCCACTCTCTCTAATGCTGTCCCCATTCTCTCTTATGCTGTCCCCACTCTCTCTAATGCTGTCCCCACTCTCTCTAATGCTGTCCCCCACTCTCTCTAATGCTGTCCCCACTCTCTCTAATGCTGTCCCCCACTCTCTCTTATGCTTGTCATTATTTACAATTCTCTTCTCTTGTTCTCCTTGTTAGTCTCCCAAGAGTTTACTAGAAAAAGGTACGAGGCAGGGACTCAGGGACTCAGGATAATCAGTGTTCTTTATTCTGCCGAAGGGGAGTCAATTCACGCAACCATATGCATGTTTAAAACCCACAGAGGGGCAGTCCCCCTGGGCATTTATAACATTCATATCACATCATTGCTGTTTACATTCAGCATTAACAAATCATCACTTATGTAGTTAAAGGTTACACAGGGACATTTTGGGACTCTGACTTTCTGATCATGAGACTGGGCCCCGTGCGGAGTCATTCACAATTAACACTCCTGATCAACTGAGGCGCAAGTGTCTGTCCCCTTCTTCATGTGCCTCTGAGATGAACACAGATTGCTTGATCGATCAGGCACCGGATTGGGCAGGAACTCCCCCCTCTTTTGAGAAGGAGAGTGATTAGAAATGGCTGATCCATCTGTGGTTTATTTGTGGTTTATGGAAATGAGCCAATCAAATGCATGGGTGCCCTAAAGCCATCTACCAATTGGGATCAAAGGAATTTTGACCATAAAAACCCATGAAACTTTACCAACGTTGCTCTGATGGTAAAGACGCTGTCTTAACCCTACCAGATATACCACTGGAACAAGGACAAACTTCGCCGCGTTTCCCAACAAGCATCTCGCCTGATCACCGAGACAGAGTTGGCCTGCCACCGTCCACAGAATAAACCAAGTTGGTATATTTTCAACAGCTGTTTAGAGGACACCTTTCTTCAAACTGTTCCTCTAGTATCTTCCTTGCGGCCGGACCCAAGTGGAGATCTGTGCACGTCCACATCGACCTGATTGGAACCTGTCGCGACCCGAGTCTACGCACCTGCTGAGACCTTGGACCAGCTGACGAGCTGACATGACTTATGGGACTGGCCTTCCCTTTGTTACCATTAAGTATTGAAATGCATTTTATTCAGCACTGACATCAATTTATAGGCTAGCATAAAACCTGTAATATCCAGTTGAGGTCATTTTGCTGCTGGATCCTACTGTTGTTTGTATTTTGTTTTGCTATGTGCACTTCGGTCGAGAGTAGCCAATTTCCCTGACCTTATAGTTTTACACAGTTAAAACTTTATATTTAAAACTTTATATTAATGAGACTGATAAAACGAGCTAACCACAAAATATAGTTTACCATGACATTAACCCATAACGCAAACTAACCTTTGTTAATGGTAGGACTGTTAGCTTCTATATTTAGCTGTCACATAATTATAATTTCCTCTCATTAAGATTAAGTCATAGAATATATTTCTCATGTTATATCAATTCTATTAGTCACATATTCATAGTTGTAGCCAATAAAACATGTCATTTTTCCAACCCACTGTCGTGTCTACGTTATTTCACTAAGTTAGGCTCTACTGACGTATAGAATTCTAATTGAGTGTTGAACTTAATTAATTCTGAATAAAAGTGACCAAACCTCACTACACTTGTTACGTTTTACTGGTCCCCCAAATAAGGTTAGATTAGATTTATTATGTTAGAAAGACTAAAGTGTTAGTAAGTAATAATGTTGTTAGTTAGTAATATTGATTAATTCTATTATTAGTAGTAGAAAAAATATACACAGACAAATATTATATATTAGATTTAACATTTTAACTGCAACATCCTGGAGAGTTAATCTTCTAGAATGCATTTTGAATTTCATCCATAAATATGTCTTCAAATTTGCCTTCAATAAGGGTTTCTGCTTATTGTCTCTAATCATAAAATATATGGTAGACCATAAGTTTTCAGAACAATGTTTTCAGAGTCAATCTGTGTTCTTGTGTAAAATATGCACGTCTTCAACTAATAAACAGGTTGTTGGATTTGATACTTTCCATCAATGCTTCTCAATAGGCATGTATATGCACGTATAATTCTGAATTAAATCCTGGAATGGAGTAAAAAAATATATAAAATCCGTTTTTGAAACCTCACCACAACAGCCTATTATTTTGGGCTAGCATACCTTTTCTAGATATTAGTATAAATATGTGTATGTGTGTGTGTGTTATTTACAGCTCTCTCCTTCCCTCTCTCATTATACATACATTATGCATTTTTATGGAGGAAAATATCTATCATTTTATGTAACAGTGGTGGAAGCCTTTCTAGAAAAGCAAGGCAATTATTTTATCTCCACCTGCCAATCAAGACCCACATGGGATATGAGAGAGAGAGAGAGAGAGAGAGAGAGAGAGAGATTTCACTTGCTGTAGCATTGGCTTTTTCATTGTGAATTGCTCCAAGTATTTCTGTTCTAATTAAAAATCCAAAAAATTGAATTTTGAAAACAAAAGTACACAGGACAAATGGCAGATATCTGAAAACAAGTTAAACCGTGTCTGTAATGGAAGCAGTAGTCCCAGCCTAAGGGTGTATGTGAGATATGGGGGAGCTGAGGGGCTGTTTTAAATCTCTATGAGAACAGACATGCCGTCCACCAGGTCAGAGATTGGCAAGACTGCACCCCATGCCTATATAGAATTGACACTGCATTCTGTTGAGATTGCAACCTGGAAAAAATGGCCAAGTTAGAGTGCACAAGCTGGGTAGGAAACATGGAGTAGCATTGCACCTTTTTAACACCGCATCTCCTGAACACAACTGCTGCAATGCGAAGGCGTCAGTTGAAACACAGGAAGGCTGTAACGCACAAATACCTGCAATAAAGCTACCACCCGTAGCCTACCTGCTACATCCCCCAAAAAGTAAGAGCTTAGGGTTCCTCAGTCTTACACTGAAGAGCTTTTGCCAACATTTGATATTAATTTAGTGTCACACACCCCTGGGAGGTAGATGCGGAAGTTCCAGGTTTGTACCGTAAGCTTACCACATGGAGAGAGAGAGAGAGAGAGAGAGAGCGCACCCACACAGACATGAAAATAAATTAAAACACCTTCACCCTTCCCCCCCTTCATGGATTCTGGGCAAAAACAATAAACTAAAACAACAAAGACAAAATAGAAAAGCTTCCAGCTCCTCCACTTTTCAGCGACAGTTTCTTTTTCTTCAGACACGGACAGACGGACGTCACAACTCGCACTCTCTTGGCATGTGCTCCCGGTCTCTGCCCCGTACTGTGGAGACAAGCACCCTTTAACACCTGGGCTGATTAGTTAACACAACCAAGGTGCATGTGCTCTCTCCACCAGTGGGCGTGGCTGAGAAAAATCCAAGCCATCCCTGGACACCCCTGCACACAGCCATCGAATGCCACATTTAGGTTTTGGGAAACTGTACATGAATCACACGTACAATTTTCCTTGCCAAGTGTTTAAACACTGATCATTCCTTTCTGACAGGCTTGATGACAGTGATATTTTGAACCAAATAAATTTTCCGTACAGATTATTGATTTACTATATCATGTGCAGAGGTAGTTATAGCACTTGGAAAAATGAACATAAGCATTGTTAATTACTTGAAAATGTTTTCAAGTATAAGTAAAACTAGGCATACTTTTATAGCCTTCATGGACTGCTTTGTGAAATGTGAGGCAAACGTATTCCACAAGACTGTTTTACATAATTTTCCACAAGACTCTCTATTGCTAAATAGACTGTCTCAAAATGCGTTTCTCCCAACCAATTAGCGAGCAATAATCCCGTATATCTCTACAGTAAGCTGTCAATGGACAGTTACCTGCAGTACAAGTGGTGTAGTAGTGAATGAAAAGGTTGATATACTCTGTTGGTGAGGCAACAGATGTGTACTTGTGCATGCCTGTTCTGGCACGTGTGCTCACGGAGACACACCCAACTGAATTTCAAACGGATCTCAAAAGCTAATACTGTCAGTTAACCAAACTAACAGGGGTGCGTTTCCCAAAAGCATCGTTAGGCTAAGATGTCGTAAAACCCTTCGTACGAAGCTTCTTGAACTTTGGTTGCATTTCCCAAAAGCATCTTAACTTAAGACGTTCTTAGAAGCGCTCGTAGATTAACGATTACTCCAGACCAGTCGTAGACGGTTAAGTGCATTTTAGAAGCCCATAAATCACATACTTTATTTGATTTTTCGTGTTAGTGTTCACTTCATTTTACGGTTACCATAACCACTGATTGTTTTTTTTAATAGTGATGTTAGATGCAACAATATTTACGTTTATTTATTTTTAATTTACTTATTTTTATATATTTGGAAATTACCCATAAAAGCCATTCCTTAAATAGCCCTATAAATAAATAAGTTTGAGACAAGTAAAATCAGTGGGAAAAAGATTTTATTTCAAAAGAAACTTTGACGTGCCTAACCGGCCATGTATTGGGCATCACAATGGGGTTCGCATCTCCCAATCTATCGCCCCTCCTCCTCTCGTATCAGCAGCACAGACAGAAGTACAGAGATGTAAAATGCAGGGATCAGAAAGGAAAAGTCCTGCTATATGTTTATTCCACCCATTAACCCTTCTATTGTGTTAGTGTAATGGGGCGTGACGTGTGAGGAAGGAGGAGCCAAACGCAGCAAGGGGGATTCATAAAGCCCTTAGGCCACTAAGGCGGGATACCCGCAGATAAGGGAGGAGACAAGACAAGGAACAAACGAACACCATAACAGACGCTACTAACCGACTAACTGTCACAACGCAAGGTAGAGCGCTAGGACAGGAATCTGAACAGCCAGACATAATAACGCCCTGTCTCGGTAACGAGACACAATAAACGGGCGAGTAGCGAAAATGCACAAATAAATACAGTACACAAATAAAGAATGAAATAATTTAATAAGAGGAGGCAAAAGAACAGATATGTTAAGTGGCTAATTACATAAGCTAAAACTAACAGTCATATGCGGAACCTAAAGGAGGGTAAACGCCCGATCTCCCAGGGGGAAGAAACATTTTACAGGCGAGCCGACGGAGAACCGCAGTCCCATAACCTTACCAGCAAAAATGACCAAGCTTAAAAACAGAGCCACGCCCTAACCTCTCAGACAGCAGGAATGTAATGAGGCAAAGGAACAGGTAATTCATGTTCCAAGGCATAGTTTGAGACTCAGTCATACGCAAACATGTCCACAAAATCGTCCGGTCTCACTAAGAGACAAATAGCACCGAAGGGCAAACAGAACAAGTTCTGAACAGAATAGCCCAAAACTCCATACCCGGAGAACAAGCACAAAAGACGAAAAGACAGCTGCACAGAAACTATAGACTATCTGACTGACACAAGCACAAACAAAAACAAGCCCTGCCTCTAAATAAGGGGGAATGTAACGAGGCGAAACAGGAACAGAGATTTAATGTTCCATGGCGATATAAAAAGGCTAGCAGTCCAATGCATAAAACCAAGAGGGTAAACACCCGATCTCCCAAGAGAGAGAAACATTTTACAGGTGAGCCGACGAAGAACCGTCGTCCCATAACTTTACTATCCACAGACTAACGCAAGCTAGATATAAAACAACCGCCCTAGCCTCTCACAAATGGAAAAATGTAACGAGGCGAAATGGAACAGAGAGCTAACGTTCCGAGGCTATTAAAAACACGCAGTCGAACACAAGCACGTCCACAGCATCGCCCAAGCTCCACATAAGGAGACAACACACCCGGAGAACGAAACAGAACAACAGTTCGCAACAAAATCGTCTCAAAGGCAAAAGGCGAACAGGACAGCTGCAACAAAAGACTTACGCAAACATAATAGCACGAAGCCTCAATATAAATAAAACCCTGAATCACAACAACGGGGAACGTAGTCCACGAGAAGGAGACTAAACAGGGAAAAACGTACCAAGGCTACTTACTGGCTCACAGTAACACGGAATTGAGTAGAAGCAAAACGCCAGGTCTCTCAGAGAATAAATATGAAACGAGGCGAAATGGAACAGAGAGCTAACGTTCCGATGCTATAATTAGACAAGACGCAGTCACACACAAACACGTCCACAACAACGCCCAAGCTCCATATAAAGAGACAAACACCCGGAGAACGAAACAGAACAACAGTTCACTACAATCGTCTCGCAGGTAAAAAGGGCGTACAGGACGGCTGCTACAAAAGACCTACGCAACATAGCACAACAGCCTCTCAGAAAACGAATGAAGGAGACGAGGCGAAATGGAACAGAGATTTACGGTCCCAAACTTCTACGAGATAATCTACCACTAAGCCAGTAAGAAATAAGCCCTGCCTCTACAAAGAGACGCTAAAAATGGGCGAATAGCCAAAAGGGTACGAGAAACTCACAGCAAACAATAACACCACAGTACAAACAATAAACAATCAATGTCGAAGCCCCGAACGAAGGAAACGGTAGGCTTATATAACTCTCAGGGAACCACGAACAGGTGAAACGCTAACCAGAAACTCCCCCAACTCAGCAGGGCGGAGCAAGCATCCACCAAAAGGGCAGCGCCCTCGCGTGGCCACCGAGGAAAACGACCGCATGGGACAACAGGGTCCAAAACCATGACAGTTAGGGTCAAATTTGACCCGTTTTCAAGTTAAGATATGTAATAAATACCATCTAGTTTTTTTTATTGTAACAAGGCTTCATGATATCCTCAAAAACAGCTATATAAAACCAATTTTCACCATTTTAGTCAATTCTGAAGGTCTCTAAAAAAAAAAGTTACATCTGTGGTGTTATGGGTCAAATATGACCCGGCTGAGAATATTGGCTATTGATAGTATGGCATGCATCATTGAAAAGTTGTGGGTAGCTCTGTGGATCAAATTTGGCTCAAACAAGATTAATCTTTGACTCTAGACACCCCACCCCTCCCCTTCCTCCCTGGGAACAATTATTTTCTCGCAGTATGGACTTGTACTCCCAATCCCTCTGGCACCCCTCCCCCCACGGGAACTCAACCTTTCTCACAGAATATGGACACTAACACTGAAATTGAACATGAACACACACACACACACACACACACACACACACACACACACACACACACACACACACACCATCTTGTTCATGTTCAATGTTCAATTTGAATGTGTTATTTTGAACACACACACACACACACACACACACACAGACACACTCTTGTTCATGTTCAATTTGCATCTGCTATTTTTAACAAAATAAAGTTTGGTTTATAAAAAATAAAGGACTTTTTACCTTTTTTCTAACATAGATATACAGATCCTTTCCAAAAAATTAGAATATTGTGGAAAAGTTTTTTTTTTTCCATAATTCCATTCAAAAAGTGAAACTTTCATAGATTATAGATTCATTACACACAAAGTGAAATATTTCTAGCCTTTATTTGTTTCATTTTTCATAATTTTGGCTTACAGCTCCAGAAAACCCCCAAAACAGTATTTCAAGAAATTAGAATAGTGTGTCGAAAATTTACTTCAGTTATTTCAGAGAATGAGTGGAGTGGCTTGACTCGAGGAATCCGACAGTTGTAGCCCATGTCCCGGATACGTCTGTACGTGGTGGTTTTTGAAGCACTGACTCCAGCCTCAGTCCACTCCCTCTGCATCTCCGGCAAATTTTGGAATCGTCTTTGCTTGACAATCCGCTGAAGCCTATGGTCATCTCTTTTGCTTGTGCACCTTCTCCTGCCACATTTTTCCCTTCCACTAAACTTTCTATTGATATGCTTGGACACTGCACTCTGTGAACAGCCAGCCTCCTTAGCGATGACCTTTTGTGGCTTACCCATCTTCTGGAGGGTGTCAATGATGGTCTTCGGGCCAATTGTCAAGTCTGCAGTCTTCCCCATACTGAACCAAACTGAGATAAACTTTGCAGGTGTTTTGAGTAAATTAGATGATAGTGTGACACTCACTCAGTCTAAAACATTCATTCTCTGAAATAACTGAAGTAAATGCTGATTTTCGACACACCATTCTAATTTCTTGAAATACTGTTTTGGGGGTTTTCTGGAGCTGTAAGCCAAAATTATGAAAAATGAAACAAATAAAGGCTAGAAATATTTCACTTTGTGTGTAATGAATCTATAATCTATGAAAGTTTCACTTTTTGAATGGAATTATGGAAAAAAAAAAACTTTTCCATGATATTAAAATTTTTTGGAAAGGATCTGTATACGGATCAATTTTGACCCGTAACACCACAGATGTCACTATGGTTAATAATATAAAGTTCTAAAAAACCCACAAGCAATTTATTCTAGAAAGTGTGTTCTAATATTAGTCTATTATAGTCAGATAACATAATTAACCGTTGTCTTCACTATAGGAAATATAATGAGTGAATTTAAACTTTTTTTAAACTGAAAACAAGTGGTATATTGTAAGATAAATGGTCTTGGGACCATAAAAAAAAATTTTAAGCAGTAATTGTATGGTTATGAATGCATAATAAGTTAGTTATGAGGGAAAAAAACAATATTGGATGATAATCATTGTTTTTTGAGTGTTTTGGGCTGAGTTACATCATGGGTCAAATTTGACCCGCTAACACAAAAGGTGTGGACAACTTTCTAACACATTAGGAGGGTTAAATCAGACAGCTGATTTCACTAATTAGTTCTACCTCCTGGCTAAAGAATTGTGCAAATTAGCAAATCCAGGTGATTGGAAGTAAATACTGGGGAGGACTTTTTACTTTCTGAACCGGGATTTTACAACTCTGGTTAAGTAGCACTTAAGAAGTGACTGCGCGTCCACACTTTAAGAACTGTTTTGGGAAATGCGTGTTACAAATTAAAGAGCCATCGCAGAATCGCTCGTTGAAATCGCACTTAACCCTAAGATTGATCGTTATTGGGAAACGCAGCCCAGATTATCTAATGCTATCCATTAAAAGCAGCATGCACAAGGGTTCCCAGGACCGAGTTTGAGAGCCACTGCCATTAGTTAAGCCAGTTCTTTTTCGAAAACGGAACAATATTTAGTACATGTATAGGGAATACACTTATGTAACATTCTTGTTTGAATCACTCCATCCTTTCAGGAAGCAGAAAAGCACACTTTTCGAATCAAAGTTCAACTGATGCTAGCGAAGCTTTGTCCAACTCAATTTGGATAATTCTGTGACTAGAGGCACCAGCATACATACAGCGCAGTTGTAAAAGAGGTTAAAGAGGAATGAATCACCTGTGGGTGTGGTGGAGGTTTGGTGTGGGCAATCAGATCAGCTACTTTATTTGCCTTTAATACCACTGCATCAAGACCGTAATCAAATTGGCAGTTTTTTCATGTCTGATAAGTCCAGGAGACACAGTCATCCCATGTGCATGTATCTCATCTCGAAAAGCTTCTTAGGGCAAATTATGTTGTCAGGAAAGACAACAAACTGGGCAGCTTTTTTCATCTTAGCTGGATATAAATTTAAAGTATTGATTTATGTATTATTAGTTTACCAGACTATTTTAGAGACGCAATAGATATTCTCTGCTTCAATTAAATGTAATTGATGCACCCCCACAGCCAAGGGGTCCATCGCAGTCAACCGAACCCAGAAGAAACCCATTGTAGCATACGCTAGTATGCTTTATCAATATAAAGCCCATACAAAAGGTAAGAATTGAGCGAATACAAATCATTTATTTGTCATTTATAATAAACATAAAACTTAGACAAATGATTATGTCTCAGCACTATTGCTAAAAAACACAATTTGGAAAAATAAAGTGTTGAAGTTGAATTGAGTTGTAATGTAATACAAGATAGCTAATAAATAACTACCCAGATGCTTATCAATAGATACAACAGTGTAGAGGATATGCATTTTGACTGCTTCGGGTATTCTGCAACTGGATTTTTTTTAGCAAGGAAGATGGGTTTGCCTATCTGTCAGCAGAGCCTCAAACCATCGCTCTGCTGCCAGATATGCAGTAGATATGGATGGATCATTTTAAGGGTTGTTTCTCCTGACTCCTGACTTAACTATAAAATAACAAAAAAAACAAGTTAATAGAAAACAGGCGCAAAAAAAATTTTTTTTTTTAAACTGGAAGCAAGTACTATCGAATTGGCCCTATATAGGTAGTTTAGTCGAGGTGGAGTCTGAAAAAGTGCGTTTTCAGACCACGACGGAAAACAGACAGTGTTTCAGCTGAGCGCAGCAGAGTGGGGAGTTCATTCCACCACTGGGGAGCTAAGGTGGAAAAGCTCAGCAGTCGGTACAAGCAAGAGTCATTAACATGGACGGAGGGAAGTGCAAGTCGCCCTGCAGCAGCAGGTCCTGTAGCTAGGAGGGGCCTGACCTTTTGGCTGCAGTGTAGGCCAGGGTCAGAACTTTGAACCTGATCCTGGCCACGACCGGCAGCCAGTGGAGTGACCTCAGCAGGGGGGTGATGTGTGAGATGTGTTTCCATGTGGAGCATTGCATTGTGGGATTCCCTTCTTGCTGGAAGCTTGCATTTTATACCCTTGGTGGAAGGGAGGATAAACGAGGGAGCGATTAATCCCTCCCCTTTCTTAAATTAGATCCGAATCACACTTGGTGTGGCTGCCATATTTCATCCCGGCATTTTGGGGATTCCCCCCTTGAAGCAAGGGAAGGGAACGACAGGAAGAAAGGATACATTTCGGATCCAAAAGCAGCCCAAGACTTCCAAATTATTATCTAATAATTGGACAATCATTTACGCCTTTATGCATTTTGTGCACCAGACATCAATTTTAATCAGTATATTTGATAGTAAAGTTAGGGGTGTACTTGCTTTTTCCTCAGGAATTTGCATTTATGTTCATTTCAATTGCTTAAGTGATTCCAAAGTCTACTTTTTTAGCATCATTTGTTGAATTAGTTTACCTTAGTCAATCAATATGATTTAAATAAAATGAAATAAACTTGTGTCCAGATGTGTCCAAAAAAAACTGACTACCGTTTTAGGGTGTACTTACTGTTTCACATGACTGTAGGTGCCAGGTGTATTTTTTAGGGGATGCCCTAAACAATTCAGCCACAGGCAACCTCACTAAACTCTTTGTCTCTTGAGCTGCTCTGATCACTTGCATCCTAATTTTCTAACTGAGTTGAATTGTCCAAATCAGTTAGTTGGTTTATCCAGATTTATTTCAGCTCTAACATGTCAAGTTAACTTTGGCTTGGAACATACATTAAATTGAAATCACTTATTTAGAATTAATACATCTTTCAAGCAAACATGAACTTAATATGTTAGCTGGAATAAAACTGGACAAATTATATACACATTAATATGGATAACCAGTTATAGCTATGCATTTAGACAGTAAAAAGCTCTCAGCAAGACTGAAAACAGTGATTCACAATATTATTGGACTAACCATTATGATGTGTTTTGATATACACAATAATAATCTTTCACATTAGGGTTTAACACTGGCATGGGTTCCCGGCAATTCCCGACCAAACTATTTCCCAGAAATATAATAACGGGAAAAGGTTTTTTTTAAACGAGGGGACACATGTATGAAACTCTGAGTAAAATAATTTAGAATTTTCTACCTCTGATTTTCTGTCACGGTGTCGCCATATCACACAGACTCCAAACATTGCGTATGTATGGTGTCCATCGTGTGCAGAGGTATGCAGATTCTCACAGCACGTTATTTTATACATCTGATTTTCTGCGTGGAAACTCGCTTAAGCGGCTCTCTGAGGGCATTTTTCTGCTCAGCGCTGTTTATACATGTGGCCCCAGGGCTGTTATTTTACAAAATAATGGGTTCAGTTTAATTTCATTCTAACACCTGCAGCAGCTGAGAATAAGTTACCAGAACATGGCTTCCCTCTCAGCTTAGAAAACGCCAAATTAGCCTGCTTGTTTAATGAATTTTGTTTGATTATAGAATGAAGCATTGTCAAACATCAATTCCATGAGGCTGTTCTCACAGCAGACAGATCACAGGCAATTAATTTTGGCTAGCGAATCTCAAGCTTCATCTGAAGTTCATATTACGTGCATTTTAATATTGATTAATAACATATTGTTTTCTGTTGCCTTAATGATGACACTAAATACACTAAAGCTGTCAGGTTGGGAACACATAGGTTTATATTCATTCACAGACATAAAATTGTCCTGGTTATGCAAATATGACCAACAAGCTTAATGCCTTAAAACAAGCCCATATTCCCACGATTCCAGGGACAACATGTGCCTATTCTGGGAGAGAAACTGGTTTAATTTTGGAAAAAATATTAATCCCCATTTCACAATGTAATCTTCATATTTCTATGCATGTTTATGCAAGTAGATGCATATGCTACTATTTTCATATTGTGCAGTTAAAATAACATTGAAACAACTGCGACATGACTTAGGACCAGGTTTGTGGTGGTTTTAGCGCAAACGCTTAATGCTGCCTCAAGATAGCAATACACCAAAAATTATCCTGGCCACACCTCATCTTAAGACCAACCCGCCCAGTTCACTTGCTATGGGTGCAAGTTAATTTGCTATTTAAACAACGTGAGTGCTGGGCGTTAAAATGACACCTGCATTAAAACTAGCAAAGACACTTGCGTTTGGGTTACCACCGCTTAGTGCCGGGTGTAAGATGGGGCCCTGAGTGTGTAGAAGTTAAAGGACACATTTAAATTGATTTTCTTGAAAGGAGTTGATTGTCTGCGACTCCAGATCAGGAAAAAACAAGCACATGGCTTTCTCTCTCAGTCTTTCTGAGTCACTGTGAACAGAAACACAAGGCCTAATATAATGACTGAATATTATGACAATAATACTATGGCCTAAAAACCCAAAAGGAATGTTTTTCCTTGTGAGGTCTTCCCACACTGCCTCGAAGGCACTCCATTTTACCAAACGTATTCAACCACCGTATGGTGGGAGTGCATTACAGAAGTTAATATATGAATGTCATTTTTATTGCACTAATTTGAGATAAATTATAATGAAGCAATTAATAAATATAATGTGGCCTACACCCCATTAGAGCTTCCTGAGCCTGCAAAAATCCAAAGAAATACAATGACTAAACAGTTGTTAATTCAACTCAGAATGAGAAATATAACTGTCATGGTTTGCACCTATCTTCCCTCTGTTGCTACGGTTTTTATCTCTTTCCCATTTTTCTCTTTTCAGTCTATCGGATTTTTCTGCGTTCCATTTCGGAGTTTTCATTCTCCCCGCTAATTATTAGTTTCACCTGTTCTTTTACCTCTCAGGTATTTAAACCCCTCACTTCCGCCTCTTGGCGCTTCTTTGTCATTTCGTGTTTTCACGAGGTTAGGGTTAGTAAGTTTTTGTCTCTCTGCTTTTTTGTGAGAATTAAGATTTATTCTATTACACAGTACAGACGTTCTTCTACTTAGAAGCCTAGGGGAATTAGGGTTTAGTTTCCCTTATTGCTCTTCCCTCTCCCTCGCTCCCACTCTCATTTCTGAGAGTGTGAGTTTTATTTTTATTTCATTTATTTCACCATTTATCGGGCGTTATAGCCACGTACCGAAGGTGTCTTGTTTTTTCTATCCTCTTTCGCTATCTCTTTAGCGTTAGCTATTTTGAGAGTTAGCTGTGCCCGTGTTTACGTGGCTAGCCCGTTTTATAGGGGTGTGTTATTATTTGGCACTGCCAGGGACTTTCTATCTCTTATTTCTGTTATCGCGTTTGGCTCATCGCTATTCGGCACAAACCTTTTCAGTACAAAGAAGCCAGTTATGGATGAGGCAGCGATTGAGCAACCGGGAGACACTACACCGGTTGAGAGCGTTAGAGCTCTACAGTTACAACAACAAACACTAACCAGCCAAGTAGGGCAGCTGACGTCCCAGTTGCGGGTACAGGAAGGCTGGCTTCGGGAGTTGGCAGAGGGCATGCGCCGCCTCACGGTTGCACCTCAAAACCCTGTGCCGGTAGTTCAGGCTACTCCTCCCCCTGTTCAAGCACTTCAACCACCTAGGGAACCCAAAATGCAGCTTCCCCTCCGTTATGACGGTCAGGCCGGCAAGTGCCGAGCTTTCATTTCCCAATGTCAAATTTTCTTTAAAGCCCAGTCATCACGCTTTAGTTCAGAAGAATCTTGTGTGGCGTTTATTTTATCTTTGCTCACCGGAACCGCGCTTGATTGGGCTACTCCTTTAATTCGGAGCCAGTCTCCCATTTTGAACTCCGCTACCACTCTAGTGAAAGAAATGGAGTCCGTGTTTGATCACGACACTTCAGGTCTTGAGGCGGCCAGACGTCTTGTTCGTCTTCGCCAGGGCAACGAGACCGTGGCCGAATTTTCTATTCGGTTTCGTGCTCTGGCAGGAGAGACAGGTTGGCCAGAAGCGCCAATAATGGTACAATTCTCTGAGGCACTCCACGATTCTGTTCAAGATGCGCTGGCAGTTTTAGATCCTTCTGAGACACTGGAGGCATTAATTTCCACAGCCATTCGCATTGATAATCGCGTCAGGGAGCGGGTCCACATTAAAAATAGCAGGAGAGACCGCCGCATGAGCTCTTCCTTCGCTCCTTTCACTACGTCCGCCCCTCCGTCCTCCGTTTCCACTCCTCCTTGTAGCGAGGAGCCCATGCAGATTGACGGGGCTACCTGTTCACCCTCCAAAGATACTCCATCTACTCTGGAGCGGTGTCGTTATTGCAGACGCATAGGTCATAACATAAACCAATGTTTTAAGCTTAAGGGAAAAGGAGGGTCCCGTTAGAGGATCTCTAGCGGGACTCTGTGTTACTACATCTCGGACGATACTGCTGTTACTCTTGTATGGCAACAGCGCCCTCTCCTGGTCAATGCATTTATTGACTCTGGAGCGGTCGAATGTTTTATTGATGCCCAGTGGGCTAAAAAGCACCACATTCCTGTTCTCCACCTTACTCAGCCCCGAACTGTCACTGCACTTGATGGGCGCCCCTTAGGTTCAGGTACTATTTTTAAAACTACCAAATTTATCTCTATGCACATTCCGTTTGAGGATCATACTGAGCAGATTCAGTTCCTTTTGGTAGATTCCCCTACCTACCCCTTAGTGCTGGGCCACACCTGGCTTGTCCGGCACAACCCCCACATTAATTGGGCAGGGGAGGGTCGCACCATATTGCAGTGGGACCCTCAGTGTAGTATTCAGGGTCACTCCACCCCTCCATGCACTTCCCATGGAATAACTAGAGGGGTTGATTCCGATTCAGGGTCCGATTCCGAGGAAATCATCTCCCTGGAGAATTCCAGTTTTTGCTCCGGGACTGGTCATGAGAGTTTAGAATGGGACTCCGCCGGAGAGGGGTTCATTTCGGATGAATTGTCCGATTCTGAGATTCAATGGTCCCCTCCCCCCAGCCCTCATTCTCAGGCTACTGGTGTCAGTATAGCTGGGACACTGGAGTTCCCTTTGCCTCCTAATGTTCCTATTGAATACTCCAAATTAACAGAGGTGTTTAGTAAGCAGAGGGCCACCTCTCTGCCTCCACATCGCTCATATGACTGTGCGATCGAGTTATACCCTGGTACTAGCCCTACCAGAGGCAGTCTCTATTCCTTGTCAGTCCCGGAGAGTTTGGCCATGAAGGAGTACATCGAGGAGGCCTTAGCTAATGGTTTCATCAGACCGTCCATTTCACCCGCTGGCGCAGGGTTCTTTTTTGTTAAAAAGAAGGATGGAGGCTTAAGGCCTTGTATTGATAATCGATCCCTCAACGCCATAACCATAAAAAACAGGTACCCACTGCCTCTTATGAACTCGGCGTTTGAGCGTCTACAGGGGGCATCTATTTTTTCCAAGCTCGACCTCCGCAACGCATATAACCTGGTGCGCATGCGTGAGGGCGATGAATGGAAGACCGCTTTTAACACCCATAGCGGTCACTACGAATATTGCGTCATGCCTTTCGGGCTCACTAGCGCCCCCTCAGTATTTCAGGCGTTGGTGAACGATGTTCTGCGGGAGATGTTAGAGAAATTTGTTTTCGTTTACTTAGACGATATTTTGATTTTTTCTCCTGATCCCGTCTCGCACATCAGCCATGTCAAACAGGTTTTGAAAGCTTTGTTAGAGGCAAAATTATTTGTCAAGGCAGATAAGTGCTCTTTTCATGCTGGCACTGTCTCCTTTTTGGGTTTTATCATTTCGGAGGGCAGGGTCCAGATGGATCCTGATAAAATTTCTGCGGTACTGAACTGGCCCACTCCTCAGTCGGTCAAACAGGTTCAGCGTTTCCTTGGTTTTGCCAATTTTTATCGCCGGTTTATCCGGAATTTCAGTGCACTCGCCGCACCCATCACTGCTCTCACAAAGAAGGCGTCAGCAGACCAGTTTCGCTGGAACCGCAAGGCTGAGTTCGCCTTCATGGAATTGAAAAAGAGGTTCAGTTCTGAGCCCATTCTAATTACTCCCAATCCCTCCCTCCCGTTTATTGTCGAGGTAGATGCGTCTGAATTAGGAGTGGGTGCCATCCTATCTCAACATTCCCCCATCGACCGCAAATTGCATCCGTGTGCTTATTTCTCTCGCGCCCTTACTCCGGCCGAGAGGAACTATGACGTGGGGGATCGGGAACTCCTGGCCGTCAAATTGGCTCTGGAGGAGTGGCGTCACTGGCTTGAGGGTGCGGAACACCCTTTCACGGTCTGGACCGACCATAAAAATTTGGAATACGTCCAACAAGCCAAAAGACGGAATTCCCGGCAGGCGCGCTGGGCATTATTTTTTACCCGTTTTAATTTCCTTTTGACGTATCGCCCCGGTTCTAAGAACCTCAAACCTGATGCGCTATCACGCATTTTTGACCCGTCAGATAAACCTACCATTCCTGAGCCCATTGTGCCATCTGCCCAGATTCTAGCTCCTGTCCTATGGGACATCGAAACGGCAGTTCAAGAGGCGCTACGCCTTGAACCGGACCCGGGGGGGGGTCCCGCCAACTGTCTTTTTGTTTCTCCCACTTTGAGGTCTCGTGTTCTGCAGTGGGGTCACTCCTCCCAGCTGGCTGCCCATCCGGGTGCGCATCGCACCAAGGATTTTCTGTCCAGACGTTTTTGGTGGCCTGGAATGGAGAAAGATGTGCGTGATTTTGTCGCCGCTTGTGTCATTTGCGCTCGTAATAAGGGTTCGCATCTTCCTCCTGCGGGTTTATTGCGTCCGCTACCCGTGCCCAGGCGTCCATGGAGTCACATCGCATTGGACTTTATAACCGGGTTACCTGCTTCTCAGGGTAATACGGTTATTTTGGTCATTGTCGATAGGTTTTCTAAGGCAGCACATTTCCTCGCTTTGGCCAAATTACCATCTGCACTGGAGACAGCGCAGCTAGTGGTTAACCACGTTTTTAGGATTCATGGTTTGCCTCATGACGTGGTGTCCGATCGTGGTCCCCAGTTTGTCGCTAAATTTTGGCGATCTTTTTGTGCTCAGTTGGGCGCGTCCGTTAGTCTGTCCTCTGGGTTCCATCCACAGACCAACGGACAAACGGAGCGCACCAATCAGACATTGGAGAATACTCTTCGCTGTTTGGCAGCCTCTAGTCCAACTTCATGGAGCCGTCATCTTCCATGGGCTGAGTATGCCCATAACACTCTGCGCAATGCTTCCACGGGTCTTTCCCCTTTCGAGGCTCAGGTGGGCTATTCACCTCCACTTTTTCCGGAGCTGGAGAAAGACGCGGAGGTCCCCTCTGCTAGCGCTTTTGTTCGAAGATGTCGTGCGGTTTGGAAGCGAGTTCGTGCCTCTCTTTTGCGAGCTTCCGCTGGTCAGAAAGCTTCCGCCGACAGACATCGTCGTTCGGGTCCTTCCTATCGGCTGGGTCAGCGGGTCTGGCTGTCCACACGGGATTTGCCTTTACGGGTCGAGTCTCGCAAACTCGCCCCGCGTTATGTGGGTCCATTTAAGATCATCCGCAGGATCAACCCGGTCACGGTGCGTCTCCAGTTGCCACGTTCCATGCGTATCCATCCCACTTTCCACGTTTCCCGTCTTAAACCGGTTCTCGTTAGTGCCCTGTCTCCGGCCGAGAGTTCGCCACCCCCTCCTCGGATTGTGGAGGGAGGTCCGGTTTATACGGTTCGTCGCATCTTGGCTGAGAGACGTGTGGGTAGGGGTTTCCAGTTTTTGGTGGACTGGGAGGGCTATGGCCCTGAGGAGCGATGCTGGGTCCCATCAAGAAACATCTTGGACCCAGATTTGATTAAGAATTTCCGTAGACATGGTCCTGGGGCATCGTCTGGGGCCGTGCCCTAGTGGGGGGGTCCTGTCATGGTTTGCACCTATCTTCCCTCTGTTGCTACGGTTTTTATCTCTTTCCCATTTTTCTCTTTTCAGTCTATCGGATTTTTCTGCGTTCCATTTCGGAGTTTTCATTCTCCCCGCTAATTATTAGTTTCACCTGTTCTTTTACCTCTCAGGTATTTAAACCCCTCACTTCCGCCTCTTGGCGCTTCTTTGTCATTTCGTGTTTTCACGAGGTTAGGGTTAGTAAGTTTTTGTCTCTCTGCTTTTTTGTGAGAATTAAGATTTATTCTATTACGCAGTACAGATGTTCTTCTACTTAGAAGCCTAGGGGAATTAGGGTTTAGTTTCCCTTATTGCTCTTCCCTCTCCCTCGCTCCCACTCTCATTTCTGAGAGTGTGAGTTTTATTTTTATTTCATTTATTTCACCATTTATCGGGCGTTATAGCCACGTACCGAAGGTGTCTTGTTTTTTCTATCCTCTTTCGCTATCTCTTTAGCGTTAGCTATTTTGAGAGTTAGCTGTGCCCGTGTTTACGTGGCTAGCCCGTTTTATAGGGGTGTGTTATTATTTGGCACTGCCAGGGACTTTCTATCTCTTATTTCTGTTATCGCGTTTGGCTCATCGCTATTCGGCACAAACCTTTTCAATAACAGCTTAAGATATGAAATTAAACTATAACCCACTCATTGAGCTCAGTAAAATTATCATATTAATTAGCAGGATTAGGGAGAATATGTATATGTATATAGGTATATGTATGGTGAATCCCCCCCCCCCCCCCCCCAGGGTATGAGACACATCAATAGTTTGTATAAACTTTAGTAACATTGTCTCTTTTTTTTTTTTTCTGTGGCAGGCAGCCTTGGCTTCCTCAGGCTTTTTTCTCTTAAAACCTTTTTTTCTTCCAACCTCATTGTAAACACCCACACATCCAAGACCAAGAGCTGAATACACACACAAATGCGCACACACACACAGTATGCCACTACATTTATGCATGTCATGAGTGGTACAATTGTGTGTGTGTGTGTGTGTGTGTGTGTGTGTGTGTGTGTGTGTGTGTGTGTGTGCTTGCGTGCATCCATTGTTCATTGCTGTAATCTCTGGAGAGTGCAAAAAAGCACTTACACTTACTTACTTAGGAGGAAGACACTTCATGTACCAGTCCACAGGCAGACCCACTAGAACCCTCGCATGCCTGTGATACGTTAAAGCCAATTGTGTCTCATCATGCGTGGAACAATGGCACGGCCTGCATTCAATATCAGATCGGGGGGCCCATCCATGCTCAAGAGCAGCCTCTCTAGCCATTATTGGATGCAGGAAAATAACACAAAGCATACAAACAAATGAATAACAGCAACACGTCGCCATATTTAAGAATATTGCCACCTGTTAAATCGCTTCCTGTTTTTTTTCAGCAGTGCAAACAAGTGTCAAATGGAAATGAATGCGGTAGCGCCAATCAAAATAATGCACAACTGACCTGATTTATATTATCAGTGCACAGAAAAGCACGGATTGCAGCTATAGAGGAGAGGAGCCATAATTAAAGTATAATTCCCCAGTGGACAATCAGACTGCTTCTACACTGCCTTCTGCTTGAACCCCAAGTGTCATTTTGCTTTAATTAGTATCCTATTGCGCAATTATTCACGTCTGATCATTTTCTCAGTCAAGCCTAAGATGGCCATTTAGTTTTTTTTTAATTTCCTCTGGTGAAGTAGAAATATTGAGCATTCAGTTAAGTTAGCTTAGGAGGGGTCACAGTCGCACAGTCATCTACGCCGATAATGATGCCTTCTCCTTAACTCTTGTGTAATCTTCATATTATGGATGTACCCCGTGTCCACAGGGTCAAAAATGACCCACTCGCACCAGACCCCGTGTGAAAAGGTTCTTCATTGAAAGCCCTAAATCTATTTTTCATGTAGAAACCTGTCATTCATCAATAAATTAGTGAGTAACTGTACTCTCCTACTTCACAGTCCAGACAGACTGTATATTTCTTCACCACTCATTTTTTACTACAGAACACACATAATACTTGATTTTTTAAATTTGGTTTGCTGTAACAGATGTGCGGTGCTAAATTTTGATTATGACTTCTGATTTCATAACTGCAAGGTTAAAAATATCTTTGTACCCTGACGGTGTACTGCTTTTATAAAAATGTAAAAAAAAAAAAAAAAAAGGGACATTGTTTTGATGAAATGAATGATAGAGCCATTTTGGGGATTTTCACTGCTGTTAAGATTAGAAAGGAGCCATTTTTGACCCGAGGGCAACAAAGGAGAGGCTTAAGCAAAGGAGCAGAGGCATTTTCATTGGCAATGGTGAGATTGTTTTATAACACATGTTCATACTCATGAAGTGGGCTATTTTCTTACCGTTTGTCTCTTTGCTGCGTTCATAGCCTTCGAATGATGCCAGACCAAAATAAGACATAAGAGCCAAAACACGGAATCAGCAAGGAGCCATACATTCATGTTACAATTATAATCATTCCAGAAGACAGAATGCACTGTGAATGGAATTAATTAATTCATTCATTCATTCATTCCCGTGGACGACAGATACGGACGATACCCAGTGAAGTTATCAATTTTCCTTATTTTCAGTTCCAATGTGCTGTCAGGGAATTTAGGAATTATAAAATGTTATAACCAAAACCCACCTATTACAAATACTGCTGTGAAGCTCCAAATTCACTTTTCATATTTATCTGGCTACTGATATTTACATCACGTATGTAAAAAATACATTGTTTTATTTATTGTTCTTTTTAATTTTTTTTTTTTTTTTTGGTCAGCATAGGATAATAATAATAAAGGTAAAAAGGTCAAAGGTATAAAAAAGGAATAAAGGTAGGCCTGGCTGCCTATAATTATGACTACCATGGCGAGAAGACATGAACCTCAATGACTTTGAAAAGGGGTGAATGGTGGGGCACATTTTGCAGGAGCTGTTTGTGAGGAACAGTATCAAAAGTGATGTCTTCATCATGCTCTTGAAGGAAAGACATCATCACCTGTGGATAGCAGGTCAGAAGTGTATATTCCCGGATTGTGATTTCTGTGCATTTTAATGGGGAGTCTGGCCACAACGTACACAAGCTGTTATCATGGTACAATGTGGCCAGACTCCCTATTAAGTCACGTTATATTGGCGTTTACACCTTTTGAGTACTACCTTTAGATGTGTGTGTGTGTGTGTGTGTGTGTGTAGGAATGTGGCTTATTCTGAACTTGCAATGTAAATGCACTAAAACCCAATGTTATGTACGGAAATTTTTTTTTTGCGGCCAAAACCAACGTTTATCTCGTACGCAATTTTATTTTTTTCACCTTGCCTTTCAGGGCTTCCGTAGTTATGTTACATTTTACTAAATAAATAAAGTGGAAAAAAGCAACCCAAAGACGAGTGAAATGATTGACAATAGATGTTCTACCCACAGTTTGTTCCAACTGAACTTGAGACATCATTTTAGATATTCAAGCCAAAGAGAAACAGGTTTGTGTTGCAGCAAGCAAAAACAATATGCCAATTAAGCTTTCACATATCAATACTACTATTATGTTTGAAGTTCCATGTTTCAACCATTAATTAGTGAATACTAGATAGCATCAGCTTGATGTGGTAATTCTTAATTACTGCCTCAGAGTTTTTTTTATTTTTTTTATATGTATACTTGTGAGTGTGACGGTCACAGTCGATCATACTTGCATTAGCCTACCTGATTAATTCTACTCCTATATTCATACACCTGAACTATTACTTTGCGTGCCTTCATGAGTGAAGTACACTTCATGAGTATATCAGCATATAATTAATATTTTTTTTAATCCAAAAGACTAATTGTGATTTATATAGGGCAACACGGTGGTGCAGTGGTTAGCACTGTCGGCTCACAGCTAGAAGGTACCAAGTTTGAATCCCGGCCGAGGGTCTTTCTGTGTGGACTTTGCATGTTCTCCCCATGTCCGCGTGGGTTTCCTCCGGGTACTCCGGTTTCCTCCCACAGTCCAAAGACATGCAGGTTAGGTGAATAGGAGACCCTAAATTGCCCATAGGTATGAGTGTGTGAGTGAATGGTGTGTGTGCCCTGTGATTTTAATTTCACCCTTTGTCGTCAAGTCGCTCTGGATAAGAGCATCTGCCCAATGACCAACTGTAACTGTATATCTGTTAGCTTTCTGTTTCATGTTATTAATTTGATTTGTTGTGATATTGCATTTATTGTGAGGTATTTCTAATAGTCCACTATTGGTATCCCTATTGGAAAATGTGATTTATCTATAATGATCATTTCAACGCAATTTAATCGGAGACAGTACAGTTTCATTTATATACACAGTGAAAGAATGAACAATCACGCAGAAGAAAACTATAGTGAGTAGTCTGTCAGAACAGAGAAGAAACTCCTGGCTTACACCAAGTGACTTCCTGACGGAAAACATTATACCTGAACAAGAAAATAAAATAAAGTAGAAAAAAAAAATCTCTCTCAGGCCCCCCAACTAAGCTGAAAGTCACATTGTGACTTTTAATGTGATGTGTCACAATGAGACCTTTATTGTGTTATTTGATATGATACAATGGTATGGAAGATCCTAACACCTCAATGGCATTCAGCAGGAGTGAACTGGTGAGTGAAATACAAGCAGACAAAGAAAAGAAAGTCCACAGATCTGAAGTAGTCGATTTTAGGACTGCAATACCGTCAAAGTACAATATTAAAGATTACATAAGTGAGCTTTTTACAGAACCTAAACTAGCATAAAACCACCATAGCGGCAGTATACCTATGGACAAAAGCAGTGTACACCTTATAATTAACGAATTACCTGAACCACAAATGCACCTCCCTATAAGCGAGCAGGACATTGGCTAGTTTATGACAAAAGTATGACCTGTAGCATCTAAAGTAGTACTTGGGTTGGAAAACTAGTGCCAAAATTGTATATGATTATTCTTTATTCGTGTGTGTTTTTCTGTTCCATGATCGAGGTGAGAACCTGAATTGACTTTACTTTTCCTTACAGACGTCACGGAGATTCACAACTGGATCTAAGTTTGAGTGTTGAAACGCCCCACAGAAAGTCAATAATTTATCACTTCAGTGCTACTGTGAATTTTGTGAGATGGTCGAATGCTGTATTTGACAGAATGATGCATATTGAATGTGAATTCTGTATGTTCATACATACCATATGCATGCAGAAAAACTGGGTGATATTCCATATATACTGAAATTTATTTAGAAATAGTGAATGTTTTTGTACTCCTTTTCGGTCTCCTGGCCCAAAATGAAATTGCTCCTAGAGTGATGGATATATTATTGTATTGCATTGCACTCAGAATAAAATAAGTTATTGTTGCCCCACACTTTTTTTGTAAATATTTAAACATGATGCTTATTGTCTTCACACTGGAACTCAGGATCTGAAAGCTCTCCAGAAATGCAAACATTTGGTGGCATTAACAGTCACACAACAAGGTTAAACATACTTTTATTATTTCTACCTTTTTTCTCCCTGGTCTGTAGTCTGATTCTCCCAAGATGCACCTCAGTGTAGTGAAGGACAGCACCATCTCATAATGGTGCAGGAATATGTCATTATGTCATGGTGATTTACAGGAATTTACAGTACTTTAAGGAATGTTGTGCAGTGCATTGCCACTGATCTGTAACCCTGACAATCTAAATTATACAAACTAAGTAGAATGGGCAAGGTTGAACCCTGGCATAGAAGGCAGCCCTGTCTCGTACAGTACATTGACTGGCCATTCATAATATCAAATAAAAATATCAAAACAAAAATTCTGTCATATGCTTCACAAAGCGCATGTGTTGAAGTTGTCCATGTTTTTTATCCACTTCAGCTAAAATCACAGTGGTTGCAAAATCTGTGGTTGACCGCATCGGAGCCTTTATGGTCAGTTGCTTTGATCAGAGTTGAACCCACACGGTCATTCCATCTCACAGTATGGACTCCATACTGTGAGATGGAATGACCATGTGGTTTCAACTCTGATCAAAGCTATGAACAGGTCTTTACTGCGGGAGGGGCTAAATCACCACTGAGCAGAGGTGATCGGAGAAATCAGCGCAGACAGCCCAAGCAACAACAGAACTGAATGAGACAGGTTTAGCATTTAGGAAAAAATGTTTGACACAACAACTGCCTCTTCGCAGAAATCTCCTGAAATAATCTTTTAAAAAAGGTGTTCCAGGTTTCAACAAGTTTCTGTATTTAGTGGTAGAAGTGTTAAGCGTTAATCACTGACTGTTCCCCGATGCTGTCTTACTGAAGACCACAGCATAGGCACAGACTGTGATGTCTTTGGCAGGAAAAAGGCTTTCGGTTTATTGGGGCTCCACATGAGTTCAAGTTAAGTGTCACTGTTTGTAATTATCTTCTTAATTGCTTCTTATTTTAGTCATTTTTTAACCAAATTGATATATTCCCCCCTCCCAGTTTGAAAGGCTTAATTGAAAGGCCTAATCATCACTGCAGCCTCTTGTGTTTATGAATGCTGTTCAGTAGAACATGTTCCACCAGCTACCGTTCCTTTTCCCTTGGGTGCCAGCTGAGCTCTGCAGACATTGCAGAGTGCACTTCATGTGCAGCTGAGTTGCGCAGACAGGGGGTTCATTCCAATCGCTTATTTTCACTCCTTGTATCTCTTCCTCATGTCCTTTCCTCACTCCGTAGCTCCAGCCAACAGAGGGCGCGAGGAAGGAGATGCAAGGAAGAGATACGTAGAAGGAGGATTACTAATGACGCATTGCACAGCTGTATCACCTGCCAGTGGGCTTGTAATAGATTGTTGAGTCAGAGCTTGTTTTTGCACAGAAAACGGGATGTACTGTTTTATTGGAGGCTGCATTTCACTGTAAAGTTTTCACATTATTTTCAATGATTTCCGCACATGGAACATGACAGACGTGAAAATAAAATGTGAAATATTAAGCATGTAGTTCCTCAATCAATAGTGATAGTAATAAATGCTAATCGCCTAAAACATATGAATTGCATCGTTAAAAGACGAGATGCGCATGAATAGGTTTTGAACGCAAGACAGCTTGCCTGTTTGTGTTAAAGCTGAGGAGAGGTGGATAATTTATACTTCATTCTGAAAAAATACTTCTCGCGAGTCTGAGGATATTTGTGTAGGCCTACCCTCGATGAAGCATCATCTGGGAGTCCCCTTGCTCCTCGCTCTTCCAAGGAGCATTTAGTGTTCTTAAAGATGGTGGACCTTGATAGATTTCCAATCCTTATTATCACTCCTTGCAACCTTTCCTCGCACCCCTTCCTCGCTCCTTAGCTCCGGAGGAAAGGATGCGAGGATCAGATATGAGGACGAATCGAGGAATCGAGGCAACATGCATTAGGCAAATGGAACGTCCTTGCTCAGTCAAGCATACAGCGTCATATTATGCTTGCGCGCTTGACCATAATGCTTTTTAGCCTCTTTTGTCCTAAATAAACATGGCTTTTGTTAGTCAAAAACAATGTGTGACATTATGGATTAAAGTGCTTTATAATAAATGGAAAGGAACGGTAAAATTACATTTGTGCAGGAGTGTACCCGCAAAGTGGTGGAGAAATTTATGCACGTCACGCGTTCCGAGCAAGGGCTTCCGCAAAGGCTACACTTGTGTTTCCTCACTGACGCATCCTCCGGGAGCCTCCTCGTACTCCACTCCTTGCTCCTCCTTAAAGAGGGCGAGGAGATGAGTTTTGCATACTCTCCTACCCGGAAGTATGCAAAACTGTCTGAACGTTTCGAGTACAAGTATTTGCATGTACAGTATACAATGTACCTGACATCGCGGTTTGGGTCTAGAGATTAATTAATATGTAACCATGTATACGTAATTAAGATGCAATCAGCAACATTAGATTAAAACACAAAGATCCGTTTCCGGGGCACGGAGTAGAGGAGGTGGTAGTGGAGGAAGGGAGGGTGCATCTTTCGACTATTGGGACGCACCACAGCTCACGCGTGGACCGAGGAGACGAGGACGGATACAACAAGCGATTGGAATGAACCCCATTGCGTTGCAGGAGTGCACTTCATGTGAAGCTGCCGCAAGGAAACTGCAGGTACCCAAACTACCAGGGGAGGATGCAAGAGCTTGATGAGGCATGAATAAACCACCCCCCACTCTGGTCAATCTTTCACCACTCACTGGGGCTGCCAGCCACCGGTGCGCACAGCATCTGGATGTGATAACAGACAAGCTGGGTACCCAACCCACACACTTGAACTGTGTTTTAGCTGAATAAACCAACCATCAACCTAGTTTTTCTCTTTTTTAAGGATAATGGCTAGAAACAATGCGATTCTGAATACGAATGATTCTGGTATCATATGACACTTGGGGAAGTCAGTTTTCTGTAGGTGTATCCGACTCTAAGATACTGTGGTGTATTCGGTGGGGGAAATAATTGTTTCTGAAAGGATGCACAGTGCATGCCTCTATTGTTTGGAATGCTAGGAATATTTTATTGGTTGTGAGTCATATCCATTCATATCATAAGAGTAAGAAGCAAAAATACACTGGATTTACAAAATGTGTACACAAATTGCTATACACTGGATATGCAAGGTAGAATTGGATTTGCATCTCAGGTATCGTGTTTTTATCTTACAATAATCTTGTTGTTATCTTACATTTATGTTTATAAAATATTCTGCATAATTTACTAAATGATTGCGACTCTCCTCTGCATGACAATTGTTAGAACTCCTTAACCCAGGTGGTAATTTGTCTGCGCTGATATAGCCTATAGCTCACCCACAGGATGCCAGAGAAGGGTGTCGGGCTGTACAAGCATCCTCACCAGTCAAATCAGTTTCCCTTGTGGGCTGCATGAGGTGGAGATTTAAAATGAATCCATCTTCTAATGGAAAGGAGACAGGTTTAAAATCTGTTTCACACATTTCGACTACCCAGACTTTTGAAGTAATTGAAGACTATTGAAGTCAACTCATCAGCTAGCAGGTAGTATAAACATGCATTTCAGAATTTATACAATTTAAATAATTGTCGTGCCGATGCGTACAGTAGGGTATGTAATGAATTGTGAATAGTTTTTCTTGTGATTACCTCGCTACTTGTGCCTGAGTCCTCCGTAGGCATTTCTTAGTGCCTCGTAATCTGGACGGGTCATTGTTTCTGACCCTTTTTATGGGTGTCTCCTACTGCAAAATTGTGAATAAGTAAATTGTAAATTTAATTTATTTGATTGCATAATTAAGACCGGTCAAAGTAAATTGCCCGTTAATGTGTCGGTATCTGCGAGACTGCGACCACAACTGAGCCGCAATATAACGAATGTTTTGCGCTGCGGCCGTTTCCTGAGCAAATCCTTAGTTTGAACCAACTTCACAGCTGCATTACATTCAAGTTACGTGGCATGCGAAGGGAGGTCATTTGTCTTCTCTTAGTCACTCCTGCAAACGAAGCAATGACATTATTGAACAAATTATCCAGGATGCATTGACGTCGACCTTCTTACAGGAAATGGAGTAGCCGTGTTGTCGCCTGTATCTAGTTCATTGCATCGGCCCCCACATGGCATTGTCTTCATCAAACTGAAGGAGAGAAAGCCACGCGCCTCGGTGCTTGGTCATCCGTTCATTAGTGAATTAATTTAGTATTGCAATCGAAGCAGATTATGTATCCATTTTTTCAAAATTGTCAAATTGGTCTAGAAGATGGATGTCAATGCATTAATGCGATTCTACTTATTTTTAAAGCTAGACAGGTTGCCCAAAACAATTAAATCATAAAAAAGCCCCCCCCCCCCCCCCCATTTTATTTAAGTTCAGGTTGTATAATATCATATATTGGAAAGATTTTTTTGAGCAGATTAATGTCACAGTCTAAGTGTAACATCTGGTGGAACGATATTAAATATAACTTTTTTAATGCTGTACCCAGATCACAAAAGGTCCTTGAGAAAGATGGGGTTCTGGGTTATTTCAGGTTGTCGGTATTGTGATGTCAGATAGAGAGAAGTACCAAGATGCAAAATAAGCAAGAAATATGAACCAACCTATTTTTATTTTTTATTTTTTTAAAAAGTTGAATGAGATACTTATGTCAATCTTTTTATATATTTGTTGTACCATGCAATTTGCAAGCACAGCACTTGCAGGATAGCACTAGAGGGAAAATGTATGATAACGGATGTTTGCAGCAATATTATGTTAAAGAATTTTCCAACAGGTTATATGCAAGCTAGCCCACTTATCAAGTTGTAGGGAAATCGTAGGGTAGGTTGCTCAGCTGCACCAACCAATCCACATTACAGTTCAATATCCCAATGAAACATACAAATACATCTACAGAACTACCCTCAGGATACTCTTCAGTGTGGTTTGAGCAGGACTGTGAATGATTACTTTTACTGTTCTCCAGCAATCATCTTCTGTGTGTATTTATGCCAGGAGCTTTTCAGATTCTTCATGACCCACTTCCACAGGGGGATTCTGTCTCTCAATTAGAGGAAACATATACCCATGTGAAAGACATGATATGAGCGGTCTCATTTAACTAATCTTTATTTTGCGTGGTGTACTTTATGCCTTATCCCACAGAGATTTCCCCATGATTATCCTATAATATAATTTTCAGAGGCAGAAAAATCAAACCAATATGGGTACAGCTGGACCATGATTCTGTGACTCCTTAATAGGCGATCAAGTCTAAATCCCTCTGACAAACATTGGCACATGAAAAAACAACATAAAAGTGACAAGAAAAACCTGATCATGAACAGACAGACTAGAAACAAACCAAGAAAAGTAATAAAGGCAATTGTTTCATATATGGAAACTATTGCATTCAGCCTGGCATCTTTGGAGAGGGTACATATACGTACTTCTGGGTAGAATCTATGTTGCTCATAAGGTAACGGAGGTGGGAAATCCAGGTTCAGAAAGTATTTTGTTCCAGGCACCTGTATTTGTTAATTAGTACAATTCTTCAGCCAGGAGGTAGAACTAAAAAGTGAAATCCGCATGGGTGAAAGAAACACATTTTTACTTTCTACCTCTGTAAGGTAACATGAACACGAGGGTAACAGGAACACTCTTGACAAGACATTTTTTTTAAAAATGTAACACTCCATAAAGACCACAGCAACTGCAATTTCCCAAATCATGCCTGACTTTATCCGTTTAAAATAGTTCACTGACATTGCTCCCTAAGTCTATTCCACCACAGTATAATTTTAATGCTTTTCTTTCTACCCATAATGTCAATGTGTTATTAAACATTTAATCAGCTGAAACATAGTGTGTACTGATCACATTTCAAGAAGTGCTGTACCGTACCACCACTGAGAGGAATGCAATGACTTATACTGAAATAATAAATGTGTGCTTTCCTGCAGTATTTGTCCTGAAAGACCAACATCCTTAAGAGACTGATGGGACACCACCGTGACCGCACTTTTAGACACACCTGCAACGTACCAATCTGAGCATGACTGTGCAATGCTCATCCCGTTTTAAAATGTGAAACATCTCATAGGCAGTCCAATCCTGGAATCCCCAGCGGAAAATGGGAATATTGAATCAATAATGTCTGTATATTTACTAAAGGGGAAAAGACAACTCGAGACTGCAGAGTGGCTTGACAATAAACACCATTTTATTTATTTCATTCAATTTGTTTTGACAAGGACAATGCACAGTAATCAGCAATTTCCACATATTGTGTCTATGTTACAGTGCCATTTTGAGATGAAAAGTTTTAATCTACCATCCCATTTTAATCTGTGGCAAATATGATCTATGAAGGTGATTCCTCACCCCTAAAAGACCATTTATACAGAGGGCTTTAGTGGGGACATATCAAATACAGAATACATTTCTGTAATTAATATAATAGCAATATCAATCATTCTTAAATAATATTCATGTCATATTTAGTCTCATTAAACAAAATGGGGAAGCAAATTTGTTTTAATTTTTGCTTTTTTTCCCCCTTCAAATACTTGAAACTAGCAAATGACGTGGGTGCTGTAACATACCTCGATCAATAGTTTTATTTTTCATTCACAATGACTTTTATATATGGTATTATGTTAAGAATGAATTTGTGGTTGTACTAGTGTAGACAAACATAATGCAATCTGGAGACAAAACACTGAAATCAATTTTTTCCGAGTAAACACAAGATGTGTAGAAGTGGAACATGTATTTTCTTGGTTTAGCTGTCCCCTCTGGCCCTCTGTATAAAGCAAGGTTGATTTATCTTTACTGTACATAAGTGGACTGTAATAGCATTTGTATGCAAGTGCAGCAATCTCCATGTCTTTTGCTGGTATACGCATGAACTCGACACATTTAGAAAGTAACAGCGTGGTCCACATTTATGGTCATTTCCATGCAATGCTTGTTCAAATATTTAACAGAAGTGGAGCATAATGGTTAGGGAAATGGCCTCATAAACTGATATTGTAGGGTACGTTCCCAGGTGATGCACTGTCCTTGTACCCTTGAGCAAGGTATTTTGAACCTGAATTGCTTCAGTAAATATCCAGCTGTATAATGGATTGTATGTAAGAAGATATATAAGTAGCTTGGGATAAGAGTGTCTGCTAAATGCCTAAAATGTAAGACTTTGTATGTAAGAAACATGTTTTACTGTGAAGTATTGTGACTAACAGTAGGTGCACTGGATATCTTCCATCTGTGTATAAATGTACCCTTGTGCTTTTAATCATTTAACTATAGTCATATGGTTGGAATAACTATACTACACCAATTTCAAGGTAACTACATTTCCAAAATATTATTTTTGGGAAATATTATACATATATTATGCATATATTAATGCTTCCTTGTTATACAGTACATTTTAGTGTGTAATAAAGGTTACCTGACTTTCATTTTAATCCAGAAAACCTCTTAATCTTTTTGAGAGAAAACAGAAATAAAATTAATAAATTCTGCATATGCACCAACACCCATCCACAAACTGGAGTTCAATAACTATATGAACAGATCAATATCTGTAGCTTGAGGAAATGCTTAGTCTAACAAATTACCCTATTATAACTGAGGGAAACACAGATGTAAACATGGTCCCCTTAAAAACCCAAGCACATTTTCCCCTTGGCCGTATCTCGTGGTGTGTGCGTTCCTTATCCATCTGTATCTGTTAGATGACATCACCGCGGGTCTACGGATAACCCGAGACCCAAGGGTTATACAAATGAGTGCAGGAAGCCAATTTAGGCATAACCAGACACCACCATCTCCCGGGGTCATTTTCAGCAAAAGATGCCGGTACATACGGCAGACTAAGCATAGATGGAAGCAATTCATCTCCAACATTTACCCCTCTGAAAAAATATGCTGAGACCTTTACAAATGCACTGCTCGGGAGAGGGGAAAAGGGCATCAATGCTGGAAAAAAAATCTGGCTTTTTCCCCTCATTACTTCTTATTGCAATCTACCCTATTGGTCCCCTATGGTCACCATTTGGTTCATCCTCAGCCTCGCCCCCTGTTGAAATCCGATTGAGAAGAAATGCATAATAACTCATCGTGATATAGGCTTCTGTTTGTGATTCAAACGACCATCGAGCAGGAAGACGATGTGCGCGTAGCACTTGTTAAAACGACCAAATAAAAATTACATTTTTGTATATAATAGTGAAGCATCTCTGCAATTAAAATTAATATCTCCATTACAATGTATACAAGCAAGCAATTACATTTTTTTTGTTGTGTACTCCCAAAGGCAGATTGGCTCTAATATGTGTTGATGGAAATATTACACTGATCATATTTCTGTTGTTCACCACGAGATAAGCTCCGTCACTGTATACAAGTCTGAATCCTTTGAAAGCTTACTAGCAAAACCAGACTGCGATCAAGGAGTTTGCTGGGTCATAAAAATGACATTCTGAGCAAAGGGAGTTTGAGGGGCATTCATAATGAAACGGAAGAGATAAGTTTGCATAAACACAAGCACAACGCGCGCGCGCACACGCACACACACACACACACACACAGTTTATTCATCAAGGGAAAGTTTTAGTACAAGCGATCATTAATCAAACATGAACACACCATAAACTCAAACACATTCCTCACAACACAGATTACACCGAGGCAGCATCTGCAATATGCTGTGTAAAGTAGTTTCAGATTAAAGTAATGAAAAAGCTGGATGGAAACGTCCAGCAAATGTGACTCTGGTGAATTTGTTTTTATTTGGTGTTTTTGTATCGGCTCTCTGGCACAGTGGACGAACTAAAAAGTCACAATAATGGCAAATTATTGCCATTGTTTGCACTTGGTTCACCATTTTCATTAATTTAATTTAGAGCGGAACAGCCAGGAAAGGACGACTGATCACAATTGTTCCACTGTGTGCAGTGCAGGCCTCAATGTTATCACTGTGTGCAGTGCAGGCTTCAATGTTATCACGGTTTGTAGTGCTCAACAGCATCACCATGTACAGTGCTATTGCTTTAATATTTTCACTGTGAGCAGTGCTGGCATCAATATCGTCACCGATATCGTGCTAGCTTCAATATTATCACTGTGTGCAGTGCTGGCTGAACTATCATCACTGTGCACAGTGCTAGCTTCAATAATATCACTGCAAGCAGAGCTGGCTTCAATATTATCACTGTATGCAGGGCTGGCTTCAATAATAGCACTGCATGCAGGGCTGGATTCAATATCACAGTGTACAATGCTAGCATCAATATTTCCACTGTGTGCATTGCTGGCTACAATATTATCAATGTGTGCATTGCAGGCTTAAATTACCAACGCACAGGCTTTAGTATTATCTATGCATTGTGCATTCTGCTTCAACTTAATTATGTAAACCTGTGTGAAAATAGCACTAATTTTATCCAGCACCCTTCTCATACACACACACACACATCAGCACAGTGCGCAACACACCTTTGCTTTCTTCAGCATATGGGCTGGTTGTATTAATAAAGGGCAGGCACAGATGGTCATGCGAGAAACTAATATCAACACCACAGGTGCTGAATAATGTTGACAAATTACAAACATCTGGACATAGTGGATCATAATCCAGTGATGACATGTAATTTCATTCAAAGCAGCATGAGACATTCCCATGGACAACATTAAATGGGTGACACACACACACACACACACACACATTCCGTGGCATTAGTTATACCTCCTTAATACTGGGTAAGACCCACTTTTCCCTCCAGCACTGCCAGGATTCTTCACGGCATGGAATCAACAAGGTTCTGAAAACATTCCTTATGGATTTTGATCCATGCTGATTGTGATTTTTTTGGCCACACATGCATGCGGTGAACCTCCTTGTTCAACCTCATACCAAAGATGATCTGTTGGATTGAGATTTGGGGACTGTGCAGGCCATTGGCTAAACCGAAGTCACCGGCATGTTTGTGGAACCATCTTGAGATGATGCATGCTCTGTGACATGGCACACTACATTTTTCCAATCTTCAATTGTCCAGTTTTGATGATCGCATATCCACTGTAGCCTCATCTTCCTGTTCTTAGCTGCCAGGAGTGTAACCTGGTGTGGTCTTCTCCTGTGGTACCCCATCTGCTTCAAGACTCAACATGTTGTGCATTCAGAGATGCCCTTCTGCACACCACTGTGGTTATTTGGTGTTATTCAAGAATTTGAGCCCTTTCTGTGGGCTTGGACGAACCTTCCCATTCTCCTCTGACATCGCTCATTAACAAGGTGTTTTTGCCCACAGAACTACCACTCACTGGATGTTTCTGTTTATCGTACCATTTTTTTTTGTTAAAATGTTTCACAAAAATGTATACACTTGTGACTAGTGCAATGATTGGCACAGATATAGGGCCCTATCTTACACCCGGCGCAAAGTGGCGCTAACGCAAACGCAAGTGTCTTTGCTATCTTACACCCGGCGCTAGGTCCATAATAACGCATAACGCTTACGCCGTTTAACTAGCATTGCGCCATTAACTAGTCTTGCGCCATCATTAGTGAACTGGGCGTGTTGGTCTTAAGATGAGGAGTGGCCAGGATTCTTTTTGGCGTATTGCTATCTTGAGCCAGCAGAAAGCGCTTGCGCTAGAACCACCACAAACCTGGTCTAAAGTCATGTCGCAGTTGTTTACATGCTATTTTAACGGCGCATATAAGTGCGTCTACATAGGCGTGTGCACAACGCGCATACCCTCCTGTCTGTTACACACAGGGGCGTGCACAGGCATGACTAAAATATCTAGATCACAATGTGAAATATTATTATTGTGTAGGTTATATCAAAAATGCATAATAATAAAAGGTTCCATAGGTCCACATACCTTTCCCTCAGCGAAGGGAAACAATGCCACATTACATTGCTCTCAGCCCACTCCATCAACATCCAGGCGATGTGCGATGGTACGGGACAATGGCTATCCATTAAAAAGGAGCTGATAACACCTATAGCTATCAAGCCTAATGCGGGAATTGTCTTTGCACCTAATGCGTGAATTGTCATTCAATGGAAAACTCGCGCACGGCAATAGACGGACATTTAAGTTCTGAAAATGCGCTTCAGATGTCATTACAATACAGCTCTGTTTATCTTTGAATACAGCCTGTAAGTAAATAGAATGGTTTGTGACTGAAAAAAGTTCAAAACCTTGTCCAGTGAATATTGCATTTATTGTTTTTCAAATAGCCTAGGCTACAGCGGATTCGCTGTGCATAAGGTTTTTTTCGATAGCCTATGGTTAAAAAACGGAGATGTCACCATGTTAACTAAATTGTAACCTTAGCTATTCTTCATCCTTCATATTTTTTTTTAATTGATTAATACATAATCAGGTTTCCATACTCTCACCGTTTAAAACCCAGCTGATTTCACCCGTTATTCCTTAACTGAGCAAAACGATTTTAAAGAGAACTAAGCGTCTAATTAGAAACTAAAACAAATTTGCAGCACGTTACACAATTAATTCACAATTAATTTGAATGCCATTCTCTGCACGTGAGCTGCATGTTCTCTGTTTTCCCCTTGCTGTAAGTCGCACGTTTAACGGTCTTCCTGGAAAGTGGATTGTTTTAAAGGATTACGCTACGAGTAAAACAGGTTGGTCACATTTCCATAAACAGGACATTATTAAACAAGGGGAAATATGCGTGAACTTATGGGTTGCGAACCTGACAGCTTTATTGTAGGCTATTTAGTGTCATCATTAAGGCAAAATAACGGTATGTATGTTATTAATCAATATTAGCCTACTATGCAGGTAGCCTAATGAACTTTGGATGAAGCTTGAACTTCGAGAACTCCATGAGAACCGCCTCTTGGAATTGATGTTTGACACTTTCATTGCATAATCAAACGAAATTCGCTGAACAAGCAGGCTAATTTGGCGTTTTCTAAGGTGAGACTGAAGCCATTGATAGCTTATTCTCAGCTGTTGAAGGTCCTTTTAGCGAAATTTAACCGCACATATTTCGTAAAATAACAGCCCTGTCTGGAATTACCGGGAACTCATAGGCTAATGGTTAGTCCGAATAATATTGATCATACTCCATTTAGCCTATTCCTTGATCACACTAAACACGCACGAGCATGTCTGTTTCGCCATCATAAGCAATCCGCCAAGGTGGAAAAGCAGGCTTTTAAAGGGAATGGGATATGACATTTTGATTGGTTTATTGGAATGTCACGCCCAAGACACACCTATAATTATGTTAATAATAACATGTATTAATCAGATAAAATCAAATGTATTATTTGTATTAGTCAGTCAGCCTTATTATTGCAAAATGCCTCTTACAAACATGTTGCCACACACAAAAAAAATGCCAAACCCATAAAGGTAGCGAGCTGGACTACAGAAAAGTACTTTTTGAGGCTATGAATAAGAGTTCTATTCATTCTCTGCTCGACCCACAGTCATGTGACACCCAGCTCAGCGGAGCTGCCCTTGCATTGACACCGTGGCAAAATCCGCATTATTAGCAGCTCATTGTTTCAAAAATGGCTTTAATTAAAGCAGTGACAAAATGTCAATTATTTCAGTAACCCACAGCCCTCATATTTCATCTGGTTATTTATCCATACAGGTCTGATAGTTCACTACTCTCACAGGCAATGCTGTCTACACAACTTACTTCCGGGGAAGTGAGGTTTAAGGAAAAATGCGTTTATTTTTCTGAATCCAGCAGTTCTAACACTCAACGCCCTTGATAAAATGCCCAGCACTCTGAATACTGAACACAAGCGGTGTTGTGTGCTAAAACCCCTCACTCAACCATACATTTAATTATATTTAATGCATTTAATTTAATTATTATTATTAAAAATGACAAACAATTAAATCGCCAAAATTTTGATTAAATTTAATTTTATTTTATTACAGGAAAAATTGTCAATTAGAGTAATGAATTGGAATCGTACATTCATTAATTAACGTAGTCTCACTGCTTATAATTTACAAAAAGGAAGACATTTAAACCAGATGTTAAATTGAAATTACCAGAAAGGACAGAGAGATCAACAAGAACTTGCCAGAATAATGCAATTTCAGCACAAGATGAATAAAATAAATGGCAGCTGTAAAAAGCGGTCACGAGTTTACAAAACCAAAGAAAAACTTCTCTCTGTAGACTCCAGGAATTCTGCAGCACTCCACTCACAGAACTTTCCCGCTCCACAGCCCGCGACTTAGTTAGCCAACAAAACAATAAAAGACCCCAGTAAGAAAAAGCCAAGTTTCTCCTTCGGCTCCACCATAAATACCTTTCTCCCCAAGCAATGAGGACCTGTGCCCTGATTTGGTGATGTGAGGTAAAGCTTAGAAGGAGGGGGTAGGGGGTCAGATTCCTTTATGACCAGGACGGCTTATCCTATAGCTGACAAATTCACTTATTAATGAATGTGCACTTATGTTGCTCAAAACAGCATCATGAAATTATTATTAAAATATTCAGGATTTTAACCTCTTTATAACGAGTCCAAACATCGACATTCTAGCAGGTGATTTCACTCAACTATTGAGTACTTCATCAGAAAGGGATGTTTGCTCCTGCTTTTAACAACAGAAGTTGAATAATAACGCTAGGCCCTGGATTCTGTGAATACCTTTATGTTCTGGTGTTTCTCCTCGACAGGAGACAAGACACCCTGACCACTTTAAGATTTATATCATAGATAAGCCAGTGCTTCAGCATGACTTAATTGCCTTTGTGCCTGTGGACTAGAGGGCAGAGAGAAACGCAGATCCTAGGTCAGGTCAGCAGAGCAGGCCTCTTGATAACCGAGTACTATTGAATGGACTATGAGCAAGTTTGCCATATTACATTATACATTCTCTATCGGAGGCCGTAATCTCAAAGCTATATACCCGACAGGTGTGTCTGGGCATCAATGTAATTATGGCAAGAGCCAGCTAAGGCCAAGCTAGTCCATCAATTATGAGGCTGCTGCTCGATTCAAGGGCATGAGGGCATCTTTGACGCCCCGCCTCATAGCCACGGTGCTCGATGTTGTGCATCGATTCCAAGTGAACATGGTCCTAGAAATGAGGATTATTTTTTTCAGAGGCTTTGGGCCTGATGTCACAGACATGGATTATCGGAATGATTTGGGTATTTCTTCTATAAGAAGAATTCAAGTAAAAGTATCTGCACCCGATTCCTTTTATTTTTAGGCCCATAATTAATTAGTAATGCAGACAGGTATTAAACTTTAAGAGTAATTAGGTGTTCAGTGAGGCGAAAACAAATTAATTGAACCCAATGAATAACAAATTAAGCTTAATTGAGAATTTGTTCAAAGGGCAGACATTACAGAAATGTAGATTAACAAAATGTTACGGAGATACGCTTGATTCTAGATATTTTGCCCTTAAATGCATAATAGTGAAAATAAATATACATGATGAAAGGATAATAAAAATGTACTTTACCAGTCTCTCAATTGCACACATCGTCATGCACACCACACACACACACACACATGCACAAATATGTGTTTGTTGTGTGGGCGAAAGTGTCAGCCATGATCAAACCCACACAGACATACGGAGAGAGAAAATACACTACCCACAGAAAAAGGCCAGATACTAACCCTGAGACTATGGAGTTCGGAAAGCCTGACTCAATAGAAGCGGCAGGTATTTATTTCAGGGCTGTGAGGAGATTGATTGAAATCACTGAGCTGTTACCGTGCTCACAACTTTCAGAGCCTCCAGTATTAATTCTGGCTTCTTTCCTCAGGCGATTTGTTGATTAAAGTATTAGGGTTGTTTACAAAAATGTATCGGATGCGCCAGCCATTTTAACCATGACACCACACTAAAAAGCTTTAAGCAGCTGTTCCACTGCTTTTAAAATAAGCGAGGGAAAACACCCTTTTCTTTGGAGCAAAGGCCAATAACTTTCCTGGAACTGGAGATCAGCTCCAGAGCTCATAAGACCCAAACCAAGGCTGAACCAAATGCACACACACACAAACTGAGTTCTCAGTTGGTAGCCTACTGTATATTCGGGTTGTTCGCTGTCAACAAATTTCACATCCTCACATCGGCCAGTCAAACATCGCCGATGTCCGATGTCATTGGCTGCTCGCGAGGGGGAGCACTAGAGCTGAAACGTCTGGTTCTGGTCGTAAAATACCATTCATTTTTACCATATAAAAATTATTTTATTATTAGCCTATATTAGTCATACTATTATAATGTATTAACCGTAAAAGCTAGGCTACACCTTCGATACCATGAGCTACGAGATTGTGAAACGATGGTATATGCTCATGTAGAAGCCATAAGTCAGTGTGATTTCAACTTTGTTTTTGAGAAATCTTGTTTTATTCCCATATAACTGGTGAAGGACTACGCTACCCACAATCCTAAATCGAATTCCACCAATCAAAGTCGCCAGAGACTTTACCAGAGTTGCCGCCACCACTCCGAAGTTGTGCGGTTGGAAGCTTTCTCTATGCTTGGAAGCCAGCATAAGCCTACATTACAGTTGAACCACAAAACCATTAGCTAAGGTTAAATATGCTGAGAAAAAGTGTTTTTATCAGCACAAATGTCTTAGTTGCAACATAGTACATCTAGCTAAGCATTTTGTGGTTATGGTGCAGTATTTATAAAATCTGGAAATATCAGTTTTGTAGGCTAGATTAGAGTGAACGACAGCCGACTGCCTGCTGAACATCCGGGTTCCAGAAGTAAATTTCCAAATAGTACAAGTAGCCTACAACAATAAGTCCCAAAACACTACAATATAACTTATATAGTAGCCTATATACAAAAAATCACTAAGAGAAAATGTAATTAACCTAAAAGCTAAGATGATTTCAAAAGTGGTTGAACATGAGGGGAAAGTGATTAGATTAGCTACATCATTCGCATTGCTTTTTAAGTAGGCTTGGCTACCTTTCCCCATTTTTTCTCTCAATCAATTTTTATAATGTCACGATTCGTCTCTTATCTAGTTCGGTTCAAGACTTAAAACTGTTTAGCTGGAGATTTTCTGAAATGTCTACGGAGAAAATTAATGGGAAAGTTAACGTTCCTTCTAGAACCAGGACCGCTGAAAAAGTGGGCAGTGAAGTTTCAGCACTATTTCACGCAACAACAAAAACATTCCACAATTTTGATTAACTTCTTCATTTCGGATTCGCCAAATAGCTCGCACCCTGTTGCTGTTGTTATTGTTGTCTTGAAGTTTAATTATTGATGCATTTTGAAATACAACGGCCATTATGAAATAATGCGGTCAAACACAAAATACTTGTTACCAAAAAAGACTATGCAATGGTCATTTCCTCAATTAGTACTTGAAATTATGTACAGCAATCATCCCCTGTGATAGACTGCAGTTTTGCGCTTGTGTTTTTATGAAAGACAAACAAAATATTAGATTAGAGTATATGAAGTTTAATCATTAAATAAAAATCATACAGTAATGCAGTACTGTAAACTCAACTGTATTGTACAGTAAAAACAAAAACAACAGTAAAAGCAAAAACAGTTACAGTAACAACAAACTTTACTGTAAAGTAAAAAAAAAAACTGCTTCTCGGTGCTTGAGCATCATTTTGCCTCTCCGCTGCATTTGGCCACAGAATTTTGTCGACGTCGCATCTGATGTCTTCGTTGGCAAGACAGCGCTGGTAAAATATTTTAGAGTGCCTTATCCACCCCTGACACTGCTGGGCTGTAATGTCATCGCATGCCTCATCCATGGCCTTAAGGAGCGTGTCCTGCTCATATGGACACCTATCGTATACCTTCCACCTCCAGGCGAGAAATACTCCTCGATGGGGTTCAGAAAGGGGGAGTAAGGTGGAAGGAATTGGAATCGGAACTCTGGATGGGCTGTAAACCAATGCACGATGGAAGTTTACATTGTCCCAGACAATGATGAACACCATCTGAGCTTGGTGATGAACACCATTTGGCTGTATGAGACGGTTGTGCAGCCCATCCAGAAAATGTATGAGGCGCACGGAGTTGTATGCCCCCAGCAGAGGGTCAGGCTGACCAATCAGGGATGGATGTGTGTGGGCCTGCCCAATGGTCTCAGGGCCGGGTATAGGCAAACTATACTGTATATTTACTCTACATGGTCCATGACCATGACCATGACCACGACCATGACCCTGTCCTTCATTACCAACCTCAACCTCACTGACCTGCTCCATGTTGTCAGAAACTGCCATTCAGGTTTCTAAGCAGCCTTTTATGTAGTGGTGAGAGATTATCAATTGTGTTGCAATGCTACTCACCGGGTAAGGTTGTTGGAAGTACTGAGACATGACTACAAACACCTGTTGAATTGATTTAGTGATCTGCATTTGTAGTAATAAACATTTGAACATTGTTGTAGTATTAGGTGGCTGTATTCTGAGAATGGAGCACTTTGTATTAACAGTTTTGCACTTTGTATGTCATCATAGGATGTAGTGTCTTAAGGTAAGAATTCTGCAAGTCAGTTTGGCACTTTGCATTTTGAGTTTTGTACATTGAAATTCTGCTGTCAAAGCAATTGTAAAAAACTGTAAAACATGGCTATTGTCAGCAGTTGAACAATGAGTTGTTAATTCATTTGGTCCTGAAAAGTATGAATCGATATCCCTAGGCCATCACTAAAAAAAACTTTGTGCACCCCTGCTCTGAAGGACAGAATGCTGCTTAGTTAAAAACATGTTTAAAATTAGGTACAAATCCAGCTATTGTAAGACATATTTCTCACCTCATTTTAATTTGTAGAAAGATTGCAGTCTCATTTATTGATTAAAATAATGTAGAAATCTAAAAATGTAGCCTAGCTGTAAGCTATGTCCCTATGGTGCCGTCTCATCTGCCATCACAAAATGGGATATCCAAGCCCGTTCTCGTCAATGTTGCCAGAAGCCTGAATTAATTCCCCTTCTCAAAATAATTCTTAAAACCCCCCATCTTCAATTGACTCCCATACAATTTTCTCACAATTCATCCCTCATTCCTCCTTTTAAAATCCACCTTTGGCTCATTTTAAATGACAGCATTTTTCTTTAAATCCCCTACATTTAGGGGTTAATCCCTGTTGGGAGAGAGTGCATCCGAAGTTCACAAGTCCGCAAGTACAGACAAGAGAAACACCCTATACCTCCCTCCTTGGTGAAGGCCACAGCCAATAATGCACTTCCCTGTGAGGCTGCTGGCCGCAGACTGAACATTCGAGAAAGGAATGTACTGTTGGATACTCATTTGTACCAAGGTCATTTTATTTAATTAAACGCTAAAAAGCCTGCTTTGCAAAAGTGGCTAAGTACCTCCAAAACGTTTGTTAAATGTTCATTCCAATCCTATGAACAGCTTCATTCTGCCCATGGATAAGTGGTGATACTGCAAACTCAGGCATGATCTACTGTATATGACTTTAGTTTGGAGAAAGTACCTACTTTCCACTGTGCAGCTGTGTTACCTAAGTTGCCAACAGATTGGTATAGGAGAGAGGACTTTTCATACTGCCTGTGCTTTGTCCTGTGATATAGTAACTCTTTCTGGTACTCTGTACTAACAACACCTGACTTTTTATCTTGCATTAAAAAGTAATTGATTCAACACTCAACCCTACTCCGAGTCTTGACCATTCTATCAGTGAGTATATGCAAGTTGTGTGAGATTTTCTATGTGAGTAAATGTGTGCAAGTATCCTCATATGTGTGTATGATTGTGTACGCATGTGTGTGCACTTATGTGTGCGTGCACACACAGTGAACGGGAATCTCATTCAAAGCAGTGGATGCATCATGCGAGTCAGTCAACTTCAATCCGATCTCTCTAAAGTAGACAAGAGCAGCAGCAGACCCTTCTAATGCCTTTAAATACACTTCAATTAGTATTCAAATATATGTAGATAACTACAGAGATTGTATACTGCCATATAGAAAGTTGCATTCGGTATATTATATTCTTTTTCTCCATCCACTGGTTGCCTGCCAACACCACCATGTTTCCATCAGAGGCCATGAGAACCTTATTCGGGTGCTTTGTATTCCAGCAGAATTAATGAGTGATAAGAGAACGTAGAGGGTAGAAGTAAACATCTTTCACAGTTTAATTCAAAAGCATAAACACGGCAGTGCCTCCATCCAGTATATTTAACAGCTTGTAAGCGTCTTACAATCTTAAACACAATGTTTCTACATTTCTATAAAGGATTGCATTAAAAAGCTCTGACTGCTGTATAAATTGAAAATGTGTTTCTTTTGAATAGACTTCCACCGCTTGCCCTTTGGGTGCATGCCATTGACCTTTACAAAAACCAGAATATCAAGAAAATTTATTTTTAATTTGCCACAGGCTCCATGCACCTGTTCCGGTCTATTTCTTAGAGGATGCCAAGTACGCAAATGAAAGATGCATATTAACCTATTTTCAGTCAAGCCAGTGCAATCTGTAAGGGTGTCTCATCGCTCCGGCATTTCAGGTGAGCACACACACACACTTGTTCCAATAATGTTCACGCTGAAATAATTACTTGATGCACATGTTGCTTCGCCTAAAATGAGAATCCCTGTAAATTATTTTTGGGAGAGTTCCATAATCTGTTCAGGGTGCTGCAGTACTTGCACAGGGCTCCAGAAGAGTGTGGCTCATTAATAGATTTCCAGCAAGGGCTCGAAATACGTGACCAAATACATACTTTAGATAGATGTTTCAAAATTAGATTTGTTGGTCTTTTCATCTCATGGTAAAGTATATAAGCAGAGCTAAAAAATTATGTAACATTTGATGATTTAAATTTTTCGCTTTCACATCATAAAATACACCCTCAAACCAGGAACTATTTTATGAAAAGGTTATATTTGTGTAGTCACTAACCCAGTGCTTGCTGTGATTTTGAACAGGTTTGATTATGGTGGCGTTTAAACCAGAAATTCATAAAGAATATGAAAAATCAAGTTCAACCTCTGATTTTGCTTTAAAACCTTGTCATTAGTCATTGGATAAGTCAAACTAATTAACAGAATTTCACACATTTGCAGAACAATCTGACTTTTGACATTTAAGTGAATTGTAGATTTTATCTTCAGGAATGTGATTCTGGTATTAACTCAATTTTAACTGAATAGTGATTTTGCAACATTTCTCTTGTAAAATGGTCCAGTGTGAGACATATAGCATCTCAAACCCTTGTTGGGTCATATATGTTCTTTCCTGTTAAATCAGTAAAATCAGGGTTAAGTGCAGATGTAGTAGTGATATCAAATGCAAGAGTTTGGCCAGAAGACTTCATATAGCAGTGGATTCCAAATATGGTCCTAGGACACCCAGTGGCGGAGCCAAGAAATTATCAATGGGGTGGCCAGGATGGGACCAGTAGTCACATTGGGGTGGCACAGAATATGAACATAAACTGTGTTCCAACTAGAGAAAAGGCTATTTTAGGTGCCTACAACACATAACTACAATATGTGGTACATTAAGGACCAGGCAGTACTACTCATCCATTCAAACATATATCATATATAAACACACCCCTACGACCCCAGTTAATTAATTCAGGAAGTAGTGGACTAGATTAAATGATATTCAGTGCATCTGATCTTATAATGAGTGTTAGTGTCATGAAAGCAAATGTTCATGGGGGTGGTGTTCCACAAAGCTGGCTAACTGCAGAACCCCCCCCCCCCCCCCCCCCCCCCCAATATCTGGAACATGGAGTTCCTGGTTTTACTCAGCAGTTATCCAGCTTGGATTGAACCAAATTGGATTTGGTTCATTTTGATTTTGATTTTACATATCAAATGCATTTGGTTTTAGATTAATTTTAATGAACCAAATTAATTGAATGAACCAATGGCGTTCCAAGCACCTGAACAAATCACAACAGCCTCTATAAAGAGGTATTGTACTACAAAGGACAGATAATTCTTTACATTGTGTAATTGCAAAGTGTTTACATGTTTATACATTTTAAACCATAAATAATAATGAAAAACCTGGCTTTGTAGGTGTACTCAAACTTTTGACTTGTACTGTAGGTATACAAAAGACAGACAAAGGCGAGACAATTCTTTACATTAATTGGATTATTGGATTCATGAACTTCTATACCCATCTCTGTGTACACACAGGCTAGTCAAAAGTTTGAGTACACCTACAAAGCCAGGTTTTTCATTATTTATGCTTTAATTATATTGGTGCTTCGCATCTGACGCTGTGCGTCTTTGTTATTGAACCAAATTAACTGAATGCAGGGTTTTTCCTGGCTCAGAAAGTGGCTTAGGTGGTGCCTAAGCACGGCCGGTCTAACTTGGTCATCGCGGCTATCTTAACACGTACACCGGTTCTGTTCCAATTTTATGCTTTGATGGACACCAGTTTTTGACATTTATTAACATAACACCTAGTTTATGCATTCTTTAGATTTTTCAATTTTATACATTTTTCCATGGCTAACGGGACCAGAGGAGCACATGGGTTTGTCAGTATTAATTCATCACTTTATTTGTTCCCATCAGGGATCTTGATAAGTGGCTGGGATCTTACTTTAATTCCGGTAAAGATGATTGCCATTGCCTTCACAATCATGAAGGTCATGAATGATACACAGGCACTTCTTGAGGCAGTGCAAATGGGCAATTCTACCCACAAATGTGACCAACAGTATTTTTCACCACATTAGAGCCCACCATGTTTTCCTCACTGATTTTTGTCCCATTTGCTTATCTCCATCCTTCTTGCAGGCAATACTGCGCATGTATTGCCTAGAAATATTGCCAATGTATCATGAACTTTAAATTTTCCTTATACTTAATTATATCAAATATACCTTATGTTATCACAGGGTCAGCCACATCCATCAGGTTTAAATACATTTTTTCAGAGTATGTATGTCACTTTGGCTGTGCCTCAAATTGCATTCCAGGTGCATTAAAAAGTATGTACTACTTAGTATGCAAGAAACCAGAGCGCTTAAAAACCTGTTATTATTAAAGACCTACTTCAGTATGCCTACAGAAAAAGGCACCCAGGCTCAACAAGTGGCTGTGCGTGCGTTCATCCCCTTTACCGCACATTGAAATAAAGTTGATAGGCCTATTGGTTGTTTTCTGATTTATTTATTCACATAATAAGAATTTTTTAAATAACGGCAATGCACAAAGGCTATGATGCTCATTAAAAAAAATTGACATTATTTGAGTCAATTGGAGGTGTACCTGTGGATGTATTTTAAGGCCTACCTTCAAACTCAGTGCCTCTTTGCTTGACATCATGGGAAAATCAAAAGAAATCAGCCAAGACCTCAGAAAGAAAACTGTGGACCTCCACAAGTCTGGTTCATCCTTGGGAGCAATTTCCAAATGCCTGAAGGTACCCACGTTCGTCTGTACAAACAATAGTACGCAAGTATAAACACCATGGGACCACGCAGCCGTCATACCGCTTAGGAAGGAGATGCTTTCTGTCTCCTAGAGATGAATGTGCTTTGGTGTGAAAAGTGCAAACAGCACCAACAGCAAAGGACCTTGTGAAGATGCTGGAGGGAACTGGTACAAAAGTATCTATATCCACAGTAAAACGAGTCCTATATCGACATAACCTTAAAGGCTGCTCAGCAAAGAAGAGGCCACTACTCCAAAAGCGCCATTAAAACATCAGACTACAGTTTGAAACTGCACATGGGGACAAAGCTCTTACTTTTTGGAGAAATGTCCTCTGGTCTGATGAAACAAAAATTTTACTGTTTGGCCATAATGACCATCATTATATTTGGAGAAAAAAGGGTGATGCTTGCAAGCCGAAGAATACCATCCCAACCGTGAAGCATGGGGGTGGCAGCATCATGTTGTGGGGCTGCTTTGCTGCAGGAGGGACTGGTGCACTTCATAAAATAGATGGCATCATGAGGAAGGAAAATTATGTGGAAGCAACATCTCAAGACATCAGCCAGGAAGTTAAAGCTTGGTCGCAAATGGCTCTTCCAAGTGGACAATGACCAGTGTTTCCCTTATATGCACCTAGCAGCGGCATTACGCCGCTGCTGAAATATGACCGCCGCTGCTGAATTATAATTTTTTTTTAAACTTTTTTGTAAACAAAACAAAACAATCCACTCTCTCCCCTTCAAAAATGCTGGAGTAAACGGCCTTCTAAACATTTTAGAGTAACGTAAAAACGTTTTAAACGTAAAGCGCTTTCATGGAAAAGTTGCTGTCATAAACTCATTTGAAATGCGATTGTGTCCAAACTTTCTAAGCAAAGCTAACTTTCAGCAACGTCATATATGGCCGTCAAATGCTCCGTCTTATCTCTTTAGAAACTATATTATTTTGCGCTACGGACGCTTCATATTCAGGTCAATTCACACACTTGTGAGTAAAGCATATAAATGAGAAACTTTGTGCTTACCTAAGTGTAGGCCTATATGATAATGTCAGCACAACGATTATAACAACAAACACCGGGTAGATGTCAACAAGCAAGCAATGTTGATCACGGATTCAGGATTATCATTCGCCGAAGGGAAAACAGTCCTACGACTTCACGTGAGTATCGCACAGTAACGTTAGCTACAGCAAACGCAATCATTTGATAGGAATACGCAAGTAAACACATATCTGTTAAATAAACAACATTTGCAAGATCCATGATACATTTCGTTTCGGTGAAAGTATTCCACATGCACCGATTGTTTATCTCTTCTTCCTGGAGGCGGGCCTTACTATGAGCGAGAGTATTCTATAGGTCGTGTCTCGAGGGCCATCGTGACGCACGAAAGCTATCAATCTCAAAGACAATTTTGACAGATTCCCTTAAAGAAACGTTATAAATGTAAATTATTTTATCATTTAAAATGTCATTACATTTAAGTAAATTAACAATGTTTAATAATACAAACAGTGTGGTGATGCAAGTTAATTCTGGAAAAAAGGGCAGTTAAGAATGAATAATTGGAAGAATGAATGACAGCTAGCTGCTAGCCAACACCCAGTGGATGTAAACGGTCACCCAGTGGGTGATATGGGTCACAGTCATTTAGCAGTCTAGCTAATGATATAAGCCTACGTGAAGCAAGTTGTGTAACGTTGACACAATTTGATTCATATTAATGGACAGTGCTAGCTAGCAAATGCAGCTGTTCTGGCGAGAGAAGGACATAGATGTACAACATGTTGAAGTGCTGGGCTGCGGTCGGATCCAAAATTAATGCTTTCTTCCTGTCGTTCCTGTTTGAATCAAGGGAAGGGAACGACAGGAAGAAAGAATTAAATTCGGATCTGAACGTAGCCCTGTAGTCATGGCGGGTGTAGGATTATGGGGGGACACGGGGGACGTGTCCCCGCCAATGTTTGGAAAGAGTCCCCCCCCCCCCCCCAACCATAATTGATCCCTCCATGCAAAGCTTACAGTCAATAAAGGCGGCAACAATGGTAAAAATATGTAACGCCCGTAAACATAGTATGAATTATCGACCCACCCCCTCGCTACTTCAAACAGTAGCAATGGTTTATCTCATGGCCACAACAAGTTCGAGTTTATGAAAACACAAATGGGATATGTAGTCAACAATTAGAGGTGATTGCTCAAGCCAATAATACTATGGACTTCAATTCCCATAACCCAGTGTTTTAGCCAGTGTTTTTTGTTACGTTATGGATGTGTTATAATCAGGTTGGTTGTAATGGAGAAGTCAGACCGCAAAAAAAGACGAGAAACTTCACGGAATATGAAATCGAGATGCTCGTTACGGGAGTAGGGCAGATGGTTTGTTTGGTGTATAGGCGGCCTTTGCTACGTTTCACCTGAAACGGTCCTCTCAACTGAAAATCAAATCAAAATCCCCACAGTGAATACAAGAACCGCCGGCCCAGAAGTTTCCCCCATTCAGGTAGGCTAGGCTACTGTAGGCGCTGTTCCTAACCTAGCTAACTACTCCTTATTTTTCTACAGTCTATGCCTTATATACACACATAAAAAAAGTACATGTTTTTTCATAACAACAAGCAATGTATGACAGCCGCGAGTGCAATAACGTTAGGTAGCACTGTGGAAATGTCGACGTTGCTGGACAATTGAATTGAGAATTTCTTCAGGGTTCATCAGAAAACTGTTTTAGCTATTTGGTTCCATAAAATGTTTATTTTATTGCCCTGCTGTGCAACATGAGAGGCTGATGTATTCGTAAACCGCGACACTGTAATACACTGTAATTAGCCTAATTTAGAAGTTCAGAGAAATGTGAATACCATAAATGGGATGTCGACGACTACCACTAAAGGCAGTGGTTCTTAAACTCGGTCCTGGGGCCCCCTGCATATGCTGGTTTTCGTTCCAACCACAATTGCAATCCCAGAATTTGAACAGGTTGTTGATTTTCCTTAATTAGGTGTTTTTCATGTTTAGAGGGATTATTTCCCTTCTGAAGCCACATTATGTTAGCAATAGCTATGCATGTCATGAATAATAAAAGTCAAATATTCACATTGTGCTATATTGCAAACAATTACAAAAAGTAAAAATGTTTTAACTGATCAAATTAAACAAATTAAAGACTGAGGTGAATCAATATGCTCCTAATTGGTGAAATTGACAACTAAAACTAGAGACTTGGTAAATAATGAACAATTCAAAAGACAAAGCAAATGATAATGAGCCAAATCTGCATTGTGTTAATAAGTTTAAGGAAAAAATTAAGGAACTTAAAACACAAGTGTTCAACTACTGAATTAGGAGCCTATTGATTCACCTCAGTCTTTAAATTGATCAGTTAAAAAAAATGTTACCTTGTATTATTGTTTGCAAGATAGCACTGTAAGCACAATGTGAACCTGGCATAGTCTTCATGGTATGCATAACTGTTTCTGACATAATTTGTTTTAAGAGGGTAAATAATCCCTCTAAACATGAAAAACACCTAATTAAGAAAAATTAACAGCTTGTTAAAATTTTGGGAATGCAATTGTGGTTGGAACGGAAACCAGCATACACAGGGGACCCCCAGGACCGAGTTTGAGAACCACAGAGTTTAAAATGTTATAAACTTATCTTATCCATTAATGTACTGATTAGCCTACCATGGCTTTAGATTTATATGAAAGCATCTCAAATATCGCCTAGTGCTTTGAAAAAAATAAAATAAATAAATCTTCTCCAAAATGTTCATAAACAAAACATTTTATTTTAGGAAATTCCCTGGGTGAGGTTGTGTAGAAATGCAGGAAATTAGTTTTAAAAGGCTCAAATATTTCTGGGGGAGGATCCCCAGACCCCCCGATACTTCATATTGCTTTGCTCACGGGAATCGTTGAGGGCCTCGGTCCAATAGTCATGGTTTACTACTGTTGAATGGTATATTATTAGTGTCCATCTCTATTATCATCACAAAGAACATTTACTGTTTGTGGTCCCCCCCAATATTCAAATGAAACCTACGCCCCTGCCTGTAGTTGCCCTTGTACTGTATGTACTTAGGCCTCAAGAGCCCTTCTGGTGCCGGCAAACACATAGAAACCTCCCGGCAGGGCGCGCTTTGTGAGCGCACAAAAATGTATTATAGGAATTTAAAAAAAAATTATATATATATATATATATATATTATATATATATATACATATAAGTGCTTCACCTCCGCTGCTACAACTCCATCCTAGGGGAAACACTGATGACCCAAAGCTGTGGCCAAATGGCTTAAGGACAACAAAGTCAAGGTATTGGAGTGGCCATCACAAAGTCCTGACCTTATTCCAATCGAAAATTTGTGGGCAGAACTGAAAAAACGTGTGCGAGCAAGGAGGCCTACAAACCTGACTCCGTTACACCAGTTCTGTCAGGAGGAATGGGCCAAAATTCCAGCAACTTATTGTGAGAAGCTTGTGGAAGGCTACCCAAAACGTTTGACCCAAGTTAAACAATTTAAAGGCAATGCTACCACATACTAATAGAGTGTATGTAAACTTCTGACCCACTGGGAATGTGAAGAAAGAAATAAAAGCTGAAATAAATCATTCTCTCTACTTTTATTCTGACATTTCATTCTTAAAATAAAGTTGTGATCCAAACTGACCTAAATCAAATCAAATCAAATTTTATTTATAGAGCACATTTCAGGCAGAAAGCAACTCAATGTGCTTTACACAAGCAAATTACACAGAAACCATACAACAAAGAAAATAAAAGTAACATAAGTACATTAATATCAAAGTAAAACCATTAAAAATGTTCTTAATCAAAAGCTGCACTGAAGAGATATGCTTTCAGTTTTTTCTTAAAACTGTGTACTGATTCCGTATTTCTAAGGTCGACTGGCAGATTATTCCAAAGAAAGGGTGCGTAAAAACTAAAAGCTGCTTGCCCTACGGTTTTGGTTCTGACTTTTGGAATAATTAAAAGACCTGTGCCAGATGATCTAAGGGATCTAATAGGCTAAGACAGGGAATGTTTACTCTGATTAATGTCAGGAATTGTGAAAAACTGTGTTTAAATTGATTTGGCCATGGTGTATGTAAACTTTCGACTTCAACTGTACATGCATAGTCGGGGGTGGTGGGGGGACAATTATATAACCTAATATATGTCTGTATATATTCTTATAGGGAGGGCAAAATGGAGCATTAGACCATAGAAAGCAGTGTGTGCATGGGAGCTCAACAATACATTTCTCACAGAAAATGTAGTTTGTTGACTGTTAACTTCACAGGTTGCAATAATGGTCGGAAAGCCCGAATACAGATTCCCCAGGAATTAGTTTGGGAACCACTCTCCAATAGTAGCAGCTTTAACGTAGGAGACAGGGCATGAGCAAATGTCACTGTTCTCTTCTACACGAGATGTTGCATTCTGTTCAATTTGCCTCAGAATCATGATAAATAAATACATAAAGAGAAAATTAGTCAGGAGACTACACCATCCAGTTAAAGAGCTGGGACTCTATTTGGTTATTTAAGAATATTATAATTCAATTGAGCCCAGAGCAACACGAATGCTTTAAAAACGGTGAGAAGGGTGGTCATCTCCATGAACCGCTCCACAAGCAGTGTCTAGAAGGGCGAGCTTATTACCGGGCGCACGGCTTCCACGGTTAGCGAACGAACGGTGCTTCTGTTTTTTTGTGCGGCTTAAAAAAGGTGAATCGCCTGCACTTGTTCACGAGCCACCGACACGCCAGGCAAGGTGTTTCCTACTGGGGGGGTGGGTGTGCCACCCGAAGCAGTTCTTATTGATGTCCATTAATCGTGATTGCTTTCAAACTCTGCACCCAAAAGAAACACGTGAAAACCGAAGAAAAGCAACAAGTGCAAATACATAATCGCTCGTCGAAATAACACAACCACACGCTAACCAATCAAATGCAGAATTGAAGGACACACGCGGCGAGACCAGCCTAATTACATCGTTGACTGCATTGGTAACGTCCCCCCGTATGACAAGAAGTTTCAAATTGAAGATTTATTTATTTATTTATTCATGTATTTATTGTTGACAATACTCTGGGGGGTTAAAAAGGAGAATTGATTAACATTCTATTTCTATTTTAACCTCCTCTTAATGATCGCGCTGGGACAAAGTATGAATCAAAAAGTGGCTCGACAACTTCATTGGCCTTTTAGTTCCAACCTGGGTACATTTGTTCCTTCGGTTCCAGCACGGTCTCTTTTGAGTAGAATCAATTCTTAAAATTGATATGGGAGTTTCCAAAGTAACATGAAGCGACTAACACAGTTCGTAAGAGGACAAATACTCTGTGCCCATATTGAAAAAAAAAACAACAAAATGATTTGAAGTGGCAAGGGGAATAGTGGTTGCAAGTCGAAGCTCACCGACAGGGACAGATGGACACTTTACAAGATAATTCTAAAGTCTAAACAAAAAATGTGTATGTCATTACCTTCACAAAGCTGGTATTTTTTTATGGCAGGGCCACATTTGGAAGCCGCTTGTATCCAAGGCTAATGCAGAAATACACAAAACCTGGACCCCTGAGCAATGGAAACGATTTAACTTTTCTGGTAAGTTGTGGAGCACAGAGTGCGAAGCAGATTTCCACCTCTCTCATCCCTCAAAGAACTGAAGGCCTCTCACTGTGCATTGAAACTTTATTTTGAGAAAGTTAATTTATATGTGTACAAAATAGGCCTTGGCAATATAGCACAACGATAATTGTCGAATGCAATACAATGCAATGCAATAACGATCGTCAACCCCTTAACTAGCACCGGTCCAAAGTGGTTTCGTTTGTTTGCATTCATTGCGGTTTTTTTTTAAACGTGATTTAAAAAAATAATAATCTGGTCACATAATATACCATTGAAAGTGTTAAAACTCACAATACTTTTGATAAACTATTTTATGATCTTAATGTTATAGCGACAATGGTTCCTTATTTTGTAACATGACACACTTGATTAATGAAATGATATTTGATATGTTTGTTTGTGTGCTGTGGGTCTGCCCCACTGTCTCTGTCTTTTTGTTGTTGCTGGGGCTGCAACTGAAGTTCCCAAACGGGAAAATAAAAGTTATTCTATTCTATTCTATTCTATTCTATTCTAAAACTGGGTCAATCATGAAATCCACAAACGACAGGAATAATGGTACAGTTGGTATCCTTATCCTGGCAAAAAAAAATCAAAAAATAAAAATCTTTTAGGCAAGAAAAAAAACTTCCACTTCCACTGTTACTTTGTTTCAGAAACGGGTTACCTTACAGAAGAGGCCAGGATTATGCATGTAGTCAAAGGGGTTCAAGAACAGTAACCATTTTATTTTTGGGCTTGTGTTGCCCGATTACAAACGTTTTTTAAAAGTTTACTTCAGTGATGATTGTTCCTGCCATCATTCAGGACAATGCATCTAAGATACTCCTTGGTGAGTTTCTGAAAAAACCTAATAGAAATTATTTGGGGGGATTGTTCCCCCTCCCTTTCTTGCAATAAGCATGAGGTTTCTGCTGGCACAAGTATTAATTGGATCAGATTGTTGTGGTACGCCTTCATTAATCATGCCAATGGCCCCAATTCTGAGGAGAGGTTTACACTGTGTTCTGAACAAGGGCTGAGACACACACTGTGTTCTGACACACACACACACACACACACACACACACACACACACACACACACACACACACACACACACACACACACACACACAAACACAGTTTTGATCCAAAGATTTAGGTTCCATGTGCCCAAGGGGCAAACTGAGATATTCACACATCAGGGTAAGGATGCCATTGAACAGAAGGGATGGGCTTAGTGCCTAGAGCAATGCAGACTGCAAATTTGAATAACAGGCTAACTTCTAAAAACATCCAAACAGCCTTTCCTGAATGGCCCAAGGGACTCTCATGTTTGAGTACATCCTTTAGAATATGCTGGAAATCATTAGGGTTGGGTACCAAAACTCAGTACTACTATGGCACTGGTTCCCATCTGACTGGTACCCACCAGATCGAATCGCAACGCAGATATTGTTGCGTCATCCTGGTGCTACTTTAAAATACAATGCCTGAGCTGCCAATTTAAATATCCATTGTTTTCCACCACCCTCTGGTGTTCCGAGAGAGACGTTACAGGCAACAGAAGTATCGCTCACCCATGCCCCGGCCACACGTCTTCACTAGCTAATGCTACACTTGCTCTGTCAGTGACAACAGGTAGCTGACTAATGTTAAACTCTGCCAAAATTCCAAAAGTGAAACAGTCTAAAGTGTGGCTGTATTTAGTATTTACTGTAACTGTCATTTGCTGATAGATTATTATAGTAGTTGGTTGAGTTTTATGTAAATTTGTTAATAGTGTATTTGTTAATTGTGTATTTGTATCGTTTTAGCACCGGTATTGGCAAAATCTTAAAGATACCCTAGATATCCCTAGAAATCATAAGTATAGTCAAAAACAAGATGAACAAATTAAAATTCATAGGTGGTTGAAAAGGACTTATTGGTTGTTCACCTTAAAGCAAAACTAACATATTAAAAAAGGAAAAGAAAAAACGCACTCAATATAAACTACAAGGCGGCTTTATGAGTATCTAGACTGAAATAAATTGTGCTTTTTTGATAGTTATTTTATTATATAATTATTGCCAGTGCATTATTGTCAAAAACATTTTCTGATGAGACGATGACTAATTTAGGAACTGGAGTTAATAGCTTTTTTTTAATGCACCATAAAACAAACATATACAGTACATATGTTATTTCAAAACACAGCAATACAAGCCAGTATTCTTTTTTCATTTTATTTATTTAACCTTTTTTTGCCATCTCTGATAAGTACCTCCCAAAATATGTTAAATCAGGGGGAGGGCCTGCACATCAGGGCGGTTCAGCACAGATCGTCAGATAAATTGTCAAACGAATTCTCTGTGTAGTGCAGATTAGGGTGAAGGGCAAAGGCAGGTTACAGTCATGGATGCTGACTTGCTGTTCCCAGAGTGCTCAGTGGAGACACGTGCTTAGTGAGTGCAATCTGGAATGTCCAACCTATGCTGGTCACATCACTGCAGACTTCCACTGTCAAATCAGGATAGCGCAGAGCCATGTAGCCATTGCGGCAGAGGACAGCCCTACCTGGGCAGCTGACGCGGGTGGACTGCAGGTGCCCAATCGATAAAAAGAGGGTCCACTTAGACACTGACAGATTTGTGGACTTTAAAGGTTCCCCACGGACCAATGCTGTAGCCAATCATGTGCCGTCTTTTGGGGATTCTTGCCAACACCCGCAGACTGGATTCCACACCTGTCCACTGGACACATCCAAAAACTGAGACAGTGTCTCAACAGGATGAGCTACCAGCAGCCCAGCCTCTGTCAACTGGATGTTTAGTGGATGCTCTGGTCTTGTGAATAGGTGATGTGGTGGCGGTTGTGCTCTTGTGAACTGGTGGTGCAGTGGAGGTTCTGCTCTTGCGAAAAGGTTGTTTTGTGGAGGGGGCTGCATTTGTGAAGAGGTTGGGTAGCAATTGGCTTTTTCTGTATCACAGGGTTCTGATGAAATTTCTATTTTCCTTGCTGGTAAGACAGCACAAGCTGTTACACTTTTTGTCATGAAGAAACGTGTAACTCAACGTGGAACTGTAACCAGGAATGCTCCCCGTCTGGAAGCAATAAATTTACCAGCGTAGAGAAGGCTCTGTTCGTGTTAGACACATTGATGAGTCACAGTGGGTTTCGCGAATGTGCGTTGTATACAAATGCTGGAACATTTGCCATCTCCTCATCATTGGTGGTAATGATGGCCCAGTGGTCCAGTTGAGTTGGGTTTACTGTGACATTTTATTTTGTGATATTATGCGATGTTGTGTGACATTGTGTCATTCGTACCATCGTGGAATTTTCCCTTTTCCACACAGTGAGCAAGTCTGTCAAAACAGAGCCACAACAAAACCGTATATATATTTAGAATAAGACTTTAGTTTATTTGCAGCTAAACCAGAATGAGAGAGTCTTGCCAGATCTCTCTGACTTGAAAACAGAATACACAGACATTTATACACACTCCTTACTGATTTGCCACAAGGGGCGGATTTCTAAAATAATACAGAAAGACAGGGGTGTTAAATTTTCCGGTGTTTAGACTATAGATAACCCTCAGCCTTGCCACCGAGTCAGGAATGTCCAACAAAAAACATCCATCTCACAGACTGCCTGTCTCTTGCAGAAATGAAAGATAAAGACACAGAGGAGAGACACAGAGAAAGCCTGCCTGAGGCCTACTCAGTGTTTGCAGAGAGTATATGTTTAATTACTTAATTCAATATAATTGATCTTTTAATAATCAAAACTATAATAAATGTTTAATAATAATCATGTGATTGCCTCTATGTTAATACACACATACATTGTATCAGCCCTAGATCTACATGTTCCTGTTACAAAAGACCCTGGGATGTCGTAGTGGGAAGGCAATGTCCTATTTTGTAAAGTTTCTGTAGCAGAAATTTCTGTAGCACTCTGTATTGTTGTGTTGACTTGTTGCTGATGTTAAAAAGCCTGTATATTTTACCCAAGTTCTGTGATGTTTCCGCAGAAGATGGAACACTGCACCAAAAAAAAAATCTGTATATAGCCAGTCTTGGAATGACAAAATTCTCTGATAAAATTTTCAGGAAATAATGAGGCCACATGAATGTGTTTCATAAATATTACATCTGGTTATTTGCTCATTTATTTATTTTATGATGCATACTTGATTTTTAAATGTACTTTTATTTGATTTACTTTTCATAACAGAACCCCCCCCCCCCCCACCCCCCCCACCCCAAATGTACTTGCATTGCTTAAATTCTGTACTGCATTACATTGAGAGCCAGTTCATCCAAACAGGAGGTAATGAGAGGGTACTGTTTAAACATGTGATACTGATTGATATTCATTTATGGATGCAAATCTCTACTCTTTATTTCATTCTGGCCAAAAGCCTGAGAGAGCCAGAAAAGTGAGATCTGTCAATCAAATAATTATTTTTTTTCTGCTGTAAGATCACAGCAAATGACCCTTTCCTTTAAACACAGGGACATAATTTGCATTAGAAACATCTTTTACACGTCAGCCTGCAACAACGGGATGAGCTGGACAGCTTGCAAGAGAATATGCCGTAAAGATTCCCAAAAGTGATCTTAGAAGAAGAAATGGAAGAGTTTGGGTCGGTCTTCGACGACAGTACATGTAATCACGTCAACCACAACCTACAGGGAGGTGTACTGAAACCACAGCCGTTTCAGTGTAGATAAATTATGAGGAGGGGGGGGGGGGGGGGTGTCAAAAGCAACTGAGATCAGAGTCATCAGGGAAAGATTCAAAGAGCTGTTTCAAAGAGCGTTTAACACCTTCTTTGACACAGAACTATGAATGCTTGCCAAGAGCAAAATTGTCAAATATTTACAATAACAAAACAATAATAATGTGAATTATGTCATATATTATAATGTAAAAAATTATGTAAAATGTAAATATCAATTAATTGATCATTCAGAACTGTCGTTCAGCCAAATATCTTAATACTATTGTTTCAGAGGCTATGGTAGCTTGTGAAAAGATTCAGAAAATACAAGCAAGTGAGAAAGAAGTGATTCTGGACAGGAATATAATAAAAAAGAAGAGAAGAGATGCTGCCTTTAAATAGATCAAAGTGAACTCATTGATTTTGCTGTATATTCACATTTTCTGCTGCCTGAAGACTGAAACTGAAGTTATACTGTTTTGAGGTGTTGTCAGGGATGTGGTAGGGACTCAGGCGCAGACAGCACGTAGCAATAAACCGTAGTTTATTATGGGTCGAAACCCAGGGGATGAGGCGAAGACGTGGTCAGAGGACAGGCAGAGATCGAAAACCAGGAAGTCACAAAAACACAATCCAAAAGGCAGAAAACAAAACAAAGACAGGAACACAGAGACCAGGCACACGAGGAAAACTAGCAAACCACGGGTCAGAAAAGGCTTGTAACGAAAGAGGGCAACTGTGGCGAACTCGCAGGGAATACAAGACCGAGTGGAACGTAAATACACAAGACTAACGAGCAAACTAGAAGCAGGTGAGTAGCGGGGCAGGTGAAACACATTGGAAATCAGGTGAGATACAGAAGGCGGGGCTGACACAATGAGGAAGTGAAAACAAACGCACATGGATGGGAGACGGAGAATGAAAACGGAAACGCACGAACGACACCGAACATCACCGAAACGAAGCACTGTAAAGGTGCAACATAAACTCAGATACTGACAGGTGCGGTGATACATTCATCCTGATACATGCATCGCCTATGAGCATGTGCTTATGATTTTTAATTTATTGAATTACCACACTTCCTTTTTTGTTTGTGAAGGGTAAATCAAAGGTTAGACAGGTATAAAATGGTGACTTTATATAAATGAATGTTTTCCCATGTCCTGCTTGCATTGTCTATTGTTTACGTTGTGCTTCATTATTCAGAAATGCTTTGCCCATGGGCATCACCATTCAAATTGTTTGGCAATAAAAATTAATATCTATCTCTCTAGTCTTTCCCCTAAGCACAGAAAGTATGTGTTTTCTATTATTATTCTAATTGTGAAATAACTATGTCTTGGGGGGGTAAAGAAAACTGATCATTGCAATTTTATGCTAAGATACATATTGCAAAACATTGTCAAGGAACAAAATATTGTTACTCATTCATTATGGCATGTTAGTAAATGAAGACGAACAAAAAAAACTAAAGAAATCAGATTTTTTATTATTTTTTTGGTTCAAAAATGAATCCCTTCCCCAGCACTAATAAACATGTACAGTATAATTAAAAATAATAATAAATAAAAGAAAATTTAAAAAAGAAAAGAAACCTTGTGGCAAAGGAAATTGGCATTATTATCACATTGGGAGTCGGGGGTTAAATAATTAAACTGGTATCATCTAACCCCATGCCGTATACACCACAGTTATGTGGTCTGTACTAAATCCTCCACAAATTTACTTCAGAAATAGGTCATTGTAATGAGGAGAGACAGCTCACGGACATCGAGAATGGATGACACTATAATGTCATTATTTGAAATTTGTATTTTTATTCATTCATGGTTTTATTTATGTAGTAGATGCAATTGTTTTTCTAAAAAAAGTTCATTATCAGTCATTCATATGTTAATGTACAGTAAATACATATTATACATCAAAAACAAAGATACACCCCTCTCACCAAAGACCCAGTACGCAGACCTGCTTCTCAGTTTATTTATTTTTTTTATCAGTAAGATGTGTTTTCAGTTTTCCCATTGCGTCTGCTGTATTAATCTCCATTGTATAAAGCAGCTACAAGCATTCCTAAATGGAGCAGTCTTTCAAGTAACATTTTCTTTCGACAACATTTAAAGTTTGGTCAGAAAATTGACAAGTATTCTGAAGGAACTGTGAATTCAAGTCTCAAAACCTCCAAGCTCATTAGCCAAGATTTCCATTTAAGACTGCGCGCGCATGTGCAATAACCATGCACACAACTGCATCGATCTTTATGACGTTCTTTGATGGGTAGCAAATACAAAAATGGTGTAAGCTAAACAAAAATACTTAAATGTCTGTCTTAAAGGAAAGCCAAACATCTCTTTAAATTAAGCGGTAAGTAGTCCATTGGACACACTCAAGGTTTGTGAGACGTTTCAACACACGTGCCCTCTTGAGGGTTCCGAGCGGGTTAATTGGTAAGGCGTTCACTGCAAGCACAAGCTGGTCTCGTTAGCCTTGCTTTGGTTGTGTGCTACGTCAGCAGCCGATGATTTGGACTCCACAGCAATGGGACACAATTGGCCTCTTCCTGGCAAGAGTGGGATGAGTAGTTTTGGCGCCATACTGAACATCCATTGCAGAGGACTGGTATGGCATGACACTGATTCTTAAATAGGCCAATTGCTGCTGTGCTTCTGGTTACACCATTGCTCCCTCATACACGCACCAGGTGGGAGCAAAGACATCTCACAAATTGTTACAGGACATTGCAAACTGTTTCAAGTGTATGCCATGTTCAACGTGAACCCTAGCAAAATATTTTTCATTCTGCACTCATCACCACTGGTTCTGCACATGGTACCAGTGGTGATCAGTAGAGATATGCCTCTCCTCCACTATCTTATATTATTATCCATATTGAGACAATTATTATTATTAGTAGTAGTAGTAGTAGTAGCTGTAGAAGTAACCTTATAATACATACTATATAGTATACACTACACAACTCTGTAGTGGGTGTGCAGTTTGTTTGGAAAAATCATCTAGAAAGTTACACAAATTTTATTCAAACCCTTGGGATGCACCACAGCAGTATAAGGCTGTATATTTTGGGTTTTCTTCCTGCAGAAATGAATGTGTTTCTAGAACCTAAATTGGCTGGAAGAAGATGAGGCTCCCTGTCCCGTTCATCCCTCTCACCAATCCCCAGCAGCTCTCTCTGTGGTTAGCTCTCACAGCCTGGCTTTCACGTCATGCCAAATGTGCAAACCAAGCCTCGTCTATAACCAACTGGGCCTAATGGAGATCTGCTGGAGGATTCATTATTCATGCATCAAAGAGTTGATCGTATTCAAACAAGTTAAAATCTGGAGTATATTGACTAGTTAACAAGATTGCGGTTAACAAGTTCATACTGACCCCATTCCTCTTTTTAAAACACTAATGTTTGTTTGTGGTGAATTTCATCCTTTAGACATTCTGTAATAGAAACAGTACTTTCAAACAAAGGAAAATAATTTGATAATATAGTTTGGCCTGCAGCTTTTGCAACCATTTTACATATACAGTTTTTTGCAAGTAATGCATGATTAGTTGGATCCAAATTACAGCAAACCAGTTAGAATTGATCAAAATAAAAAAATAAAAAAGATATATATATTTGTTCACCAGAAAACATTTAGCTGTTGCCAAAAGAAACAAATATAATGCAATAAAAAGAAAAATAAGTTCTGGAGAGTTCTCAGCCTGTGGTTCAATGGGCAAATGGGACAGGCTAATGAAATGGTTTTAATCCCTTTGCTGTTTAAAAATACTGCAGGTGATTGAACAATGTTACAATTTTGCCTTTGGAGAGTACTGGTTCCGGAATTATACTATAAATAATAGATATGCCCAGGTACTTATTTTAAAGGCTCAGTGAGGCCCTTATTGTATTATGTCCTGCTGTCCTTCTCCCTGTGGTGCGTGTGTGTGTGTGTGTGTGCGTGTGTGTTTGTGTGTGGGGCGCTGCCAGGGATTTCGGGCTCCATGAAAATATCTCACACTGGGTCCCATCACCCCAAGCCACCCAATTCCTGCACAATTATTGTAACCACACCGCCAGAACCTAATAATTGACCCACTGATTTTAAATACTAACATGTCATTTTAACACTGATGTTATATTCACTATCATTTAACACTGGCCAACAGATCTCCTGCAGTAACGTCAAGGTTGAATAACACTCACATTTATATGCGCGTCATTATTCTTATCTTATTTGGAAAACTATTTAATAACCAAAATATTAAGTATTTTGGTTATGATCCGGCGGCCGCCCATGTAAACACCTTATTTGGAAAAGCAAAACCCCCCAAGAAATCTTCAAAAATATGCAAAGTCCGAATAAAATAGGTGGCATATTCCGATAATAATCAGGAAATGAAAAGCATGTAAACACAGTATTCTGTTTACATTGTAAACATGGTCTGTGCATGTACAGATTTGCACAGTGTCTTGGGTGTTAACGTTAGCCAGCTAGTTTACGGTAAAACAATTTTCAGCAAGAATGCAGCCCTCACTTCTGGACTGACGAGAAGACAGAAATCTTAATTTCTGTATTAACAGAAATAAACATTGTGTGATACAAAACATGGACGGCATAAAACATCAAAATCGTGATGTTTAAGGCCGTAGCAGACAAAATGAAATTCTGTCAAACCACAGAACAAATTATACACAGGTGGAAGACACTGTCTTTCATTCAATAAAAATGCAATTAATCCTTTGTTACAATATTTTTGAGGGGCGCTGTCAGTCAGGGCCCATGGAATAGTACTAACCCCCCCAACCCCCCAATGGCGCACCTGTGAGTGTGTGTGTGTGTGTGTGAGAGAGAGGGGGAGTGGGATTATTTGCATGCGTGTGTGTTTTCATGCACAAACTCATGCTCACGCAGGGCTTTTAATTGGACCAAAAGGGACGTCATGATGCCCAAGTGGTTTATATTATTCTAGGAAACTGTATGGGGATTTATGTGGCATGAAGGCCCGTGAATTCATGGACAATGGGCTACAGATAATGGCTTCAAGTACAACAGTACAGATTTTAATATTGTCAAACCCATATAAATGCATAAAACTTAATATGATGGCATGGTGAGGATGTACTAAAAAACAGAGCAGGTTTGTGTGAACAGGGCAGAGAGCCATAGCATATAACTGTGCTATCCTGCAGTACAACGTGGTGAAATAAATGAGCTGCTTATGATCAGCATGATGAATGCATTGCAGTTATGCATTTCCTCCTGCATGCAAAACCTTTTAGCACATGCAAAACCAATAACATGACCAATGATTGGTCATGGTCTTTGTTTTGCACCAATCATTGGTTGTGTTATTAATTTTGCATGTGCAAAAATGTTTTGCACATGCTAAAGGTCTTAGTAAATCAGGCTATAACATGCCAAGAAAATGAGTAATGTGCAACTCATTGGATTGTATACTTGGAACTGGAATAGATTTTTGTCATCTCAGACACTGTGTTGCTCTTCTCAAGACAGTTTATAGAGAGAAAGATCATACAATAAAGCAAATTCTGGATTGGCAAAATCGTTTGACAGGGTTTAATTAATGGTTCCATTATAGCATTAGAAATCAGAGGCGGCAATGGAAATGTTATGTCACGTGCGTACCATCAGTTTCAGCAAAGAGCAGGGTTTGGTGGTGCGTATTTGGAGGTGAACTGGAATATTAGAAATATTATATTAAACTTCTTCTATCATTACCCCAGCTTTGTCTGAAACTTTGACTTTTCAGTATGCTACGCTAAATTATTAACGTGTTATGAGCTCGCCCGATGACATCAGAAAGCTAAATTATGAATGGTACTTCCACCAGGAATCCGTGTACAGCCTTTATGGTATTGAAATTGCTTTAATAACACACAGCCTGAAACACAGGAAAATAAAACAAAGATTTTGCATTGAACGCTCTGCTACATTCATTTGTTGCAGGGGGAGATTTTGCTCGCTGTGGGTGCTCGCCTTTGGAAATCTCAAATAAGTATTTGTGAAGAAAGGGATATACATTAAACTAAAAATGATGACCATGTGAAGTTAATTAGTGATAGACTGAATAAAGGGAGAAAGGAAAGTCAAGATGTAGTGCCCTTGGATCAAATAAATAGAGGGCTTTCTGAGTTGAAAAATAATTTCTATATGATTGGAAAAATGCAAAAATGATAATAAAAAAAGCTATATAAATAAAAAGGCTGCAGTAGTTTTTGTGTTTTATAACTAAAAGATAAAACCTTTCAGAACCAAAATAATGCAACTCAATTCTTCCATTGTAATGCGTTCATAGCATTCCATTTATGAGGAGCAATGAGATATGAACAATAATTTTATAACACTGAGAAAAGTACAACGTCAGTGAAATAAACTTGACTGTGCACTCTGCAGTTTCAGAAAGAATAAAGAAACAAACAAACAATAATATAATCGGTGTCAGTCTGATTGCGGTAACCTGAAGCCAAGGGTTCATAAACAATGCAATCAACATCAGTCTGATTCACAAATGAACACAAATAACAAAATGTATTTTTTTTTTAAAGTCATTTTGTGAAAAGATTTTTAACCTTAACATTGTAATTATCAAACTGTGCTCAATTATAGTTATGCACTTATTAAATGACCTTAGATTGCTCCAGCTAGCCGCAATGATGGACCAGTTACTCCCTCTTAGGAGGGAGATCATTGAAAAAACTCACAGTGAGAGGTGGGATGTGACGGGTATGTTTAAAGATACATTTCAAGCAGATCTGCACCCGTTCCTCCTCAAAATAAGCCATGCCCTACACAGCACGGCTTGTGACTGAAGGATCTACTCATCTTTATCAAGTGAATAATTTGTGGATAATTTTGGAGGGCACTACATGTACACAAAATTAAGCTATAATTTGCAATGCTTGTTAAGAATAACTGACGTTAAGAATGATTAAATAATTTTTTGTGGGTGTAAAGTTCTGTGTCGTTTATGAAGAGGCTTTCGCAATCGCACTGTGCACCAAATAAATTATGTGATAGTCTCTTATTAGGTTTTTATTTACTCATTAATTCATGTGTTCATACCTTCCTCCTGTAGCAGCTACTGAAGATTACAAACTTCTCCTTTCCTAATGAGCCAATTAAATTCCAGGGCCTGGCACAGTAAAGGCCCTGTTAAAGTGTCTCATTGTCTCCTATTGAATCCTGACCTTCATGTTCTCTCAATTAACCTACAGTTGAAGTCGAAACTTTACATACACTTAGGTTGAAGTCATTAAAACTAATTTTTAACCACTCCACAGATTTAATGTTAGAAAACTATAGTATTGGCAAGTCAGTTAGGACATCTACTTTGTGCATGACACAAGTAATTTTTCCAACAATTGTTTACAGACAGATTATTTCACACTTAATTCACTATAGCACAATTCCAGTGGGTCAGAAGTTTACATACACTAAGTTGACTGTGCCTTTAAACAGCTTGGAAAATTCCAGAAAATTATGTCATGGCTTTAGAAACTTCTGATAGGCTAATTTACATTATTTGAGTCAATTGGAAGTGTACCTGTCGATGTATTTTAAGCCCTACCTTCAAACACAGTACCTCTTTGCTTGACATCATGGGAAAATCAAAAGAAATCAGCCAAGACTTCAGAAAGAAAATTGTGGACCTCCACAAGTCTGGTTCATCCTTGGGAGCAATTTCCAAACGCCTGAAGGTACCACATTCGTCTGTACAAACAATAGTACGCAAGTATAAACACCATGGGACCATGCAGCCGTCATACCACTCAGGAAGGAGACGCGTTCTGTCTCCTAGAGATTAACGTGCTTTGGTGCAAAAAGTGCAAATCAATCCCCGAACAAGTGCAAAGGACCTTGTGAAGATGCTGGAGGGAACAGGTACAAAATGATATATATCCACAGTAAAACGAGTCCTATATCGACATAACCTGAAAGGCTGCTCAGCAAGGAAAAAGCCATTACTCCAAAACCGCCATAAAAAACCTACAGTTTGCAATACTGCAGATGGGGAAAATTATGTGGATATATTGAAGCAACATCTCAAGACATCAGCCAGGATGTTAAAGCTTGGTCGCAAATGGCTCTTCCAAATGGACAATGACCCAAAGCATACTTCCAAAGTTGTGGCAAAATGGCTTAAGGACAACAAAGTCAAGGTATTGGAGTGGCCATCACAAAGTCCTGACGTCAATCCAATCGAACATTTGTGGGCGGAACTGAAAAGGCGTGTGCGAGCAAGGAGGCCTACAAACCTGACTCAGTTACACCAGTTCTGTCAGGAGGAATGGGCCAAAACTTATTGTGAGAAGCTTGTGGAAGGATACCCGAAACGTTTTACCCAAGTTAAACATTACATTACATTACAGGCATTTAGCAGACACTCTTATCCAGAGCGACTTACACAACTTTTTAGCATTTTTTTTTAAACATATTATCCATTCATACAGCTGGATATATACTGAAGCGAAGTACCTTGCTCAAGGGTACAACGGCAGTGTCCTACCTGGGAATCGAACCCGCAACCTTTCGGTTACAAGGCCAGTTCCTTAACCATTATACTACACTGCCGCCTTAAACAATTTAAAGGCAATGCTACCAAATACTAACAGAGTGTATGTAAACTTCTGACCCACTGGGAATGTGATGAAATAAATAAAAGCTGAAATAAATCATTCTCTCTATTATTATTCTGACATTTCACATTCTTAAAATAAAGTTGTTGTGACTCTCTCCATTCCCGTCCCCGCTGTGCTCCTTGTTTTTCCTTTTCCCTCACATGTTGTGTTATGTTTTCATGTTTCCTGTTTGTTTCCCTCGTGCTGCAGGCTGGGCGTGGGTTTCCCTCTTTGTGTCACTCATTTCCCTAGCATTGTCTCCGCCTATCTCATTCCTTTCCCCGCTTGCATTCCTCACGCTTTCTGCTCTGTTAATCAGTCACGCATACATTCTCACACTGCACGCAATTATTGCTCATTAACTCTCCTATATATATATATACCTATATATTCTCCCGGTGTTCTTTGTCTTGTGCCAGTTCATTAAGTCTCGTTGTTGAATTAACTCTTGTCTTGTCTCGCTTCGTGTCTTGAAATCTAGCCTTGTCTTGCCTTGCTTTTGCTGCCTCAAGTCTTGCCTAGCTCAGTGTATTACGTTGCCTGTTTTGTTCTGCCTTGCTGTCATTAATGCCTTGTTCTGCTTTGCATGTCCGCCAGCCTGCAGCTGTCCTAGCCCACTCCACGCAGCCCCTGCATGTTTATCAAGAGATTTTGTAGAAAATAAAATATATTTATACAAAACCGGAAGTACATCGGTTGTATGCATAGTGAAGTGAGCACGGGGAAAAACACATAATGTTCATTTATACAACTTTTCAGTAACATATAATTGTTCCTAAATCGGATCTTGATTTTTTAGAATGTAGAAACTGTACCAAGAGTTTTTGTGATATGCATTTTATTGCCTGTGACTGCGGTGAGGTGAAGGCTGTAAACAGTGGGTTGGGCTATTAGCACCCTGCTGCTTTATGGCCCTGTAGTGTAACCTGAGAGCTGATAAGCATATAAACGAATGTGTTCGCAGGCTGTGACTGTTTTTAACAATTTTGCCTCGAAAGGTCCGTGTTTTATTAACGTTTTAATTTAGAATTTCCGAGAAATATGAACACTATAAAAAATTGGGACGGATACGTCCCACTACTAGGGGGCCAAAGCCTATAGAGTTAAAGTGATCCAGCCATATCTACTGCATATTTGGCAGCAAAGTGATGGTTTCAGGCTCGTTTGATACCTCAGACCCTTGATGACTTAAAGCCATTTAGCCAACCATGGGTTCCATACTATTCCTGTGTAATTTACAGCTTAATCTAGTCCAATGCCAAATTCCCATAGAGATCCATTCAAATGCAGAGAGGTTATAGTATCGCTTGTAAGAGTACCTAGAAATAAGATATCAAGAGTCTTTTGATATTCTTTTATACCCAGTCATGATAGCATCACTTATTTAACTGTGGAATGTTCCAAACTGTTTTTTGAACATCCTAGTCTTCTAACTTTTTTGGAACGTGTTGCAGGCATTAAATTCGGAATTAGTGTATATTTACAAAAATCAATAAAGTACATCACGCAGACACACACACACACAAACACACACACATTGTCCAGTCTTTCTATTTCAAGCCCCAATGACATTTGTCTTCTGAATGTCAATATTTAATCAAGATGGGATTTTTGTCAATATTAAAAATGGTGGAAATGTAACATCTTTATTTTGCGAGTTCACAATTTAGCCAGACTTGTTATCAGGGCAACAGCATCTTAAGCCCAAACCCTGCAAAACCTCAGGTTTAATGATAAGTTAGCTGGATAACATGAACATTAGGGGGATGCGGTAGCATTTAGATTATGACTTTTTTTCCTACCACCTACCTCAAATTGTACAACTCTAATTGTTGAAGTAGACACAGCGATATGTCAGACATGACATTTACTAATGCTTTTGATGGGTCTCATTTCTGTTTATTGTTTGAAAAAAATGTACTTGCCACTGACTTAACATTGGGGCATAGATTTTTTAGCAACATGATTCTAATTGAACATTGGAACGACCATTGAACAGTCTTCAGCATGCGATATTTCTCCCGAGTTAAATTTTACTCACTCTGTCTTTTAACTTCCACAGCACAGAAACACAGTAGGCCCACACAGCTGGCTACGAACGGCTACCTATTTTAAACCTAAATGTCCAAAGCGCTTTGAATTTTATGGTATGGTTTTACATTTTTCTGAATCACAAGAAGTGTGGGCAAACTCGAGAGAGAGCCATGTGGATATTTTGCTTAAAATATATTTTGCCAGGTCAGTGATCAGCAGTTGCACACAACTCTGACTGAAGGGCACCAACAACATTAACTTAGCTACCATTAGCTACTGACAAAGCTAGCAAGAATACAGCTAACGTTACTATCCAACTTTGCTAGCTATATAAAAACAAACCTATGTTAGCTACTAGCATTACTCCTTTCAGACATGTCCACAATATTATAAGTAATGAAGCTACAAGCGCCACACCGTGTGAGCTATCAGCTAGCTATTAACATTACAAGCCGGTCACACATGGAACCCATAACACTGCCAAGCAATGCAGAACAATTATGTTAACGTTACATTAGTTAATTTTTAAAATAGACAGATATTTTGTTGCATATAGTTTTGGCAGAGATGTAAGGTTAGACTAAATCCTAAGGTTTGAACCAATCTGCCCAGTAATGAGTACATGTTGTTTGAAATACAGTAGACTAACATAACTAAAAAACTGTATAGCAGTCAGATGTAAACAACAGAGTACTGCAAATCCCTGATCCCAGAGCTGAAGTTTGGCTTGGTGGTGCTCATTTGAATTTCCTGTCTTTTGCGGCTTTTGACCAAGCCAAAACTTCACACTTAAAACATAGTTTTTTGTGATTTATAGCCTATATAAACTACCGGGTGAAATCACACATACACTAATAGTAGATGTACCATTTGTAGGGGGAGGTTCTTGTAAATGAATGAATCATCATTACGAAGAGCATTTAGAAGGGAACATGTTTTTAGAGACTGACAAGATCCTTGAAGGCACTTGGATGATTATCTTTACGAGCGCTATCACTTTAGTCGTTAGGGAATTATTTCCCTCCAGCAATTCATAGTGCACAATGCCAACTCTGAGCCCTAACAGTGACAGAGACACTGTGTATTGGGCTCCGCTTCCATGCAACGGCACATTTTTATATGCTGGTGGCGAAGCTGAAAATATAATAATAATAAAGTTTATTTGTAGAACACCTTTCATACATAAAATGCAAGGCAAAGTGCTTCACATTTGAGGACAATAATAAAATCAAGCAGAATAAAAGCAAACAAAACAGAATACAAGATTACACAATGAATACAGTAATAAAAATGAGGAAATTAAAACAGGGCAGAGACAAAGAAATTAAGAAAAAAATTAAGAAGAAATAAAATGTGAAACATCAAAGCCACAAAAATGAAAATGTCGAGCAATCAGGAAAGGGTACCTTGCATTCAAAAGGTATATCAGTGTGTTCAACAGATTTCCTGGGTGCAAGGGTGAACACTATTAGGGAAGGTTTGTATGCAATTGCAGGTAAATTTGATATAACTTCCCCAACGGTAATATTTGCATAATCAATAATAAATGTATTTTTTTAATAGCACTTCCAAATGTTTTCCCCCCAGTAGCACCACCAGCTGAATTGGCCCTGGGATCTGCTGGGGTCCATGTCTCGTAAAAAATAACTTGCATGTTACACTGTTACATATTCAGGATTGTAAACATGTCTTATTGATACACACTCACTCATTCAAATGATTGTCAATGGATAGGGTCTCTGCTGTGATCTGCTGGTCCACACTGTGGTGGAGCAGGAGGGCGAGAGAATGACCAGTCACTGTACACTACCACCAATATACAGTAGGGGCTCCTGCATCCAGCCAGTGGTTCAGAGCAGGTGCCCTCAAGGATGCCCTCCACCAATGGCATTTTAGCATTGTGCTGCAGCACACACTCCTCAGTAAGGGTGAAGGCTGGAGTTGCTGGTCTATCCAGCCAAATTCAGCTCCCGATTTGTTATTTTATAAGCCCTAGATGAGATTTGAGATGCTTTCATTTAAAGCTAAAGTATAGGCGAATCAGTATATTAGTGGATAAGATCATTTTATTACATTTTAAACCCACCCCCACCCTCCTCATCTTCTAGGAGGACAACTTTATTTATGCCCAATAATACCAAATCATTTTCTAATCTTATATGGTATAAAGTATATTAAAGACGATCTATAATCACAGTAAATTAATTCCTTCATCATTTCAGTCTCTTTGTGCTATGTTACTGTAACTGGCTCATCATTTTCATTTATATTTTAGCCATACCCCCCCCTCCCTTATGGAGGACAACTTTATCCATGCCCAATTAAATCTAATTATTATAGAATCTTACTTATTCCTCATTACTTATTCCTTCATCATTTCAGTCCCTTTGCTATTTTCGATTTGCATGTGAAACTAAGGTACTGTAATTGGCTCATCATTTAATTTATAGACAGTATATATATGTATATATATATATATACACAGTACTGTTCAAATGTCTTAGGCACCCTAGATTTTTTATGTAGATTTTTTCTTAGATGCTTATTTTTTGTCTTCTGCATTAGTGTGTCAGTAGAAAAGAGCAAATTGTAGATTTCCAAACATTGATTTTCCAAAAACCTAATTGAACTTTCGTCAGAGAAAAGAAGAGCAAGGAGTTCTGCAACAGATGGTATGGTCTCCACAGAGGCCTGTTCTCAACATCACCGAGGCTGTCTGGGATTACCTGGACAGACAGAAGCAAGCGAGACAGCCAAAGTCTGCAGAAGAACAGTGGCAAGTTCTCCAAAATGCTTGGAACAATCTACCAGCTGATTTTCTTATAAAACTGAACAACAGTGTACCTAAGAGAGTTGATGCTGTTTTAAAGGGAAAGGGTGGTCACACCAAATATTGATTTGATTCTGTTTTTTATTGTTTACTGTTCTTTATAGTCAATTGTTTGATATTTAGAAACTTTTAATTTAATTATTTTTTAAAGGATTTCCGCCTTACGGATTTCCTTTACATGTGCCTAAGACTTTTGCACAGTACTGTATATATATACATACTGTATATATACACTACTCACAAAAAGTTAGGGATATTTGGCTTTCGGGTGAAATTTATGGAAAATGTAAGTTCACGCTACAGTGATATTATACGTATCATGAAAGTAGGGCATTTAAGTAGAAGCATGCAATGGTGATTTCCTCATCTCAAACAATTTATTGAAACAAAAGCCAACAACAGTGGTCGGTATACCACAACAAAAATGTCAATGTCTCAATAACTTGTCATGTGCCCTTGAGCATCAATTACAGCTTGACAACGACGTCTCATGCTGTTCACAAGTCGACTTATTGTCTGCTGAGGCATGGCATCCCACTCTTCTTGAAGGGTGGCCCTCAGGTCATTGAGGTTCTGGGGTACAGAGTTACGAGCCTCTACACGGTGAGTCAGCTGATCCCATAGGTTTTCTATGGGATTCAGGTCTGGAGAAAGTGCAGGCCACTCCATTTGAGGTACCCCAGTCTCCAGCAGCCTTTCCCTAATGATGCGACCTCGATGAGCTGGAGCATTGTCGTCCATGAAGATGAAATTAGGCCTGTGTTGTTCATGCAGGGGCACAATGACTGGATTAATGATGTTATTCAGGTAGTATGGGCTTGTCACTGTACCATTCACAAAGTGTAGGGCAGTTCTGTATTGACTAGACACACCTGCCCACACTGTAACACCGCCACCACCAAAGGGTCGTCTGGTGACAACAGTGGCTGATGCATAGCGCTCTCCTTGACGTCTCCAACATCGTTGGCGGCCATCATTTCTGCTCAACGTGAATCGACTTTCATCAGAGAACAGCACTGAGGCCCACTGGTCCTTCGTCCAGCGTAAATGCTCCCTGGCCCATGCAAGACGATGACGCCTGTGCCTGGTGGTGTGGTCAGGTACCCTTGCAGGTCGTCTAGCACGCAGACCACGCTGATGTAAACGGTTTCGAATGGTCTGACGTGACACTTGGGTGCCTCTCACCTCCCTTAAATGTGCCTGGAGTTGAGTGGCATTCATCATCCGGTTCCGCAGGGCACTGTTCACAATGAAGCGGTCATCAGTGTGGGATGTGGCCAAAGGACGTCCACTTCTATGCCTTTCTGTGACTCTTCCAGTCTCTCTGTATCTCTGTTGCAACCTGCTGATGACACTCTGTGACACTCTAAGCTCAGTGGCCACTTCCCTCTGAGAACATCCTGTTTGAAGCCTCGCAATGGCGAGGTACTGTTGATCAATTGTTAGGTGTCGTCTTGGTCTCATGATGTCAAAATGTGAACAGCATGATGAAGAGGACTGTTTAAATACCAATTCTAATTGAACCAGGAAATTTATTGGTCGATTCATGGATCAAACATCTGTTGTGAATTTTGCCGTTCAGCTCCTTGTTAGAGAACAGCAAGTTGTGCAAAAAGTACTGAAACATTGAATAGTTGGACATGTGCATTCAAAAGTTTAGAGAAGGTCAAATTAATTTCACCTGTAAAGGTTATAGTGCATTTTAGGTTCATCCTGAAATTTCACCCGAAAGCCGAATATCCCTAACTTTTTGTGAGTAGTGTATATATATATATATATAATTTTTTTATGTATAGGCTATATTTTATGCCTGAAACGCCGGGGGGCTTACCTCTGTTGACGGCTGCCGTTTCGCCATGAGAGTGATAGAGAACGTAAGAGAGAGAGAGACAGATATGATAGTATACTTTAATATATGTGAAGTATTCCAAAATTTGAGGAAAGTAGGGCTGACTAGCCAACACGCAGTAGTAGGCTAGCTAACACACACACACACACACACACACTGTTGGCTTTATAAGCACGCTGTGCTTCCTTCTTCCGGCCCTTGTGTGTCATTCTTGCTACTCTAACCAGGTAACTCGGTATAGGAATTTCAGGCGACCACTTGTGCTTTTGAGCTTCAAATGTATATGTCGGACTTGCCTGTAGAATTTAGAGTATTTAGAGTATCAATGCACTTAGGGTTTTGTACTCTTTACTCTTTATTTTCCTGCCTTGGTTTTTGTTTCTCTGTCTTGTTACTCGACAGTAACCTCTGCTTTGCCTTGTTTAATTTGCCTTTATTTTAGCTCTGATAGTTTATTAGCTCTGCTCAAACCTGCGAGCTTCCCCCAAATATTTTGGTTGGTATTATTTTTGGCTTTACGCTGGGATTACGTCCCTCTCTGTTTAATTTCTCGACTCTGGTCTCAGAGTCTCGCCCTATTTTATTCGGGTCATTTTTATTTATTTCGGGTTTTAGAGGGGAGTTTCTTTCCCATCTTTTCTTCTTTCTCCTTCCCTCTATTGGTTGTCCACGGCTCGTGGAAAACTTTCTGAATCCCTTTCAGTTGCGTCTGGTCCTCTGTCCCGACCCCCCCTTACATATAAAGCATTTTGTTTAGCTTCGTTGTAGCTTGGACTCCTCTTTCCTCGTCTATCTTCCTCCCTTGCTACTAGCTAGCTGACATTGAAATTTCACCTCCAAAACCATCAGTTAACCTACATCATTCGGCAACATCACTTGATATTGGACAACAACATACGTAGGCATATTTCCCAGAAAATAATACTTATTTAATTAATAGTGTTTGCAGCACATTATCTGCATATGTTTGACATACTCAGAACCTATGATAAATAATAAATTGAGTAAACATGAAGTAGGTATGTTTGTTGAACTAAGGGTATATAATACACATGCCTGTAAAGGCTTTGTGTATTAAGTTCTTCTCATTTTGCATGCCATGTTTGGTTGTGGATGAGAGCCCATTGAGGTAACTAACGTTCACCTTTAACATTTAATTCAAAAGAATTTGAATAACAACACGACCCCTCCAAAAGAATAGGTGTATACGCCAATGACATGGATGGTTGTTTGTTACTCTTTGACCTACCGCTTCCCCATTGGGTCACAGTGTACGGCACATGTTCTTCTACACGCTAGCACTGCATAAATACAGTACAATACAAATTTAATTTGTGTCATCTCATCGTTTTGATGTCTTTACTATTCCAAAATGTGGAAAACAGTAAAAATTACGGAAAAAATCCTTCTATATCATCAGCTTATTCTCTGCACCAGCTGTGGACAGAATGTCCTCCAGGACAAAAATGGGTATGAACATAATAACCTACCCGAGCTTTCGTGTACTTCTGGCTTAGTTGGCTGCCAACAGATGGACTCTGCCTCCACCAATGTTTGGCGTCTTCCACAAAGTGTGTCTCTATCTGAGCTGCTGACAAGCTGGATTTCCCTTCAGTTTTAACTGCAAGAGTGAGGAAGCTTTTTGACAAATTAGGCCATGTGGGATTTATCTCATTACAAAGACAGACACCATCTTTCCAAAGAGACTCAAGGTTGCTGACTGACTTTTCAAATTATCAGAGGGAGTAATTGCCAAGACGGATCCATTTTGTAAACTCCAAAAGAGCAGCAGTCAATCCAATAATCAATCGGTTATTTATTTTACTCCATTTGCGGGGGCTTGTGATGTGAAAAGTTTGAGCAAAAAGTCAATTCTCATTGTTTGGGTTGGTTGTGGTGTGTTGCAGTGAGCAGTTTAGCAATTTAGGCCTATTCTTCAGGGTGTCACTTTCTGAAGCTAGTTTCCCTAGTGGGTGGAGTCAGTTCACCTTTGGTAGTCAGGATAAGGGACACACTTCTGTAAACCACCCTACATTATCATGTTATTACTTGCTTAGTAGATACCCTTATCCAGAGCAGCAGCTACCAGGAATTTGAACCTGCAACATCTCAGCTCCACCACTGCTATGCCCCGGGACTTGCAGAACAGCTGCAAGTATCTGAGAAAGGTGGATTTAGTACTGAGGCACTCAGTCTGTGGAGCACAAAATCGTAATATTGTTTCACACAATTCAGTGATTAGCAGGTCCATTGTAGCTTCGCACATTATCCAGTTCATGAAACTCATCAATACTTTTGGCTCCTATCTTTTTTTTTGTAAGTTAATAGCACTACACATTTATCACAGGCTTCTGAATTTGAAATGCATGTCATATTCAGAATGTCCTCTTTGACGTTGGCAAATATGCAGTTTCCTACTGATCTGGGTCTTCAGAGAAAAACACAGGTGCCGCAGAGTGATCAGCAGACGATGTGTGTTAGTTGCAATTTTGATCCATCGTGAGTTCTTTGAATGCTTGTTGTTTCCAGATGTTTTTTGGCTACAAATGCAGTGCTAGCCCTTAGTGAATCCCCTCAGACTGTAGAAAAATGAAAGCAAACTAAATAAATAAGTCAAAACCAATAAAAGCAGTGAAACCTAATCCCTAAATAAATAAATAAATAAATATATAACTTCAGAATGAGTCATAATATGTTGTTTCCATTAAATGTAAAATATTACTGCATGTATAATTCCCTCTGATTTATTAATGATGATAGTAACAATTTCAGTAATGTAGTCTAGCACATAAACGGTGGAGGATGGAGGTAAAACCTTAAACAGGAATAATTACACATAATTAAATCCATGCGTTTTTTCCTGAACATACGACAACATTATACCTGCATTTCAGCCCTGATCCTCGAAGTGTTACTGTTGGCACTGTAACTGCAGTATTCTGTTGTACGCGGTTAAAGGAATGAGTAGTGATGGACGAGAATCGGGAATCGATTCCACGGAAAAGATTCCAAATGCGGAACCGAGGATCCGATTCCAAATTGTAGAATTGTCTGAGTGCAGATGCAGATCTAGACGTAATAATTAAATAGCCTACATTTGGCAAAAGTGATCTGACCGAGTTATAACTCAGTGATAAAAGTGATCTGACTGAGTTTTTTTTAATTTAAATTTTACTTTTAAGAGATTATTGAATAGCACAGAGAAGTGACGCTTGTCGTGTCGTGAAGCAGGGCAAGCTCAAAACCCAACTAGCACAAAGATGCTTGGTAGCTATGCATTACACTTAATAAATAGCCTACGTTTTATTAAACAGCTGATTTATGTCATTGGGTACGTTTACACGCACAGCAATATCTGATTACTGGAAACGATCAGCTTACACCAGTATTTAACTTTTTGCGTTCACATGGACATAAGAAATGTGATTACTCCAAAAGCCGCGTTTACATGATTCTCTCCATAATCGGCTCAGTGGAAAACGTAGCTACTAACTGCTTCCCGTTGCAAGGACAAAAATGATCCGCCCGTCAAAAATTTACGTTAGTAGGCTATTATTATTATTATAGCTAGCTAGTAATTATTATAGCTACTTATTTATATCTAATTGCTAGTAGTGGTTGATTTATATTATTGTACTAGCTAGCTTTAACGATCTCTAAATCTGGCGACTTTCCCGAAAATTACAGTTATTTAATATGCTAGCCACAAACTAGCTAGTACAAACACAAGTAACACGGAACAATATACTGTATTTTCACCAGTGAAATGCAAATTTAATAATACAATTCTGGAAGTGAGATGCTGAAGGAACCCCAGGCATAGCAAATGTTGACGGGTGGAATCATTTTGACATTACACCACCTCTTCTGCCTGACATGCGTAGTTTTGAAAAGCCGAAAAAGATAGATAAAGATAGATAGCGATCCGTATCGAGCCACACTAGTAGTCCCTCATTGGCGGCCTCCTTCTATGTACAACTGCATGGACGAAAGGATAAAACATTAATTTGGAGTCAGATAACTGAGTAAAATTTAAATAACATTAAATTAATCCTGCTCCGCTAGCACCAGGTAAGACTATACGCATTCCTTCACTTCTGGTGTTTGGTGTGTCTGAGTGGAGCTTTACAGCATGTTCTTTACCATTAACTGGAAACCCCCTCAGGCAGCCTACTGACACCCACGTTCTCAAGATGTCACATGTCAGTGTATGAATGCACACTTCCAGAGATTCACAGCTTTTACAGTTTCTAGGATCACGAGTCATAGTATGAATCTGGTTTAATCCAAATCAGAGATGAAAAACAGCCAACAGCTATGCAAGGTCAAACACTAGTGAGGAGATGTTGGAGCCTGGAAACATCAGTGCTTGATTGAGTTATTTATTTATTTATTTCAAAACTTAGGAACCTGATGTTCCTAAGAGAGGAACATTAGGTAAGGAAATAATAAAAAATAAAAAAACGAATCATTAAAACTAAATTTAAGGCACATTGTTTTACCTGCGTAAACAAATCAGAGCTTTTTCAGTACACACTGGGTACACATGCTGAGAGCATTAAGCATGGGACATAGACACTTAAAACCTAAAACACTGAAAACAAAACACCTTTTTTTCTACAATTCTACAATGTTTATTTCACAATTGCAATTTAGGCAGAATAACAGCAGATTAATAAGCAGTAAGAAGTCTGTACTTGTGCAGACAAACCCAGAAAACAACTTTGCCCCCATTCTCTGTTGGGGGTTGGGGTCCACTCTGCAGAGTGAAGGCCAGAATGGGGGAGGGTTATTTGACTCAAACTTCAGTAAATTGACCTCAATCAATGGATTAGTAAACTAGATGACTAATGTAGTTGTAAAGCACATAAACATTGCACACTGGTAGGCCCATTTGACCACTTTTTCAGAGGTTTTGGGACACTCCAAAAGGTAATTAGACACTTGGAGAGGTGACAAAATATAATTTTCTATAATAGGACAAAAAAAGTTTGTTTGCGAGTAGTTTGTGTGCTATTGTTGAAATTTACAAAAAAATTATCATATTTTACACTTCCAAATACCCATATCATTTGGTTACCAAATGTCCTTTTGGATTCTCCAAATGCCAAACTAATTTTATGTGGCATTATCATACAATTTCACCTGTATTTGCTCAGCCATGTGGCTGTGGCTCCATTGTGTTTCTAAGCTCGCCAGGCGCAGCCAGAGGCATGTGTGTCCTCACAAAACACAAAGAATTGTTTTGGCGAAAAAAAAGAAAGAAACTTTCACTGTGTTTGAGCTTCTGATACTTTGTTTCAGTAATACATAGGGTAATTATGATTCATAAAAAACAACCTGCCAAGTGGTAGCTTTCAGAAGAGACCAGGACTGGGTGCCTGTATTCCAAGGGGTTCAAGAACAGTAACCATTTTCTTTTGAGTACTTTCAAGCTTGTATTAAAAAATGAGAGCGGGTGAAAACAATTACAGTAAAAAAAAAAATAATTTTAGAAAGAAAAACCAAGAACATTAGGTAAAACAAAACAATTAATTAAAACAGCCATTCCAAGTATGAGGGGCATAAAAACAAAAAAACCTAGGTCAGACTTTGTCTTGGGGACCTGGAGGACAAGCCAGTCTTGTGAGTGTGTATGCTAATTGCCAGCGTTCAAATTTAAAAGTCAAGATAAATAAAATGGTAGCTTTCCCAGCTGGCCTTAAAATATAACAGTGCTGATCACGTCTTGCAGACAGAGAGGGCCAGCCAACCTTTTCATAAGGAAGACAGTGATGTGTACCATATTTATCACCTGTAATGAATCTTAGAGCAGAGTCGTATACGGCATCTCGAGGATTAAGTGTAGTAGTGGCTGCATGCCTGTAAATGATGTCTCCATAGTCTAAAACAGAGAGAGACTGTCTCAATTACTCTCTTTCTGCAAGAAAATAGGAAATTATGCTTTATTTCTATATAGAAAGACACATTTTTACCTCAACTTCTTAGCAGGATTGTTAACATGAATTGGGGAATTTTCTCAATAATAGAAGTGAGAATTAAGTTATATAAGGGTCAATGACAAATAAGAAATATAAAAAAAAATACTGACCAAAATGGATTTTAAATACAGTCTTAATTCCACAAGAATGTATCCTGTGTATTTATATTTGTTTCATAGCTTTTAATATTTTTAAACAAGATTTCAGATTTTACCACCCAGGAATGTCAGGTGGCGCGACCATATATGAATTTTGAATAATACACTTTTAATGTATTTACCACTACTGAAAACCAGCAAATATGAATCATTGTAGTGTGTAAAATACACATCATATGGTAAATTCCACTTTAATTTCTTTATTTATGGCAGTTTTATTCCATTTATAGAAACGGCCTCTTCTTTTTGTTTTCAAACACCTTGTTTTCCATAGAGAGAAAGAAAACAAAAATTCTAACAGTAAAAATGATTTGTATACATTATTTAAAGATTTTCAGTTATATTTCTGATTTAATTTTGCAGACTGCAATGGGAATGGATATATTTAAATGTAAATTTGCTGGTCGCACCACCTGACCATGACCAGTCGCGCCACCTGCCATTGTGCTCAATAACGATTGAAATTCACTAAATAAAAAGAAGGAAGCATTTTACTCTGGTTTCATTTGGCTTTTATTTGAAACCTGAGCATTTTATACTGGAACTTAATCATACAATTACATTTAATTCAGACCAGCAACAGTGGTAATGTCAATAAGATAACATTTCATCAAGGCTTAAAAAATATAACTGAAACATAAAGTCTCAAGGAACACATTTCAATAATGAGGACTACATTTCATTCAGGTCAGCGTTCAAAACAATACTGCACAATCAACATTTAAAACAATACTGCCACAATGGTAATGTCAACAAGACAACATTTGATCAATGCTTTAAAAATAAAACTGAAACATGAAGTCTCAAGGAACACATTTCAATAATGAAATGCAACTGGATAATTTTTTAAACTATCTCTATGCCGTGCTGTTTTTTCTTTGCTTGATAATGGCATCTACAAAAATGAATGAAAAAATAATAACTTAAAAGGTACAATATGCAACTTTGAGTATCAATTTTGGTTATATAGTCCTATATTCCTGAAGAGTAGGACTTTTCCACCTTTAAACAACTTAATATCGTACAGAAAGATGTATATATTTAAGAAAATGTATTTAATATCTTCAAACACATTAATTAACATCATTTCTTTTTGGTTTAACTGTAATTCTAGTTGCGCCACCTGACATATTGGTCGCACCACCTGACTTTTCAAACTCAATTCAAATCTAACAGGAATTAACTTGGACACCTATATACATTTCTGTCCTTGAGCTCAAGGTTATACATATATTTTTTCTATCAAATACACATTTTCTGAATAAAAACAAATTTTCATAGTTTTCCAAGGGTTATACCACCTGACATGGTAAGTTGAACCAACCTCACCATTACTCAAAAACGTCAAATTATGTAATATTTGTGGGAGAGTTATTAACCTTGTTACTGCATGACAGGGGTCCTGTGGGGTCTTCTGTGTGATGTCACACCCTGTTGCATAATTTTCTTACAGGCACAGTACATACAATTATGTTGGTCCCCCCCTGACATTTTGGGACTTTAGAACACCAAAACTCGAAAAATAAATTGAATTTCAATAAAATGAGAAGGGTTTCTCATAAAGGAGATATTGTAGTGCAATTTGATATATAACATGTTTTTTTTATTATTCTTTTTAGGAAAGTAATGAATACTGACACAAAAAAAATCACGTCATGTCTTTGACCCATAAGTTATAGTTATATAATAATGAATTTTATAATTTTCGAATGCAGTTTTAATGGCTAACACCCTCGTTTAATGTTCGACATTCTGAATACAGAACACAAGTGTCATCAGCCATTAAAACTGCTCATTTATCCAGCATGTAAAATGGATTTACTTGATTTAATGTGTTTATTATTATCAAAGATATCAATTATTGATATCAAATTAAATCACTAATTTCAATGATAACCTGTTGGATCAACCTTTATCAAAATGTACAACCAAATTAAAATTAAGAGATTTATTAAATTACAACAAGTAATCAACGTAGGCTTATACAAGGGTCTGAGGTATCAAACGAGCCTCAAACCATCACTCTGCTGCCAGATATGCAGTAGATATGGATGGATCACTTTAAGGGTAGTTTCTCCTGACTTATTTTTCCATAGAGTTCAATAGGAAAATGAGTCAAGAGAAACAACCCTTAAAGTGATCCATCAATGTCTACTGCATATCTGGCAACGGAGTGATGGTTTGAGGCTCAAATGCAGAGAGGTTGTAGTATCACTTGTAAGAGTACCTGAAAATAAGATATCAAGAGTCTTTTTCTTTTATACCCAGTCATGATAGCATCACCTGATTACCAGTGTTTACCAGTTTTTTTTTTTTTTACTTCCCAGTCTTTTTTTTTGCCCCTGTCCCAACTTTTTTGGAACCTGTTGCAGGCATCAAATTTGGAATTAGCGTATATTTACAAAAATCTATAAAGTTGGTAAGGCAAAACATTAAATATTATTTATTTGTACTGTTTTCAATTAAATATATGTAAAAGAGAATTTACAAATCACTGCTTTCTGCTTTTATGTGCATTTTACATACTGTCCCAACTTTTTTGGAATTGGGGTTTGTACACTGAAGAAGAAAAAAAAGCATCAGAAACGAGCATCAGCATCTAAGCCAATGCAAGACAAAGAATGATCCTCTGTATCAAAGGCCTTGGGCAGATCCCAAGTGCAGCACAATGCTTTGTGTTATCCAATACAGACACAATATCATTTAAAACGACAGGTAGCAGTAATAGTGCTATGAGTGGCCCTCAATCAGATTGAAAAGAGTTTAGGATGGATAACCGATACAGAAATGCAATAAAATTCTGCCAGACAGGATAATTTAGAGATGGGTCAATAATTATTTTAGTTATTTGCACCACCCTTATGCAGAGGAGAATCATGAGCCATTTTCCATACGTTTGGAATTATACAGGATGAGATAGTTAAATTAAAGATGTGAGCTACTGTATATAATCTGAAATCAGTAAGGAAATATGAATCTAAATAGTCTTCAACAGATTTTCTGGATTCAATAGTAAGAAGTGCATCAAGTACTGCATTAGAGCTTCAGCAATGCAGGCAAAAATAATGTACAGAGCTCAAATCAGTGACGGCATAGTAGGGGTCCATATTTTCTTTGGGGCTTGTAGTCCGTACATTTTCAAACAGATGACCTGATGCAGCAAAATTAATACTGAACGCAGCATCAGATAATAAGCCATTTTTTCACGTTTTTGTTTAATCTATTCATTAATGTGCTCAGAAAAAATTCTGCTTTTGCTTTCCTCACAGCAGCAGTGCATTTATTCCTAAACTGCCTGAAGACAAGCCAATGAGATGGACCATGACTGACTAGAGCCCAGGATTTATTTCTTAATAGAAATAGCGTGGATAGTTCAGTGGTGAACCATGGGTAGATCTGTCCTTTATTCTCATTTTCTTAGAGTTAAAACTATTAAAAAAACTGATCAAAACCAGTTCAGCATCTGAGATTTGGAGAGTGTAAGATATTTCACTATGATCATAGAGGAAGGCTTGGTCATGCATGTTTCTAAAATTCTCTTTAACTACCACAAATGGATTAGACTCGGTCGCTCTGACATCCCTTATGCAAGCTATTGGGCAGTGATCACTGAGATCAAGATCAAACACACCTCTGACTACATATTTATCAGGCCTGTTCCAAAGGATAAGATCAAGTGAAGTGGATTTACTCATATCTTTAAGATTAGGACATGTGGGTTTGGTGATTAATTGTGATAAATTAAATTAAAGCAGAGTTCTTTGAGGTTCGTACAAACATCACTTAGCCAGTCTAAGTTGAAGTCAGCCAACTTGTCTAGAGAATCAGCTGGAGCTAAGAGAGGCCTATATTCCCCTCTCACAATAGAGTTATTTTGCCATATATCAAGCTTCAACACGATACATTCAAAATATTTGGCCAGTGACACAAGATACAGGCTGTGAAACAGGGAGATGGCATGGACTGTTAGCATCTGCTTGCGAAAGATTTGTATTTGTGTTCCGATTAAATTATATTGATTTCTGCACATAGGAGACAGGAAAACCAAATCGGACTCACCGGGTATCAGATGTAGAAAGCCCTCGCAAGCTCTTTGTTCATGGCTAAAAAGTGGGAACTGGCCCAGTTGAGGAGGAGACTATCAAATTAAAAAAGTTCAAGGTATACTATGTAGTCTCATTGTAAACTCGTTCTTTGTTTACATTCAAATTTTATCCCCAAAAAAACATTGTATGTGTCCTTGTGGCCTAATAAACATGTTGAATGTATTTCCTACCTCATAAGTCGTTCGCAAAGTGTTTTTTTGTTAATGTTTTGAATGTTACACTGTTGACATCCTGCCGCCATTTTTAAAGCCAGAAACAGCTCAAATGGAGTATACATCATGAATGGGCGGTTCCTGCTCATTTGATTGACATGGCCAGGCCATGTGGGCAGGCTTCCAGGTAAACTCTTATTTTAGCTTAGGACCTCATGCAAATACGTGAACGTGGACGCTTCGAACAACGCGAACAGTTTTGTTTTGCCATGACATTTGTGAAAGACAAGCCAGAGTGTTGCAGCAAGGGACGCTATAGTAGCAACAACAGTAAACAATTTTCTTGTTCGATCTGTGCTTTCATCTGGTTTGTCTTTCACAAATGTCATGGAAATAGAAAAACTGTTCGCGTAGCTCGAAGCGTCCACGTTCGCGTAGCTATTTGCGTGAGGTATATTTCTGCCCTTACTCATTAGCAAGGCAAGATGTTTTCAGCTGAGGAGGTAACAATATCATTATAAAAATAGCGCCCATTACATTACATTATAGTCATTTAGCATACACATTTATCCAAAGCGACATACAATAAGTGCAGACAGAAACGTCATCGAAGTAACTACAGAACAGATAAGACAAAGAACATCCTTCCCATAACGTAGCAGTTATCGATAGCTAAGGCTATCTATTGTTGTGATGTTTGTTTATTGTTGACAATAGTCTATTTATCATGTTTGACCAAACCTTGATCATGTAAATGGAGACTACCTTCCATGCTCAAAGCATATAAGTTAGTAATCTTAGCTATTGCTCTGTAAATTTGACCACTGTTCATTTTCATAAAATAATTCAAAATCATAATTTTGTAATTCTGCTCGGTTCATTCTGTAGCCATCAACATCCAGTGGTCGCAGCCCCAGAGTAAGGGTGAGGGGCAGTCATTACATAAACATTACATTACAGTCATTTAGCAGACGCTTTTATCCAAAGCGACAATCATGTTCGTGGTGGGCGAGGCAGGGCAAGGGGAAGAGGACAGCTTGATCAGAGTGACCGTCATAGAGTCAACAGACTCCGGGAGGAGAAACATTGCCATCTCAACGTAGTTGAGACGGAGCGGCACTTTAACACAAAATGCGAAAAATACAATCAAATCAGAAATAAATATTTTCCCCAAATAAATCAGAGATACCCTCAATTAAAAAATTTAACAGACATCCAAAAACTCCCCATCCTCTTAGGAGAGGAGAGGACGTGCTGTGACCTGGCAGCACAATATATAGCTGCATGCCATCGTCTTAGGGACAGTGAGTGACAGAGATCATTATAAACCAATTAAAAATTTTTATATTTATTATATTCACTTTAGAAGATCATATGTGTCATTCTCATCATCATTGTTGTCATTTCTATTGATAATTATTATTATTTTTAATTGTACTTCATTATTTTACATTATTGTTATTTCTAAATCCATAATCAAAGAAAAGTTCTTGTTTTCATGAATGGTTACTGTTCATTCGTTTTCTAGTCTTTGCTGTTTTGTATTGTTCAGAGTTAGATGTATGTCTTCGACGCTGTACAGAGAAACAGAAGGAAAATTGGGCAAAAACCAGACCTGAACCCCCGAACAGCAAACAAGGTAACAGCCTGAGGGCCGGATTCAGAGATGGCCAACTTAAGTCATGCGCTTAAGTGCCTCTCCTGCGCGGATTTAACGCGAGCTGATTTACACAGTATTCTAACTTGTGGGTGGGTGGTACAGGGCATGATATTCTAATTACCTGTTTCTTGTACCTAACTCCCTGGGTATCTACTAAAAAAATGTTTGTGGGGTTATGTGTTTTCAACGTGTCAGTGACCGTGCCTGTAATAACCGCATTTGCCTTTTGGAAAATCCTACCTTTGCGCATCGTAGTTGCTCTTACGTGACGGGGTATAGGCATGCAGTGAATCTATTAATACATGGCATTGATAAAATGATCATACACAGCAAAACGGTGGCATACATTTAACACCGTAGGGTGTTTATATGAGTCCGTGGACTCATATAAACACCCTAGAGTGTTAAATGTACACCAGCAGTGTTCAATTTACACTGACATTTTGCAGTGTAGCTTCTATTGATGACTGGGATATACCCATCACACAATCAACAAAATAATCGCTGGACAGTTGTTGCACACCATATTACTAAGTAAACAAATAAATTGTTGGATTTACTTTTTTTTAAAAAGATTTATAAATATATATTTTTTTAACGATTTAGCCTACCTAATAAAGTAATGTACGGTAACATAATAGCCAAGATGCGACGTCTTACACTTAATGAGTTGAAGTCACATATACTTAATAATAGCCCATTATTTGCAACCACTGTCCAAAGATTTTTTTTTTGAGTGCATCTGTCACATGCTGGAAGGATGTGGCCAGAAAGGAGAGAGATTTTAACCTGAAGCACTGGTAGATCTACACTGCATGGAGTAATTTGCGCTTCCTAATCATTTTTGGTATTATACAACAGATAGTCAATCATAGCCTACTTTTACATATTTTTCTTTTTATGACAGCTCTTTGATAATTGAAAAATAAAACCAATATTTTTTCAAAGAACATGCACTCATTCTAATATCAATTTTTGCGAAAAATGCTGTATTTTTTATAATCAATACAATGAGTTAGAGGGGAACAAGGGGGCGTTGTGCCTCGGCTGAGGACCGGTGGAGAGGGAGGCCCGGAAGCATGCAGTTTTCTCCAGTATCTGACATCTATTGTTCAGCATCTATTGTTAAGCCAAAGATTATCTGGCAGACAGAGAAGGGAGCAATGCCTTCCAGTTTGATTTCTGCCCAAATTACTGTCCAAGGCTGTGAGCCAAACAGTGTAGAACAGGCCAGGGTCTTGAGCCTCACTCCGAGCTCGACCGAAGATGCGTCCACCTGAGCCGGGGCATCCTTATGACCAGACCACTGAGCGATGGTATCCAGCTCGCTGCAAACACCAGGAGCCTCCCCCTACAAGCGAATTGAGGAGTTTTGCATCTTCTCTCATTTGATGCAGGGTGGATATTTATCCTTCCAGTTCAGAAATCCTCTGGCTCAATTGGAGAGAGATAAATCAAAAACTCTGAGAGATTCATTCTTCATGGTTTGGCCTCACTTAAACTGCTGCTCGCTGGCTTTCTGCTGCTTTCTGCAGTAAGCTATTCAGACTTCAACAGTTAATTATAAGTAAATACATGTTATGAATAAATAATAAATAAAAACAATATAAATATGTTGGGTAAAACTTTGAAAAGTAAAATTACAGAATTAAAATAAATAATAAATATAATTTCCCAATGGGGGAAACAGTGGAAATGCCATAGGAAAAGTTGGAGATAAAAGATAAAATGTTAAAATTAAATAAACGAGAATAAAATATAAGGGCTTAGTTAATGACTCAAGTAAAAGGGGGGGGGGGGGGGGGGGGGGGGGGGGGTGTGTCTATGTTTGGAACTGATATTTTAAAAGTAGTAAAAAGTACATTTAAAAAGCAAAGCTCCCTGCGATCCTCCCAGTACGACATTGAATGTCTGAATACAGCACACAAATGCAATCTGATGCTGAACATTTTACTGTGCACACACTGTGTCTCTCCAGGACAATGCTGAGCCCTGTTCTAACAGCTTTGAGTAAGCTAATTAGCTTTTGATTGGTTTTGGTTTGTAGACCTTGCTTAAAGTGGATGAATGGGTGAATGGGTTTGATAGCCTGATGTTGTGGGTTGGCATGAGCCCATAAGCATTTTTCTTTACTATTTTGTCCCACTTCGCTACCACTTTGGTAGGATCAGGGGTTGCGTTAACTGAGAATTTCCCATCATTTACCGATTTTTAGAAGCTTTGATGGAAAAAATCCAAATGCCATCCATCATTTTGACAGATAAAAAATATTGCTGCAAATGTGTTAAACACTAACTGACTGCAGTCTGAACAGTCCATTGTAGTTCCTCGCCACGCCTTGCTGTGGTGCTGTCAAGTGAGCACTTCAAGAGGATGCGAGAAAGGAGGAAGTTTTAGGGCCTCTGCAGTGGTGCACATTTTTCAGTACTGGAGCCACAGTCTTTCAAATAGAACCTTTAAGTTTTGACTTAGTTTAATGAATGAAAATTCATAATTTACCAGATATGTTAATACAGCCCTGTCAAAGGCAAACAATAGCCTCAATGACATGAGAACTGAAAAAGCACCATACGTGTTTGTGTCATCTAAATACATTTTGTTCAAGCATGTTAAACAATTTCATGGATGAGGTAATTACTTGGAAATTTTGATAACGGTTAGATAGACAGCTTGACAAAGATCTCACTGCCCATTAAGTCTAGCAAGATTCTTTGATACATTATTTTGTTTAGCAAACGGTAGAGCAAGGCCATGGAATTAAAACATTTTGTTTAAGTTGTTTTGCACTTTGTTTTAAAGGCAATTGATCGCCCCCAATTTTATTTTCAACAGTAGATGAGCAAAGACAGCGAATTAAAACTTTTGTTGTTTGAATAAACACGTTCTTTACTTTGTATTGCATATGCGTAATTATTGTGGCTGTAAGGGAGCCGCTAGTAGGCATAATTCAACCTAATAATTTTCATTATGAATGACTTATATGTTGGACTTATGTATTGGAATTAAAATGTTATAATACTGACATCCATTCCAAAAATGCAATGACATAAAATCAGTAAACATTAAAACAAACTTGACTGGTATAAATAGACAGATCAGATGTTGTTATCGGGCAGACAAGATGTTGTTATCCAATGGGAAGAATTATTATTTTAGGGCATGGAGCACTTGTGATGACAATATTGGCAGGAAGAAGAAGTTTGGGGCGTTATAGTGTAGATGTGTTAAGTTGTATCTGGATTCTGTGTGTTTACATGAGGTCAGAAGGTACCATCAAAATTAAATTGGTCTGTATTTTTATTGAAATTCGGAATCACGCCAAACGTAAATTTAAAGAAGGCCTGTTTACCTAGCCAGCTATAGAATTTGACTAACGTTACCCATCCTAGCTAGCCAGCTAATTTGCTGCATGTTAGCTAGCTAGCTACCTAACGTACGTGTCCATTTTAATGCACGTGGCACATGTCTTCTGCACACAATGCTTCGAGTCAAGAAGTGTTGCTCCCTCCAGATTTATCCTCTGACGCTGCGCTCAAAATTCAACTCAATTTAATTTATCTGATCATAAACAACCCTAAAAATAGTGTTTGGATTAAAAATACTTAATTTATCTTATCTTATGTTGACTTCAACACTTCCCATTAACTGCCATTTCTTAATGACAATTAGGACAGTGGAAATTGCAAGCTCAAGGACATAATTGCTGAATCTGGAATATGATCTTGACTTGACGAACCTTGACGTGAGCTGCTAGTCTGCTCCTCTAGCCTGTTGTCGATAATCTATGAATGCTTATCTATATTTTGCTTAATATTCTAGTTTGTGGTCTTATCTATTTGAACATAAATGGTCTGTGTTTGTGTTGTCAGACTTCAGCCATCGAGGATGCAGACAATGACATCGCAAGCACTGTCATGGGGATTTACACAATCCGCAGAGATGGGAATTCTACAGAGCCTGAGGATGTGGGGGATTGTGATCGAGGGCATCAAGGTCATGAGAAACCTCGGCAGTGTCATCTTGGGCTTCATCGTGCTCTTCGGGCTCATTTATGCCCTTGATCTAAGCTTTCCCGACAACCTCAAGTACGCCTTTGAGTTTGTCCAGAAGATCATAATGGACTTGAATGGACACAAGTTCAATGCAAAGATCCAGCAGCTGAAAATCAAGATGTTTAGATGACGGGTGCACAGAGACTCTTGGGATACTGAGTAAAAAACACACACACAACAAACACATCACTACATGACCACCAATCGCTGAAGGACGATTTCACATGTACACAGACTTTTTTCAGCATGTAGATCGATTTCCCTCACTATACCTTAATAAAACACACACGCACGCACGCATCGGTACATCACAACATTGTTCATGTGAAATCGTCGTTGAGCAGAGACATTTTTTCTGCACTTAGACAGAGTTCCCTCAGTGTAGCTCAGTAAAACACACACACACACACACGCACGCATACATCATCACCACATTGCTCAAGGACGATTTCACATGCATAGACATAGGACATGACATATTGAGGCCTCTTCTTTTGTGTTTGTAGTTACTTTGCTCTGACATGTTAAAAAATGTTACTGTTGAAGCTACAGTATATGGATCTTTGGAGTTCTGAGCTCAGTCAGGCTCTGACTTTTTGTGATATTTTCTTGCACGCTTTATTTGCTTGCTCATTGACAATTTCACTGAGACATTATGGACTTTATGGGCACTTAGAATGAGTTCCCTCAGTGTACCTCAGTAAAACACACACGCACGCATAAGGACATGACCACATTGATCAAGGACAATTTTACATGCAAACACATAGTATATGTTATATTGAGGCACCCTGATTTATTTTCTTTTGATCGTTTCTTTGTTCTAACATGTTATAAAATGTTATTGGTGATGCTATAGTATATGAATCTTTGGAATTCTGAGCTCAATCTGGTTCTGACTTTTTCTAAGTGATATTTTCTTGCTGACAGTTTCATAGTGATTGGTGTACACATGCACAAAACATGATGTGCCTCAGTAAAACACACATACACACCCATCAGTACATGACCACATTGTTCATGCAGGTTGCTAATATTGCATTTGAGTTGGTCTAGTCAACAGTATTCTTGCATTCTATACCAAAAATAAAATAAAATGGTAATCTTTGTGTTGCAACTACTGGGGCTTGTTTGTATTTTACTATTTTTCAATTGTAAATTATGACTTTATATAAACGCCTGAACCAGGTTTTCTAGGGGAACAAATGTTACCTTTAAATCCAATTATATTACTTTGGACAAAATCAATTGTAGCCATGTTTAATCAAAATACTTTGGAAGAACTCAATTACATTACCTTACATGGATATACTTTCTTTGATTTCGGGGCTACGCATAGTTATTGGATGGAAATCCTGCCCTCAGCTGAATTGTGTTCATCCAATGGATTATTTTTTTGAGTGACAGAAGTAAATTTTCTTCAGGCCTGAGAGTCTGTGGGCATTGTGGTTATTTCTATTAGAAACCCTGGAAAGTGCCAGATTCTCGGTGCAGTATAGATATGGGGCATCCCCCCACCAAGCCATTAACTTGGCATACCTGTCATCCCAATATATATAGTATGTTTTTTCCTATTGAACTCTATGGAAAAATAAGCCAGAAGAAACAACCCTTAAAGTGATCCATCCATACTGCATATCTGGCAGAAGAGTGATGGTTTGAGGCTCATTTGATACCTCAGACCCTTGATGACTGACAGCCATTTAGCCAACCATGTGTTCCATACTATCCCTGTGTAATTTATAGCTTAATCTAGTCCCACCCCCAAATTCCCACAGAGATCCATTCAAATGCAGAGAGGTTATAGTATTGCTTGTAAGAGTACCTGAAAATAAGCGGAGCCTTATACTATATATTACTTATTTTTATTTGTATTGCAAGTGAACTTAATCAGCTGAAATTGAAATATTCTTCCACGGCCCTTTGGGCAAATTGTTTTAGCGTTTTCAAGCAAAACTCTGGTTGATAGTTCTATTTGAACTGTTGTGAAGTAAAAACCTATCATCTATGAAAACTGGAAAAAAATTCTTCCTTCTCATTTTTATACCATAGGCCTACAATCAGCACACATTTAGGTTATTTTTGTCATTACATTATTTAATAAAATTGCATGAAATCATAACGCAATCAAATTTACCTCCCCTCTGTCTTGCTATTTAAAATGGTTTCGTAACGCAGTGTAGCCTATTTTAGGAAATTGCATTTCAGATTTGTATCATAAAATGGGCACATCTGAAAAGATACCATAGATGTATATGGAGATTGCTAGATCTAACTTGTCATATCTAATAAATTTTGCTGGATAAAAAGGTTTTAATACACAGATTAATGTGTCTTGTGAAGTACCTTAACCTCTTAATGCCAAACGCCCCCTAGCGGTAACGCCGGCGTGACGGAAATTATTACATTATACATTTCATTAATTTAATAATATATAATAAACTGCTCACCTCAATATTTTGATTAAATATCCTTAAGATATATCCATTCCTTCTGGGAAAGTGGTTTTTAAGCCCAAAACGTCGGAATAAAACTTCGTAAATAACGTTGGAAACTCGGACCTAATTCTCAAACATGTATTGCAGCTTGATGTCACACCATAAACAATGTGCTGGTAAACTGTTCTGCTTAATTGTATTTCACAAAACTTTGGTTTGAAAAATCATTATACCTTTAGGCTTCAAGAAAAAATACTTTAAAACTTTCATACGGCTGTATATTATTTTTTTCCAATTTTAAACCGACTTGTGCTTTTTTGCACTTGATTACGACTCGTTCGGCTGTGTTCACTTTGGCATTGTGAAACTCAGCCAGTTTCTGGAGTACCAATCCCATGGCTTAGTATATGTTAGCCAGAGTAGTTTTGAACATGCTTGCAGAGATTTATGCAAAACCGTCGTCAATTGGGTGTATTTCTTTGACTGATAGCACAATAGGCCTATCTGAAGTGGGAAAAACCGTCTTCCACCCGCCTCCACTCTGAGTATTATTTGCTTTCCATTGGGTTTTAAAACTGTCTGTCAAATATTCCAGGCAATAGCCAAGACTCTTTTCTTTGAAACAAGCCGGCTATTGAATACAATAGCCGTCGTAAAAAAGGAAATCGAGCCGTGCGTATGAGGAAGTGGCGACCACGCGTAATTATCGAACCAAAATGGCGCAGTGTTTTTACCTTGTAGCGTAGCTCGCTACATTCCGTTTAGCAAAGCACAATTAATTAGGTAAGGCCCGCAGTTACATTTTTTACTTTAGAGTATTTTTGATACAGTTTTTGTGTAGTTATGTCAAGATTTTTGAGGCGTTTATCCGTGCACCAAGTGCTAGACGAACTGGATAAGCCAGAAGATGTTTTTGCCGAGGGAGACTCATCCTGTCTCAGTGACGCTGAATCCACTGATGACCGAGATGATGTTGCTGACATGTAAGTTGTTTTATCATACTAACAGTGTTATGCTATAAAAGCATTGAATTTCGCCATGGCAGGTAACGTCGTTAGGGCTGGTGGTATTACCGATTTTTCGATATACCAGTGTGAATTCACGCAATGCCATGCGGGTTCGTAATTACATTGTCAACTGTATTTTATTGTTTTCAATTAATATTACAAATTGCACATTCCAACGGTATGATAAATAATTTATGAAGTAAACTTAGGGTGTATTGTCTGTGTTGACAAACTCGCACGTGTTACGTGGCGTTGCCAACAACACAGATGTTTGGTGTAAGCATCGAAGGAAATTTAGCTGCAATGCGTGAATCCCTGTGTTTCTTCTGTGAAGCTAACTAACCTTATATACTTATGCATAAAATCGGTCCCTCTCAGCTAAATTAATATAGATAGTATTGCCTTTACAGTGGCAAGCTAGCAAGCATCCCTGTGTTTTCCTGTTTATTATAGTTTATACGAGTATTAGGAATGGAAGTGTGGTGTTGCTGATTTGCCCACAGCTTACTGTGAACTACAGTCGACATTCATTGCTAGGGATAGCTGCTACATTATGCGAAGGATGTGCTTTGCCTTGTCTGTTCTGTAGTGATCTTGATGTCTCTGTGCGCACTTACTGTACGTCGCTTTGGATAAAAGCGTCTGCTAAATAAATGTAATGTAATGCAAGCAAAATTACAGGTAACAAGCAGCTAGCTATCTATTTGTGTCTGAGATGAGCTACTAAAACGATTTGTTTGAGTGTGAAATGGCTTCTGGAAGTGTTTAGTAAAGTCATTGTTCCACCTGAGTAAATTGTTCTGTATGCAGTACAGAAGGCTGTGCAGGTAAACAAAATGGTAATTTATGCATGGTATGAGGGAGAGAACATGATAACATGAGGGAGTACTTGTTGATTATTATTATTGTTGATTGTTGTTGTATAAGGGGGACTAATGGGTATATCAACATGGTGGACAATTCCATGGACAGGGTTAGTGGGATTTGTAATGATGCAGATTGCTCTCCTGAGGGAATGTGTAGTCTAAATGGCTTCTGTATGAATGGTTAAATAATCTCTCCTCAACCTCCACCCCCATGTTTTGATCCTTTACCTTTTTTTGTTTTTAGTTCATTTTTTTTAGCTTTTTGGACCCTGCCATTTTGTACTTTCTTTGTGTAAATACGGTAACTTCAGCAATTAGAGGCAAGGATCTTTTTATTTGTTACAGCAGGGGTGTTTTTATTTTTTATCTAGGAAACTGGTGGACTTTTGATTTTTTATCCACTGCACTTTTAGTAGTACACCTTAGTGCACTTGTATATAGTTGATATATGTTTGTCATGTATAAAGTTTTGCCTCCTAAAACCCAACCCCAACGTCCCTGTCATAGGAGGGTGGCAACAGAATAAAGGACAGGACTGGCAAGCATTAATGTGTAGGGAAGTTTCATACTATTCCCATTATTCATTTGAAAACCTGTTTGCACATTCCTGGACTCATTTCTGGCTAATGGGGCTCTGGTGAAATACACAAGATTCACTGTGCTGCTACATGGGTTTTGACAGCTTTTTGTAACCTTGGGTAGTTAGTTGTGTAATATGCAGAACACCAAGAACACATCTAAAAATGAACTTTTATTGCCAATATTGACAAATTATCTCATTTTATTGTAAAAACCTAAAAAATAAATCATATTGAGACCTTTCTGGAACATTGCCATTTTTGGCACATTTGGCACCATTTGGCACCATTTGGATAACGAAAAAGGTTCACCTGAAAAAAACCCTGTAAAATTTGAATGGTTTGAGATATTGACACCAGATTGTTACCAGAGGTAGGCAGCATATTGATGAATCAGATAGAGGAGTCATTTCCTTGATTTCATTTGTAGCTCCCCAGGTAAAAATTCTTAAACTTGAATGTAGGTACCCGTTTTTTAGTTTTTTTTATATTTTCTGTACATAAATTGTTGTAGTTAAGTATCAAAAACTGGATTTCTATGAGTTCTCACTGCTTAGTCGTAATACTGCAGGTGTCTGCTTTAATAAAAGCCATGAACCATATTTGTACCATTTATAGTTTTTGAGATAACCACCTTTGTTTGTCACTAGTGAAAACAGGCAAAATTTGGCCTATTTTGCCCTCGGTAGGAAGAGGTTAATTGCATTCACAACCAGCCGGCTTGTTGACCTTCCTATGTTACGTTAATATTTACATACTGAATAAATAATGCACCTCTAACCACAAAAAAATGTTTTGCTAGGTTAGGTTTTTGAAACTAAGATATGTGCTCAGTTCAAATATTTTAATCTGCAGATGTAGGCTAATGTAAATTACTTGTTTTATTAATCAGCTGTTATAACATGTTGCTATGGTTACTATTCATAAAAGAAATCTGAAATCTATGGCTCTGGCAGTAGATAGTTTTAAAAGACTTGATTAAACAATGCACATATAAACATCAAACTGCTTAGCTAACACCAATGTAACTATATAGTTACCTAGCCACGTATTGCATTTTCATTATCTTAAAAACAATGACAAAATTGTATCGTAGCCCAGCTATTCTGCAGTTGTCATGGTTTGGCAGCCTCTCCACGGTCGTTCTTTCGGAGCCACGTGAGGGCGCACTTGTGTTGCTTTTCTGCCGTCCGTGCCGTGCTTTCGCTTCCACTGAGTACTCATCCGACGCACCCGTTTTAGGTTCCTGCTGGCTATATAAGCTCTGTGCTTCTGTGTTCCGATGCTTCTGTGTTATTGTCGCCACAACACTAAGCCGGTAAGGTATAGGAGACTGCATTCCTTGTTGATACAAATAAGCAACGCAGTATTTCTCAGTTTAGAATCGAGTTAGGATTTTGATCTTAGTGTCTTTTCTGTTTCCTTTATTCACTCGTTTCTCAGTTCTCCTTTCCTTGTCTTCCTCTCGGAGGAATTCCTTTGTTTATTTATTTTTTCAGTTACCTCGTTTGTCTAAGCCTTTTTGTAGTACTAAGGGCTAGAGGTAATTTCTTTTCTTCCTTTCTGTTGTCTAAATACTCAAGCCTACGAGTTTATTTCGCCCGATATTATCTGGGTCGCTATCATTTATCTTTATTTCTAATACCTCCGTCCGCACTCTCCGGTATTGAGAGTGAGAGGTATTTTCCTCAGTTTCTCTGCTCGGCTCTATCTCGAGCCTTCACCCACTTATTCTGGGCTTATTTTGTGTTGGCGCTACGCCAGGAGCTTTATTCCCCTGTTCCTTATTTTTTCTTCTCCATTCTCTGAACCCTTCCGCTCTTGTGGTTTCTACACACTTTCAGATTCCCTCTATGTCGTGTCTGGTCCTCCGAACCCGACTCCCCCTTATAGAAGTACTATTTTCGACCTACGAGGCAGCATACGTCTGCTGTCCAGTAGTCACAGAGGGAAAGAAAGTAGCTTATTTTACTTTATTAATTTTATTTATTTATTCCACTTATTTTGTTGAATGTTTAGATCTCAGAATTAATTGGTTATGATGCAAGTTTGCCATTCCCATCCATAGGTTCATTAGCTGGCCATGAATTTAGAACAGTTGTCAAACATGACCCGAACGTGCATTATATAGAAATAATCACCACCCATTGACCAGAATCGAGTATTCACCCAGATCACGGTATATGTTTGTTTATTTATTTATTGTAAATTTAGAGAAAACAGAATGGCAACAAACTCTTGGGCTGCAAATAGAGAAGCTGTTCTAAGAAATCACAGTGTCCCTGCAGACAATTAGAAACCCGCTGGCTGCAGCGATGCAGAGAACCCTACTGCATATCACTCAGGAGAAAAGCTTTCTTCATCCACGCTTCCTCTTCCTTTTGTAAGGGAATACAGAGAGGTACCTCGTTCTTTCGTTGGGGAAGTCTTTGTACCTCAGAGGAAATGGAAATAGATATGGAAGGCAGAGTAAGAGGTAGTCATTTCTCATCATAGGGATGTATAGACAGCTGAATCCAATTTCTTACCCCCCCCCCCCCCCCCCTCTTTGTTGTGCTACACCACAGTGTGAAGTGTGATTATGAAAAAAACTCGCAAGGCAAGTCATAACAGGGTCATTACATAACCATTTAAGTAAAACAAAGCAAAATGGAACAATATTGTGTTATTGTATTCCTTTTTTTGGAGCTAAGAGAGGAAATGAAAATAAATATGAAAGGCTTTCTAATTATTATGGCAAAACATAATTAAGCTGTTCACTATGAAACTATTGATGTGAAACGAAAGATTAAATTTACTCCAGTTTTTATTAAACACTGGTAATCTTCCTTTATTAAACATGTTTTTACCCCCTTTCCTCCCAATTTTGAATGCCCAATTGTAGGCACCAGCTACGTTCACTTCTATAACATATGCTATCGATTCAGGAGAGGGCAGACAAGCAAAAGTGCTCCCCTAAAAAACACGCGGTGCCAAGCTTCTGCTACTTTTCACACCGCAGTTTTCACACAGACACAGCCAGAAAAAGACTCTTCAAGTGCTGCTTGAGCAAGCAGACTATGGGCTACTGATTGACCGGGGACTGTGGGACCAAACATGCCCATGTTCATCCTTATTTGACTGGCTACATAATTTGGATAATTTGCATTTAGACATGGGTCATATAATTATTTGAAACCAGTATTTTCACCAATATTCAGAACAAAATTATTAATTGCATTACATTACCTTTACAGACACTCTTACAAAAGTAACAGAGTGACTTACAAAAGTAGAGAACATCAGGCTTACTTTTGGAAATACAAAGGGGACAGAAGGCCCATGTTTAATCAAGTGTACAGTTAGCCAAACAAACCAACAATGTGTATTTTAAACCTTTGCACGATTGTAAATTTGCTTAACATACGTTTCACTGAACATTCACAGGAAGATTTTTTTTGAAAGAGTCTGAAAGAGTTAAAGCCCTTCAACTAAATACTTGACACAGGTCTGCTTGCATTTTCATTTGCGGCTGATACTGTGTTTCCACTGGCTCCTGATTTGTTGTGTCCCGCGGGGTTTGTGGGGGCGCCTGTTGTGAAAGGGAGTACTGCGGCGCGTGTACCTGGCTGAGATTATGAGGTACGCCTCATCAGGCCTGTACAGCAATCACCCATCTGCCAGCATCCGATGCCTGAGAACATTCATCTGAACATGTTACTAAACAAACTATAAGAAATAATATGGAAGAACCGCCTCTGGTAAATTGGCAAAAATCGATGCTTCCACTTTATGTTGTGGGTTTCTGCTTTTACTACTTTTGTGTTTGATTCTTTTAACAGCTACTATTGGCTGTGACTCTAATGACGTGGTATCAGCTCTTCGCTGGCCAAACATTCTGTTTACATTTACGCAAGTCTCTCTGGTTAAGGAGGTCTGCTAAAGGCCTGAATGTATATGTGATTGTTTTTTTTAAATTGTCAGTAACCTGCAGTGAACTACCTGACTTCAAATGGGTTAAGTATTGCACATAGTTATTTGGCCTGGTCCAGTCCCCCAAGTGCCCTCTGGGGGTATGAGCGGGCTTGGCGAGCGACCGGTGTGGAAGCCGAGCCACAGAGCGGGAGTTTAATGACCGATCTCTGGGATCGTTTCCTGCACAGTAATCGCTCACCGGCGAGCCAGCAGTCACTCGTGGGCCCTGTCTGGAGGGTTTCCCCCACGTGGCTGCTTGGGAGCAGGGATTAATCAATGAGGTGCTGCGTAAGACAGTATATATTTAGGAGAGTCGTGGCATGGCATATGACCTGCATGTTAAATTAATGGGACTTCCAAAGTCACAAAAAAAAAAAAAAAAGAACCTGAATTTGACACTCACTAGCGTTGACACACAGCATTACTCAAGTCTCCCAGCGCTAAACCTTGAAGGGTTACCCCCAGTAGAAAACAGAGCATACCACATATTTTATATAGTAATTCAAATGTTTATTCTTTAATGGTGTGCAGCAATTGGGAAATTGAGGATTGCCATCTCAGTGTACTAGATTACAGCACATTACATCAGTGCATTCATTGTGTCGTGCCATTGTTGCAACGTTCTGGTTATGCTCTTGGGTGCATTCATTTGTTGTGTTTGGGTGCATTCATTTCTTCACGTTTCCAGTTTCAGGAGAAATTCAGCTTCCTCTTTTGAATCCCCATACACAGGAGCCATATATGGCTGCATTTGAAAAAGCAGGCATGGAGACACGGTCAGCAAAAAGAGCTGCAAAAGGATGAAAATGAAGTGGGAAACGTTAGATTCACTTGACTGCCATCAAGAGTTGACTGTCATTACAGATGCTAATGTGGGTCACTGCATGGGTGAGCTCCAAATCTGGGCAAGTGATACTCTGTGGTGTCATGCACTTTATGTTTATATTATTCTGAATTTTGCCATATTCAGTCATTTGATTCCTCTCCAGGGGAACTTCCATGCATCCGAACCTCATTCTCCTGTGTGTTGCATGTCGGCCCTGTTCTAGAGATGCGTGGCTCACTGAAGGTGATGCCTGGGATTTTATTTCATTTTTTTTTAAACACGTTTTTAAAGGCTCCCCAGGGCTGCCCAATGTTCTGTGGAAATCCGACTGTCAGTCCATCGTAGAATTTGATGCGATCATACATCTTCTGGAGGTAGTATCCTTTCATCTGTGGCCGGTGGATGGCTGGATTTGCAATGATGAGTGAAGCAGCAGCACATATTAAGTGGCTTTTATCTGCTAGTGACATGGCCTTCGCATCAAATCTGAGTGCAACTGCTTTAATTAAGTAAGAGCGAGAGGCGTGAACTCCAGACTGCAAGCTTCAACACTGATAAAGTGACCACCCATGCGATTACAGAGGTCTTCCTCCCCAGTCTTATATTTGACCTACTAAATCATTTTTAACAAAATCACTTTTTAAATATATGAAACGCATCTTAGATTCATCCTTAAGGATCTTCCATTGCCTCTTATCCAATCTCTGTTAAAATGTTAAATTAAGCCACTGCTGGGTGTTTCTTCTTGTTAAGACACAGTTCCAGTGCACAGATAGGCTCCACAGTCTGGTTTTGAATGTGTCAGCAGCCTGTGGCTGGCAGCCCCGCAGGGTAAAAGCACTCAGGGAGGAAGGGTGTCAGCCAGCTGGGATGAGGTTGTCTCATCCTGCACCAGCGACCTCGTGCTGGTCATTCTGGGACTTGCAGTTCGCCTGTCGAGCTGTACATGAAGTTTGCTCCTCTGTGAGCCTAGCCGTCATGTGCAAAGAAGCGGCAGTGACATCACATGCTTCTGAGGAGAGTACACACTTGTCTGCGCTTTTCTGATTCATCAATATAGGTTGCGATGAGTGTTGCAGCGTGAGCATTATAGAGCATTCCATCTTGTTGAGAAAAGACATTCAAAATTCTAATAAAAGCTGTTATTTTAACAGCTTTATTTTGATGCTCTGCATCACTTTTATTGTGTGAAAAAATCTGTTTTTTATGATTATACCATTTTATTCCTAGTCCCCGATGCACTACCCGTTATTGCTATTCAATTTCTCAGGTGTTCAGAATGTACAGTATATAGTCCATAAATCATGGACTGAACATTTCTCTAAATAAAACATTTAAGCTTGAGCAGTCCCAAGCCACTCCCCAATTATCAAAAAAAAAAAAAAAAAAAGCTGCTGCTTTATCCAATGCATGATCACTGCAATTAATCTTCTTAAAGTTATGCTTTGATGAACACAATCCCACAAGCCCAGGTACTAGTGCAGCAGCTGATGTGTGCAGGGGAATGGGGGAGCCTCATGCGGATCTTGCACTCTTAAATTCAGTCCAGGCATTCAAAAAAGAAAAAAGAACAAAAAGTGCTGCATTTTTTAATCAGAAACAAGTCTGGTTTCTATCTCCGTATGAATCCAGGCTGACACCTGGCCCACCAGCAGTAAGATATTTGCAAGGTTGGCGCATTTTCCTGCCATGAATCCAGACAGCTACTAATGCTTACTGTCAATACTGGATTTATGCCCTTTTCAGGGTGGATTTTTCTCTCTTTTATTAAGTGTGTGGTGGCCATACAAAAATAAATTTAACCTGCTGCCACCCTGCCTTCTTTAATTTCAGTGGGTATACTGGAAGCAGCAGCATAATTATTTCACATGGGAAGACTCCACACAGCTGAATCCATATGAAGTTTACCCATCGTTATTCACAATATGCTCTGCGAAGCATATAATAAAGCATGATGAACACTTTATGTGACCGTTATGAGAGCGAGAGCAAAAACAAAGTCACAGCGACGTGGCTGAAAATTTCTGTTGTGTTTTGTTTATTTTTCCTTACAAAAATATAGGTCTTCTGGCAAATTTGTGTCAAACCTTTGGCATTGTTGTCGCAAGTTTTCGGCATATTTTCACATGCAAATTAGCTTCATGAACTGCCATTCACGTCTGGCAAAGTTTGTAGTTCACCACTATTGGCAAACTCTGACAAACCTCTGGCAACATTTTGTGGAAAACTATTTAGTTTGTGGCAAATGTGCTACATATTAGCTGCAAGTTTGCAGCAAACTATCCAGTTTTGTAAGGGTTGTCTTTATTATTTTAGTTTATTATTTTAAAATGTACATTTCAGCAATTGCTATTGTTTAAAAATACTAATAAGCAATGTATTGTCTAACTGACCTAGCCTTAAGATGTAGCCGTAGGTTATTGTGTGTACTCTACTCAATGTTCCTGTCTATGGATAGCTGCTACACTATGATAGAAATGTGCTTTATCTGACCTGCTTTGTAGTTACTCCAATGACCTTTGATATGCACTTATTGTATCGCTTTCGATAAAAGCATCTGCCAAATGAATGTAATGTAAATTTCTCTTAATAAAGAACCTGTGTCCGGCTCTTCTGTCCCTCACTGGAGTGTCAGCATGTGGCAGTTGTGCTTGTGTGCATTTTACTTTGTATTATGAAGATACATTTAACAAAATATAAAATGTGTTATATTCAGCTCACAAAGCATTATGTCAGTGAGGTAAGATAATTATGGTACAGTTGATTCACTGTCCCACTCATCCAGAACTGTCTGTTTGCATAAAGTATTTGTCCATTTCTGTTACAATAAATCCTGCCCTGTATCCCATCATGTATATTCCTGCTTATTGTTCCCCTGTCTAGCGTAAATAAAAATAGAAAGGAAACTTCAACATTAGCTGTTATTGTTACATGTATGTGTGCTGTGTTATCTGCTAATGTGTCATTCGCAGCACCAGTTTGAGCAGTTAGCAATGGGTGGTGTTCACAGTCAGGCTGAAAAGGACGCAGACATTTGACGTGTCAAGTCTTTGTCATGAACCAAGTGACATTTATAATTACATTACCATCTCCTCAGTGGCCAGGTTCAACACAGGTAAACTGCTGGAATTTATTCTGTTGATGCATCTCCGATTGACAGACTGCTTCCTCCGGACATCCAATAAGGTTTTCAGGACCCACTGGACCTGTTGTTTGCAAATCTATAATGGCCCATCCGCCTTTAGTAATCTACTGTTTAATTCACCTCTGTGCAACTCCAATTCCTGGTGTTACTTTGACTAATTGTTCCCTGATGACTCTTGCTTGTATGAACACCCCACCCCTTTTGTGCCTGTGGGAATCCGGTTTATTGACAAACAATCGGTGGGTACATGCTGGGGGCAAGACCTCCTTGGACATTAATTGTGCAGTGCCATTCTTTAGGACGCCCTACGAGAACAGCATTCTTTCAGTACCACACCACCTCAAAGCACTTTTTAATCCAGGCGCACCAGCCATGCTGCACAGTCAATGTGTCAGAAGAGTAGCATACACTTCACACTCAGGCAAACTGCAAGCGCCGGATTGGCCATCTTGGGCAAGGATACGGCCAATTACAAGTCTCCTTACAGCCAGAGCCAGCGCTGGCTCAGTCAGGACTGGGTTCCAAATAGTGGGGTACATCATAGCGCTGAGGATTAGTGGTTTATCCTGGATGTCTGGGAGAATTTTCGGTATCTTGGATCAATTCCTTTTCAATTAAGTCAGTTCAGGAAAGTAATTGCAATTCGATTCATCAGTTAAAAAAACCCTCACAGAAAATTATGGCCATTTTTTTGATTGAATTTCAACTGAACTGGAATTAACCCAAGCCCTGATTTACATAAAGGAAGGTGCGAATTAGGGGGGGTTTGGGGGGATCACTTCAACTTCAGCGATTTCAACGTGTGACCCGCGAAGGAATTAAAAAAACTAAAGGTTATGGGAGTTTCTAAAAATTACATGTACTAAGTAATTTTAATAGTGATTTGTAAACTATGTTTCTCGGGCCCTATCTGAACCATATGAAACAATTTCTCGAACACCACTAAACCTATACCATTTCTTAACTGTTAATGTTCCCTGAGTGTCTAATTTTCAAGGTATTCGCTGTGAAGAGAGAGAACGTAAGTAAGTAGGCTATTCGAAATGAAGTCTCGTACTTAAATGGGATTTGTGTTAAGTGCCCCAACAATTCATATGACATTTACTTACCAGGGTGGGAAATTAACTTTCTGCCAGCGACAATGGCTGGTAGATGCCAAATTTTACCAGCCACCCATAAATTTTACCAGACACCTTTTTTTTTATTTTTTTTTATACATTACGCTAGAATAACATTTCAGAATGCATTCATATTTAGTAGCTCTAATAAAATAGTATTTATTATATCATGTATTACAGGTCAAACAGTCAAACACTTTGTATAAATTTATTACATACATTTCATATAGTCTATTATCTAATATTAGATATGTTTTTCTGAACGAACAGATGCCAGGAGGCCTAACGTTAGAGCGAGCTGTCCGGAGATATCACGTTTACCTTAGAGTGTATTGGCAAAGGTATTAGTCAGTTGCTAAACAGACCATCTGAATTGGCGGGGGGAAAAAAAAAATCACTGCTTGTTTCTTTGATAACTTGTAAACAATTATGTAAGAAACATCTCATGGATGCGCTGGGACGCATCGTCAGTGATGTGACCTGGGGTCATCGGGTGTTTCAGGTCTCACAACATCTGTTGCGTCCCAGCAGCAACCCACGGATCAGCCCTCTTAATCCAAAGCCACCTTGTGGCTTTCTCTGCGGCTTTGCTCGCGGATCGAATGGCCCTCTTCTTGGCTACTCCTGTAATGCCCAATCGATTGAGGACTTTGCAGAGTGAGCGTCCTGCAAAGCCTCTGCAACCCACTTCTATGGGCTCATAGAATGTCCTCCAGCCTCTGTCCCTGCACTTCTCCACCAGTTCCTGGTACTTGGCGCGTTTCCGCTCATTGGCTTCCTCAATACGCTCTTCCCAGGGCACTGTAAGTTCCAGCATGATAAGTTGTTTTGAAGCCTCAGAGGTGATGATCATGTCTGGCCGGAGTGATGTTGTTGCGATGTGCTGAGGAAACTTCAGCTGCTTTCCTAGGTCAACCTGCAGCTGCCAGTCAGAGGCTGTGTGGAGGAGGCCTGTTGTTGTTTTTAGTTGTGCCCAGGGTTTCTCTCCAGCTTTGACAAAGGTGATTGCCTTCTTTGGGGCAAGATGGTGTTTGCTGATGCTGATGGCTGAGGCTATACTCTCAGCAACTGCCTTAAGCACCTGATCATGGCGCCAACGAAAGCGGCCATCTGCAAGAGCCTTTGGGCAGCTACTGAGGAGATGTTCTAAAGAGCCTCTTCCAGAGCAAAGAAGGCAGGAAGGTGTCTCGCTCTTTCCCCAGACATGGAGGTTTGCTGGGCTTGGCAGGGCATCGTAGACTGCTTGCACAAGGAACCGAACGCGATGGAAGTCTGCCTGCATGATGTTCGACCAGGTGATCCTGCGCTGCAGTGTACTCTCCCACCTTGTCCATGCTCGCTGCTGCCAGAGTCCCACCGCCCTGCTCACTCACTCTTCCTCCACGCCTGCTCGGACCTCTTCCTGGAGTAGATGGTGTCTCCCCTTGCCCTGGGCCTTGCCAACCTGGGTCTTTGGGAAGTAGCCCAAGCCCGCTCTGCCAGTTGCCATGTTGCCAACCAGTGCCTTTTGCCTCAGGCGTGACTCTGCCACCTCCACTGCCTTCTCCGCCCTCCATTTCCTTCCTGTTCTCACCTCGATGCTGGCTGATGACACCTTACAGTCCCTGGAGTCCCTGTACTGTAGGGCTTCTCTTGTGCGTGCCACCATAAACTCTTCAGTGAGGCCACTGAAGGGTAGCTGCAAGGTGTTGCTCGTCCCATACAGTGCTGCGCTAGTGAGGCTGCGTGGAAGGCCCAGCCACTTCCGAAGAAAGCCACTGATCTTCCTTTCGAGGGACTCAACTGTTGTCAGTGGAACTGCATAGACCACTAGAGGCCACAGGACTCGGGGCAGGATGGAATGCTGGTAGATCCAGGCTTTAAAACCAGACTTGTCGACCTTGGTGAGCTAAGTTCCAAGCTCTTTATTGGACTTCTGAATGGCGGCAGAGTCTTTCAGGCTTGAGTCAAAGAGCTTCCCTAAACTCTTGACTGGTTGCTCTGTGATGGAGGGAATGACAGTTCCAGAGATTGCGAAATGGAATTTGTCAACCACCTTTCCCCTCTTCAGCACCATGGACCTTGCCTTGCCCAGGTGATGAGTCTCTCAAGTCCTTGTAGGATCCACCTGCTCCCTGGGACCGATGTTGTTGTGATGGTAAGGTTGTCCATATAAGCTCTTATTGGGAGCTGTCGTACGCCAAACTTGGTTAGGGGCCCTCTGCATTCCACCTCGGCTGAGTTAACCACCATGTTCATGGCAAGGGCGAAAATAATAACAGAGGTGGTACAGCCTGTTATTATTCCTTTCCCAAGACGATGCCAGTCTGATGTTTCTGACCCAGAAGTGACCCTCAGCCTGAAATTATTGTAGTAATCCAGGATCAGGTCCTTGATCTTACTGGGAACATGGTGGAGGTGTAGTGCAAGCTCGACCAGTTTGTGCAGTATGGACCCGTAGGCGTTAGCCAGGTCCAACCACAAAACAACTAGGTTGCCTCTGTTCTCATGGGCCTCTCTGATGAGCTGCGTGACTACACCAGTGTGCTCCAAGCAGCCGGGGACTCCAGGAATCCCACCCTTCTGCACTGAGGGGTCGATGTAGTTGTTCTTGAGGAGAAACTCGGTCAGTCTTCACGAGATGATGCTGAAAAACACCTTCCCTTCAACACTCAGTAGTGAGATTGACCGAAACTGGTTGATGTTTTTCGAGTTCTCCTCTTTGGGGATCCAAACTCCCTCAGCACACCTCCACTGGTTGGCAACTCTCCCCCTTCGCCAAATCACCTTCAAGGTCTTCCATAGGTGCCGGAGAAGCTCTGGGCAGTGCTTATACACCAGGTAGGGTACACCACTGGGGCCTGGAGTAGATGCTGAGCGAGCTGCCTTGATGAACTCCTCAACCTCCTTCAGACTCGGCTCCCTCTGATTGAACTCTGTTGTTGGGGGGGCGGGGCTAATGAGAGCTCTGTTGGGTTTGAGCTCTTGTTCCCTCATCGGATCGCTCAGGGTGTCCTGGAGGAAGCGATTCACTTCCTCTCTTGAGCACACAAGATGGCCAATGCACTTGTCCCCAAGCAGTTGTTTCGTAAAGCCAAAGGGATTAGCAATGAAGGCCGCTCGCTTCCTGGCTCTCTCTCTTCCCCGCCTCCTGTGCCACTCTGCTCTGCGAAGGGTCATCAGCTTCTTCCGCAAGATGTATTGCAGTTCTGCTAATGATTGCTTCTCCTCATAGATTTCTTGTACTGTTTCTTGAGGGTTCGAAGCTCCTGACGCAGTTAGTGTATTTTGGTGGCCCTGCGGTTCATGGTCTAGGTGGTGGTCTTGGCGTTACCCTTCTCTATCTGGCCAAATCTTTCTGAGGCATAGCTGACAATGATGGCAGTCATTGTTTGGATTCGACTGTCAGCATCTCCTTTGGCTGTGGCTTGAATGATGTTGGACACATCCTTGTCAAATTGCAGCCACCCACTCCGATTGCTGGCTGGGGGCCACTTAATCCGCTGCTGCGGAACTACTCTGTATGGATTGGGAGACTCTGGTACGTGGAGGGACTGGGCTCTGTGGAGTGACTCCTGGCCGGGCTCCTCCTGCGTCTCACCAGGTTCAGGACCTGTGCGTTGCACCTCGCTCTCCCGCTCCAAACATTTCATTCTGGCCTGGTGGATTCTTAGGCCATGTTGGTTCTTACACAGCTTTCCGCAAGTGCTTGTTATACTCATAGTCAGTCCGTTTTGATCTTATTTTCCAACAAACTAACCAATTATGTTAACAGACAATATTAAATTACCCCCGTTTTCATTCTGAAAGATTAGTTTCATAAATATGATATAGTGTATATAAAATTATAAGTTTTATTAGGCAAAAACGTCCAAAATCTATCTTTATATCGAGGTTATGACATAATACCATAGCTTATTTTGGGAAATAACCTAGGCTATTTCATTCATTTAACTTGTGAGCCAAGACTCGCAAAGTTCTGCTACTAACATTAGCTCTAGAAGAAACTCTGCAAGATAGGCTACTGGGTTCACCTACTGCTGAGATGCAGGGAGAAGCATATCATAGACTTTTCCTTGAACTCCAGCTAACTTATTCGCCTCTGGATATTCTAACAAGTGCTTTTTTTCTGTCTCACGTTTTGGCAATCAGAGAAAGAAACCTGAAGTTTTTTTATTTTTTATTCCTGCTTGTATCCACTTTGCTACACACCACTGTGGCGGGTAGGTTTGATTTATCCGACAATTCTGAAATCTACCCACATTTGGCGGGTGGCGGGTGCTAATTTCCCACCCTGTTACTTACGTAGTTTATGTAGTTTACCTGAGTGTTGCTGAATTGAATATATGATGCTGGATAGCTAGACTTATCCTGGTTCTCTGTGTCAGCTTGCTACAGCCGTAACTAACATTAGCTTGGCTACTATTATGGGCGCTCGCCCTCTCATTTGTAATCTTAACCTATGTCCAGTACAGTCGCCATTTCCACAGCGACCACCTGTTGCTCTTACGGCTGTAATACGTTGCGATTGTTATAAAGCACACGTACCTTTGTGTGTTTTTTTATGTGTATTTATGTGTATTACGCTACATACATTTATGCGTATTATGTATTGTGAGCACCATCATTCTTTGAACAGTGACACATGTTTTGTTATTTTGGTTCTGTGCTCTAGCACTTTGAGTTTGAAAGGATACAATGGCAATGAGGGTGAAGTGCAGACTTTAATTTGAGGGTATTTTCATCCATATAGGATGAACTGTTTACAAATTATAGAACCTTTTGTACATAGTCCACCCCGTTTTCGGGCATCAAAAAATATTGGACAGTTTAACATAATGTAATCATTTTTAATATTTGGTCGCATATCCTTTGCATCCCATGACTTCCTGATGTCTGTGACCCAACAATAACAAAAGACTCTTGATATCTTATTTTCTGGTACTCTTCCAAGCGATACTATAACTTTTCTGCATTTGAATGGATCTCTCTGGGAATTGGGTGATGGGACTAGATTTAGCTGTAAATTATGCTGGAACAGTCTGGAATACATGGTTGGGGAATTGGCTGTAAGTCATCAAGGGTCTGTGGTATGAAACAAGCCTTAAACCATCACTCTGCTGCCAGATATGCAGTAGATATGGATGGATAATTTGAAGGGTTTCTTCTGACTTATTTTTCCATAGAGTTCAATCGGAAAATTAAAGTTATCCATCCATCTCTACTGCATATCTGGCAGCAGAGTGATGGTTTGAGGCTCATTTGATACCCCAGCATAATTTAAAGCTAAATCTAGCCCCACCCCCCAATTCCCATAGAGATCCATTCAAATGCAGAGAAGTTACAGTATCGCTTGTAGGAGTACCAGAAAATAAGATATCAAGAGTCTTTTGATATTGTTGGGTCACAGACATCAGGAAGTCATGGCATGGCATGATATGCAACCAAATATTAAAAACTTATTATAAACTAAATTACTTTATTCTACATTATGTTAAACTGTCCAATATTTTTGATGCCCGAAAATGGGGGGGGGGGGGGGGGGGGGGGGGGGGCGCTATGTACAAAAGGCTCTATAATTTCTAAATGGTTCATCTGATATGGTATCCTTTCAAACTCAGTGCTAGAGTACAGAACCAAAATAACAAAAAAATGTTTCACTGTCCAATGAATTATGGTGGTCACTGTATATGTTTTGATTCAAAATTTAATTTTAAAGCCTTTTGTTATAGTGTTTTGCTTTTAAGAGGTAACTGTACTTTAATCAAGATAAATAAATTGTGAACATGAGAAAACAACTTTTGTCATGGCAAGATCACAAGATAAGTAAGTTGTGATCTTGACATAACACCAAAAAAAAAAATATATATATATACATGGTCTCTATGGACTTCTGTCACGTGAGGTTTTTTTTCTTTCTTCATTTGACTTTATGTGTTTAGTTCAGGCATCATCCTGGTCAGGCAAACTGAAACTGATAGGCCAAAAGTTTTAATTGTAGGCCCAGTGTACCCTGACTGTAAATCAGTCTGATGCTCTACTCCGCCTTTTCCTTTGGTACAGCCTACATGTCAGACTGACACACAGACGTACACACTACATTTGTATCGCCTGGAATGGCAAGATGTTCTCTGTACTTTAAAGATTTGACCTTTAGATGAATAGAAATTGTCAATGATACATGAAATAATATTAGAGACATCTATGAGCTTTCTGCAGTATTCTTTTCTCTGAGATTGTGTATTTCTGTTCATCGCTGATCATCTGACTTGAGGAGTTCCTTCTCACACGTACATTTTAGTTAATGGATGGCAGATTTTTACCAATACAATGCACGTTTCTAATTAATGTACGTCTCGCGTATTGGGGTTGTAGAATTGTGTTTGGATATGGAAATGCTGCCTTGTATTTGTACATCTGTACTTTGTACTGTAGCTCTACTGTACTATTGCTGTCCATATATAGATGTTTTCTGTCCAAATATAGATGTTAAAAAAACTTTTCACTGCTGAACTGCACTGCAGTAATATACAAAAATATAATGTTCTGTCTTAATCAATTTGCGAAAGTTTGCACAGCAATACGTATGAAAGCCAAAATCAAATTTATTGTACGTTCTGCTATCAAATATCAAATTGACCTCCAAGTAATAAAATATGGAGGCATCAGACATAATAATCCTTCATTTAAAAGTTGTTCAATGAAAATAGAACAAAATACATATAGAATAAAAAATGTTAAAATTGCATTTTTCTTTTTAATTTCTAGTGAAAATTGAAAAAAACTAGTTGATTTCAGTATACAGTTCTCTGGAGACAAATTCCCTGAAACTGAACGAGTCGCAGGAAAAAAAAATGCTGTTATGCCATTGAGCAAGGTACTTAGCCTGAATTGCATCAGTAAATATCAGCTATATAAATGGATTTTATCTGAATAATGCAAACTGTGTAAGTCACTCTGGATAAGAGCATTTTCTAAATGCCTAAAATGTAAATGTTATTTGCATTTAATAGCATCCACTGCACCTGAGGTGTATGCTACAATGGTGCCCTTCTCACAAAGGTTGTCTGAGAAGAGATCATGAAGTAAATACTAAAAAAGGCTGGATTTCACAATTTAAAACAAAAACTAAAAAAGCTCAGAATGTGGATGCATGGACTTTATGTATGGTGTGTGTGTGTGTGTGTGTGTGTGTGCATGCGTGCGTGCGTGCGTGCGTGTGCGCATGTGTATGCGTGTGCGTGTGTGCACCCATGTCAGAGTGCAAATTGATACAGTATATAATTAATGTAAATTTATGAATGTAACAACAGACACAAGTCTGTGTGTATGATGGTTTGCATAAAGCCTGCCATCCAAAACTAAGATACTCACATAATTTTAACGAGTGGGGACAATAAATCAATTCATTAATTGGATTGGATTTACGTCTCTGTAGATTAACATTGGCATGACACCCAGCCATGTCATGAGCTCACAAGTACTGTTTTGAAACAACCTGTTGAGCTTTTGAGATTCAATAACAGAGAGAACATTGTTTTATTAAAGTCTTCATCCGTGTTAATGGCACGTGGCTGTGGACAATACTTCCGTCCTCTGGAAGCCTTTGGATACTCACGATGGTTACCTTTCCATTGTCTGCCCCACCACCACTTCCTGTTAACAAAACAGTCAGGGCTTAAAAGAGCAACGCTGTGCAAGGGAAGTGAACTGCTGAAATGGAAAGGCCTTCAGGCACCATTCCAGTGTTGTGCAGCCCCAGTGGACAAGCATGGAAGCTGGTGAAAGGGAATCAGGAACGACAATTTAAAAACACTGCCGCTGTGCCCTTGAGCAGTGTGTGTTATCCCAATTACTCTTGTAAAACTTGGGTTGTATAAATTAATTGGCCGTATGTCCGCAGGAGTTGAAAACTGCAAGATTTGAATGAATGCATTTGATTAACAAAAAATGTCAAAAATGCATTAAAAAAAGCACTGAAAAACCTCAGCCTGGACATATAGTTCTGGAGGCATAAGCACAACCTTGGGATATGTCAGTGCAAATATGATATCAACAGTTTTATTGCACACAAGTCAAAGGTCCACAGAACTAAAGAAAATAATAAATAAAATTGTACATTTGAAAAGGAAACCTTGGACTGTTACATGAATAAGGCAGACACTTTAGTGTGTCCAGGAGTTTAGTACAGTAGCAGAACATTTATCAATGTTAGCTGTAGATAATTCCAGCAAAACATCTAGTAATAACAACATCCATGGAAGCAAATATCAGACCAAACTTCTCTTGGCTGCAGTAAGTCTAGCTAGTAGAGCCAGAACCCAAGCATGGACATGTATATCTGGAATGGTCTGAGTGAGCATAAAACCTGTGAATCTCTCAGTTGCAAAAAGCTCATATTCATCATGTTTGCTTCATGTAGTTATTGTGTATGGCAACTGTTTTTTTTTTCTTTCATGTCAAGCATTAAATGTATGTAAGAATGAATGTAGGGCGGCACGGTGCCTCACAGCAAGAAGGTACCGAGTTTGAATCCTGGCCGAGGGCCTTTCTGTGTGGAGTTTGCATGTTGTCCCCTGTGTGCGTGTGGGTTTCCTCCAGGTACTCCAGTTTCCTCCCACAGTCCAAAGACATGCAGGTTAGGCTAATTGGAGACTCTAAATTGCCCATAGGTATGAGTGTTTGAGTGAATGGTGTGTGTGCCCTGCGATAGATTGGCGACCTGTCCTGGCTGCATTCCTGCCTCTCACCCGATGCATGCTGGGATATGTTCCAGCCCCCCCCGCAACCCTGACCAGGTATAAGCAGGTTATATAATGGATGGATGGATGGAAGAATGAATGTACACAATACATGAATTGTGAAATTTACACACATTTCTGTTTGGACCAAACAGGACCATGTCACAGTTTGGCATGCTGCTTGGCTGCTGGTCAGGAGTTTGATGTTATGGTCCATAAATAATCTCGACAAGCACCAACCTTCAGTGCTATCTGCCCATAAACAGGGAAAAGCAAACTGAGCTAACGTTAGTATAGAGCATATAGGGGAATCTCTCTTCTGTAACCTAGCCCGGTGCACTTGTGAATAATTACTTCCACATATTGAGAGTGGATACACTGCATATAGATGAAATACGGAAGTCCAGATCTTTCATCATGAAGGAACCGTTATAGACACATTAAATTGCCATGACTTGCACCACTGAGACCCGAGCCATTCATATACCCCTCCCCCTACAGGAAAAGCAGCTGGAAGACGACAGATAAATGAAGGAAGGGTTATCTCAGCAAAGACAGCATAATCAAAAAGATTTTTGTGCCATGATTAAAGATCAATATAATTCCATAGAATCTCATTCTATAGTGGCAGAAAGGTCATTTCTCTTCTGTGGCAGCTGCCAAAGCTTTCCTCTGTCTCCAAAAAGCCACAGGGACATTCAGTACCAGGGACAATAGAATGGCAAGATACAGAGAAGGAGAAAGAGACTTAACTATTAAAAAGCTTCTGTTAAATATTGCAAAAAGAAAGAATTCACTACGAGCCAAACATTCCACAAAGCACAATCACACCACCAAAAAAAGGTGAAATAATGGATTGTAAACTCAATTATGCTCAGCGGGTGAACATGTAATTTCCTTCACAAAGCACCCCATTTATCACCCATGTACTGTAAAACTGCTTTCTACAGGCTAAATGGTAACAACCTGCAAACTTCAGCTTTAACTGAGGAATGACCATCATTCCAGGCATTGCTGCACTAACCTGAGACACATTGCCCTGGCTTAGCTTTGTTGTTACTACAAATGACTAATTTTACTTGACCACAAATAAAATTAATTAAACTTAATGAGTGAGTGAGTGAATGAGTGAGTGTGAGTGAATGTGTGAGTGAGTGTTCTTTAGAAACGCTCACTTAACTTGAATGCCACATATAAACTGTGTTTCCAATATGTGTCGAGATCGTGCACTGCGTTTGACTAACCATGATCTCATACCACTTCCTTTGATTGGCTAGGATTCCTTGATTCTACCGTTTCCTAGCAACTTGCGAGGCACCTTTGATTCACTAGGTGTCCGTTAGAGATGCACTGCTCTTCCTATCCATGCCATTGTATGATGTGAGAGGTTTAATGTTTAATGTGTTGTTGTAGTTGTTGTTGTAGTTGGCAGAGTCTTGGTGAAATGCGATAGAGCCATACAGCCTTGCTCTGTATGTGTATGGCACTGGACTTGAGCAGGTTATAGATGACTTAGTATTCCTTAATTTGGAGAATAAAAACCCAAACATTAATGTGTAATCTTTCTGCTAATTTGTAATGTTATTTACACACAGCAGACAGTCATTAGGCACATGATTACCTCTCGTATGTCACTCTGAAATAAATCTATGGTGCATTTGAAGACCCTGGTGCTAAAAGTACTGAAGTCACAAAATGTCTATTTTGAGAAAATCAAATCCGAAAATATCATTGATCCATAAAATCCGTCATTAAAAGTTTTGCTGTTTTTATGCATTGCTTAGGCACCTTTTCTGTTAACAATATTTATAGGGTGGACTGAGCTAAACAAATACAACATGTTTCTATGCTCAACTTGAATTGTCTAAAAATGTGACTTCAGTACTTTTAGCACCAGGGTCTTCATTTTGGAATGCATTCCATGGTATCTATAGCCTCTCCTTCCCTAAAGTTTCCAACTCCTCTTCCTTCATCAAAGTCTTACTTCGGGGGTGGTTTTCGGCTAACTCTCACCTCATAACAGATCGAAGAAACCCTTTAACGGTGGAACAGGTAATCTCCAAGTCCAAAGATGAGAGCTTAAGGGGGCCACTTTCAGAACAGCGCCCACAAATTTAGTTTGACCCTCGGACCAAACGAAAGGCAAAACGAAAGAGTTGCACTCAGAAGTGCATCTCCCTCAAAATGCCCATTGGACTCCCCTCCCCCCACACACACTTTATCAGTGACTGTCAGACTGCAGAATGGCTAACTCAGTCACCCATGTCACAGAGTCACCAGAAGACAGTTCTGGAGCCATTTCATATCAGAGAGCCAATCCACTTACAAGTGGTTTAAAAATGCTGAGTTCCGAATGCGAGGATAGGGAGAGCGCTATTATAAAACACAATAGAGGCCTGAGCAGTATTCTGTTGGAGAGGACCAATGCCAATGCTGATGAGGCAGACGACACGACTCAGCTGTACCTCTCACTCCAGCTCAATCACACCTGCACTCACCTGCCACACAGGTCTGTCTGCTACCCGCTGGCTTTTAAACAATGACTTTAATCCGAAACTGTTCACAGCTCATTAGCCAAGCACTCGGTTGACACTCAAATGTAAAACTAGACCCGGCAATATTCATTATGTAATTGACGGTGAGCTCATTTTAAGAGGATCCTGTTTCATGAAAAAAGTAAGCCCTGGGAAAAGACCGGGATGTAGTATATAATCCACATTCTAAAATCTTATTTGTAAGAGATATGTATTGACTTGAACTAAGAATGTGAGATGCTTATCCAATATCAGGTTCCCAGAGTGTACGCAGCCTAAAAATAGCATATCACAGGTATATTGTAACAGTTTTCATAAATTATCTTAGGGAAGATTGGTTTTGGTCTTTGCCTTTAAATAAGATGTCAATGTAGGCCTTGGAAACAAGTTGCGTCAGACCATTCTCTGCTGCCACTCAAGCATGTAAACATTCTGTACATCTGATTTTTGAGGATATACATATGTATATATAACAAACACCTAAATTAGTCATTTTAGCTATTTCTCTCACTGAAATCATGCATGCATCCAAGTGAGAATGCATCTTTCCCTTGTTTGTACTACAATTCCCATAATGCAGTGGTTACACAATTGATCAGTAGCTATTGTTTGAAATTTAATCAAGCTAATTAATTTTTTCTTCTCTGAATTTGGCTAGGGAAAAAGATTTGGTTCTTTTCACAAATCATAATTAGTGAGTAATATTATGGGTCAGACCATTCTCAGTTCACTGTCAATAGTATTACAATCGGCACTGCGAATATTACTTGACAAAAGTATACAGGTGGAAGCTTTGGGAGAGACATCGGGGCTTGAGAAGCAGGCAAGTTCAGAGGAGTGTCACATGGGAATACAGCACATCTAAAACTACACACACACACACACACACACACACACACACACACACACACACACACACACACACACACACACACACACACACACACACCCACACACACTGAGAGAGAGAGAGAGAGGGATTGTAATATCAAACGATCACTATAATGAATCCTTCAATAAAATGAATAACTCCCTCAGCATTACTGAACAAACACTTTTATTTATTTATTTGTTTATTTTCAATTGAGCAGACAGAAACCAAATGCCATAGCTTATATGTTACATACAGGTATACCACATTAATATTGTTGCATGTTTCTGAAGAGTGATCCCCCCCCCCCCCCCCCCCCTCTCTCTCTTTAACAGTTTGGTGAGTTAACTGTGGTGATTAAACATAACACTGAATCATGAGCAGTGAGTTAAGGACAGTGGTTGATCCAGACTCTCCGCTCAGCATTGAACCCAAAACCTACTGGCAGCATATCTGGCTCATTATCTCCTAGGATACAATGAGCCGAATATGTACAACTCTTCTTGCAAGAATGCTCAGTCGCTGCTTTGTGAGAGTGTTTTTTTTTTAGTTTGAGAAAGACAGATGTTCTTTCACAGTATAAGTTGCCTTTGTACAAAGTGCTTTCCTCTGAGAATCATAAGAAGCAAATCAACAGTGGCTAAGAGTGGTTTGAAAAATAAAATGCATGTACTTGATTACTGCCTGTACTTACTAAAATAATACTATAATGCACTGTGCATTTAGAAGACGAGCAATTTGGTGACAAAATCCGGTGCCAGCCAATGAATACCAATTCACGAAAATGTTCGCAAGACGTTTTATGATTAATTACAATTCAAATATAATTCCTTGGCTGAAGACATTTCTTACAGACCTGTGAGAACCAATGTTGTTCAAACTGTCTCCAGCACTAAAGGGCATAATCACATATTTTAGAATACATGTCTTGTATAATGCATTGTGATATACTGACAAAAATTAATTATAATGCCCCTTCATGATGAATTTAATCAAGTTGAAAAATCTGGCCCTGAAACCATAGTTTGTGGCAGTGTTCCTATGTTTTCGAGCCACAATTGTTCAACCATCTGTTTATTTATTGTATTTCTGATCTGCAAAATACCCCATTATAATCCATTAAAGATGCTTCCCGGCTAATGGAGAAGCAGGAAATTAAACCTCTTATTATGAAGGAGATGAAATCCACTATGTTAAAGGCGCTGCAGAAGTAATGAGTAATATCTTTTGCAATGCTGCAAATTATTAGATCCAATTAATCTGCTTCGTATTTTCACACGTTAACCATATCAAATCAAAGCTTCTGTTTACAAAACCTACCTCGTAACATATGTTTAAGCCTACTTAAAAGGGGGGCGCTATTGAACTGTTCTTATACAAATGTATTTATATGCTTTGTTAATAAATCATGTAACCACAAAATGTAATTGCATTTAATTTCAATCATCAGCATTAACAAATAAACCCAACTGAAAAGGTGAAATCAAGCAAATCAAAAACTCTAAGAAACAAGTTAAAACTATATTCGCCAGAACACGCTTGGTTCGTTAAGTCTTTTCTGAGGCTTAGCAGGCTGTGCCGGTATAAATGACTTGATGAAAGCAATGAGGAACACTTGGGCTAATTACCAATCAACTGCATCTGTGCGTGCCTGTCGATGAGGCTGCTGCTGTCCATGGGCCCGAATGACTCCCGGGCTACGTCAGACGGCGGGAAGCTCTGACGGCAACCAATGAAAAGGAGCAGCGCCCTACTGCATGATACGGCTTTTTAATTTCAGAGGAAGATTCACTAAAAGGTCTTTGTTACCATTCGCCATTTCAAAACAGGTTAAAACACCCGAGAACAATAACGTAGGATTCACAAAGACGTATTACACAACATATCAGAGTTGAGATTGATACTCTGCGCGGATGTGGCAAGGCATCACGGTTTACAGACATGCACATTGTAAGTATGCGTGGATTTCCGGGAAGTTCAAGCAAAAACAAGGAGAGGATTTAAATTTCAATTAAAAAACTTCCACGCCAGTTACATTGTGCCTGAGGGGGAAGGGTGGTGGAGGGACTCAAAGGAACAACACGATAATTCAGTGCTAAGTAAGCTGCCTATATGAAGCTAATACAATGCAAAGCATTGGCTTTGACCATAACATCTCAAACTGATACAAGACAAAGACATGACTAATAAAAAATAGACCCAGGAAGGATATTTCTGACATATGTTTCACTTTTACACGGTGCTGTTAAAAGATTTCAAGCTCAGGCCATCTTTCTGTGCCATCCTCTCCCATCACCTGCTCTGCCTGCAGCTACTGATGTGCTTCCTGCTTCTACATGACGAAGGAATTTCCTGCTTTCTGCTTCCTGCTCCCCAGGTGATGTCCCACCTCTCTGTGATATTGGCGCATCATTCCAGCTTTGAATCACATCTTCCTTCCTGCGCCTTTTCCATTCCACCTCATGTCGATAATCTTATTTCGGCAAAAGTAATAATTTTATATGCGACTGAATTCCATGCACACAATTCATTTCTCCAGGTGAGGTGGTACAGAATGCCAATTTAATATCAGCTCATCTGAGAATACTTTCTTTATGTAGCACTTAGCAATTCCCTCTCATTGCATTTGTGTATCTTTAATTTACAAACCCTAATTCCAAAAAAGTTGGGACAGTATGTAAAATGCACATAAAAGCAGAAAGCAGTGATTTAAAAATTCTGTTTTACATATATTTCATTGAAAGAAAAGGATATTTAATGTTTTGCCTTATCAATTTTATAGATTTTTCTAAATCAATACGCTAATTCTGAATTTGATGCCTGCAACACGTTCCAAAAAAGTTGGGACAGGGGCAAAAAAAAGACTGGGAAGTTAAAAAAACACCTGTTTGAAACATTCCACTGGTAAACAGGTGATGCTATCATGACTGCGTATAAAAGGATATCAAAAGACTGATATCTTATTTTCAGGTATTCTTACAAGCGATACTATAACCACTCTGCATTTGAATGGATCTCTATAGGAATTGGGGGGTGGGACTAGATTAAGCTCTAAATTACACTGGAATAGTATGGAACCCATAGTTGGCTAAATGGCTGTAAATCATCCAGGGTCTAGTGATGGTTTGAGGCTCGTTTGATACCTCAGACCCTTGATGACTTACAGCCATTTAGCCAACCATGGGTTCCATATTATTCCCGTGTAATTTACAGCTTAATCTAGTCCCACCCCAAAATTCCCATACAGATCCATTCAAATGCAGAGAGGTTATAGTATTGCACGTAAGAGTACCTGAAAATAAGATATCAAGAGTCTTTTGATATCCTTTTATACCCAGTCATGAGAGCATCACCTGTTTACCTGTGGAATGTTCCAAACAGGTGTTTTTTTAACCCCCCCCCCCCCGTCCCAACTTTTTTGGAACGTGTTGCAGGCATCAAATTCGGAATCAGCATATATTCACAAAAGTCAATAAAGTTGATAAGGTAAAACATTAAATATCTTTTCTTTGTACTGTTTTAAATTAAATGTATTTATAACAGAATTTACAAATCACTGCTGTCTGCTTTTATGTGCAGTTTGCATACTGTCCCAACTTTTTTGGAATTGGGGTTTGCACATTTACTTTGGTGTGTTTTCTTTTGAATTTAGGTTGACATGCTTGTCGTCAAAAAATGTTGTAAATGTGCCACTTAAGTATGGCACTTTATACATTCAGTCACAAAGTAATTCATAAAGGCTTTTAGATTTTAAGATACCCAATTAAACAGAAAAATAATATGTATATTCAGAGAAACAATGGTTCCACTGAGAGTATATTCTGGGTGATGAGTGTTTGATTTGCTGGAGCAGGTCATAAACAACATTAGAGGCTCAGAATTGTTTTGCAAATTGAATTTTATTGAGATTTATAATGACTAAGTTACAGATTATAAAAGGCAGGGACCCTATTTGTGACAGATTTGGAGAGAGAAACAATGGCAAGACAAGTATAGCCTTCTCAGTGTAAATGAATTCATAAGCCATCCATAGCTAAACATTTAGAAGCTCCAGGTTTTAGCAGATAGAAAAATGTGAAGTGTATGTGATCAATTTTACTGTGCACTCAAATTACACAATTGTCTTACCTTCCAATATAGACAATTGATATTCCTTTTGGACGTGCGTGTGTGGGGCTATTTAATGTAGTGAGATATATATAAAGGATGTTGTCATTATCCTAGTCCTGACAGATGATTGCCCACAATGTTTCATTGAGAAAGATTAATGGTGAAACTAAATAAACAAATAAATAAATATATATATATATATAACTAAGGTGCGTAAGTGCTCCTGGCTTTCCAAGCTATGACCTAATGCAGGGGTTGGGAACCCTGGTCCTGGAGAGCCGCAGGGTCCGCTGGTTTTAGTTGTTACTCCCCACTTAATTGATCAATTAAAGCAGTTGATTACACAGTTAACTCACCTCACCTGGTTTCTTTGGTTTCGGTAGTTGCTGTATTTAAGGTGAATACAAAAACCAGCAGACCCTGCGGCTCCCCAGGACCAGGGTTCCCTACCCCTGACCTAAAGTGTACTTTATGAGGGACCCTCATAATCAGAATGAACACATCCTTGGCTGGACATTAGGGCGACAGTGTAGTATAATGGTTAAGGAACTGGCCTTGTAACCAAAAGGTTGCAGGTTCGATTCCCAGGTAGGACACTGCCGTTGTACCCTTGAGCAAGGTACTTAACCTGAATCGCTTCAGTATATATCCAGCTGTATAAATGGATAATATGTAAAAAAAAATAAAAAAAATGCTAAAAAAAAAAAAGTTGTGTAAGTCGCTCTGGATAAGAGCGTCTGCTAAATGCCTGTAATGTAATGTAATGGACATGCTTTGCATGCTGGATCGGTGCATTCTCATTTTTACTGCATAGATTCATGGGAAAAGTCATTCTTCACTCGTTCGTGGGTGCAGACAGGGGTGTAGCACAACATTCTGGGCCCCTGTGCAAATGCAGTCTCTGTGGGCCCCCTTGCCCAAGCAAACTTTTAATTTTAATTTTTCCCCTACCTTGGGGCCCTGGGTTGTCAGTTTCACTACTCCCCCAACTACGATGGCCCTGGGTGGAGATATTTCAATCTCAGGCTGTGATGGAATCTCCAAGCATAAAAGCAGGAGCACAGATGATGGCTGAATTCCACAAATCCCCATCCAGCCCTGGGGTCCCAATTCTAAAATAAACATAGATAAACTGCACTGTCTGCTGGTTACCTGTACGTTTCTGCTCCTAAGCATACACAGTTACTTTTAATATATGGCCATTGATTGGCTTGAGCATACGCACCTTGTTTCAAGGCCTATATTAGCCGCTGATTGAGCAGCCAATGTTTCCAGGACAGTGTAACCGTGGCCGAATCCAAGGTTGTGTCAAGTTGGGATAGAGAAATATGATTGTCAATTGTCTTAATTAAATTTTTTTTTTCAGGGATCAAATTTTATGAAAATCTATTTCTTTCCAGAGACAGTGACTCAGAGGTAAGAGCTGGAACTGTGGACTGAGGTCATTGTGAAGGCAGCAGTAGAGTTGCCTGTTAATCCCCATTGACTTTTCAGCTGCAGTAGACATTTCTTTATTTATTTCACGCCATGAGATATTGACAGAATTGCCCCTTGTATAGCTCTGCATGATGGGAAAATTAAGTCATTAGAACTGCACGACAGTCTGTACCTCCATTTATTTTAGGTACTTATTTTTACAATGAAAACGATTGGATCCTTCGCGCCTATTCACAACGTCAATTATGTGTGGCGTTGTTTTACTCGTACATATTTAGACGTAATTATCGTGACCGTTTGTCTCACAATTTTACATAAAAATAAAAACATAAAATGAAACAACATTGGGGAAGGGGAAGACAAGAACGCATAACAATTATGAAAGAAGGGGGGGGGCAAAGTTCACAGCACTCCGTTCCCAACATATCCACTTTCTTGCTTCAAGAGTCCCAATAAAATAGATACCATTTAAAGTTAACATGTCCTTCTGTTTGATAGCTGTGAAAGGTATTTTAATGCATTCTCCCATTTAACTCTCACTTTCCGCCTTTAATGCATTATCCCCTTTATCTCCTCTCCCAGAAGTGTTCATTGGTGCAACCTCCGCTGCGGTGCTAAGTATGTGCTCCGCTCCAAAGAGTGCGATATCAGCCACCTCTCCTTATCGCAGTGCAGTCTACAAGCCAGGCTTGCACAGACATCGGAGGGGAAATAATGAGTCGAAGTTAAAACAGTTCCTATGCAGGCCAAAAGGTAAAGCAGGGGTGCCCGATCGACCGGCGAGGCTAGCTAGTGACTGATGAGATGCTGTGGTCCCGGCCGAGACCCCGCCTTCCCCCGGGTAATGTTACCGCCAGTTTTTCAGCAGTCTCCGAGCTGCCGCATTCAGCACTGGCACTGTCCCGAGCCCATCCACGCGCGAGAACAGGACGAGCCACCCAGAAGCCCACCGGTGAAAGTTAAAGGTTTTTTTCCCCCCCCCCATTTTATTCTATGGAATGTCAATTAACACGAGAAGTTATGTCTACCTCGTTAACAAGAAAGTGAAATGACCAAACGTTAAATTGGAAATTAGGCAGTGCTAAAACTCTCGACAGTGTAGAGCAATGTACAGTTGCAAACCTCTTTCATGTCCTTTACATTCAGCTGCTGTCACACATAAAAAAATATATGTGTTTTAAATTAAATTTTACTCAGTATTATGTCTGAGCATAAGCTTTTGAAACCTGGAAATCTGGAAATAACAGGCTAATGTTTCTCCTTTCTACCGTAATTTGTGCCAGTCTGAGCCCTGGAGGAATATTACAAGGTGGACATCCTGACTTTCACTCTGCCAACAATCTTAATTACGTGAGTCATTAATTGGAAAGGAAAATGTACTGCAGACACACATTATCCCAGCTGTTACTCCACAATTCAGGTCAAAACTGAACTTAGACATACTTTTACAGTTCCCCCAAGAAAAAATCAAGCAAACAAGGACACAATAAAAAAAAAAGATGCACCACCAAACTCTTCAACTTCTGAGAAGATGCTGTTCGGATCCTTTAAACACATCTTGCAGTTAACATGACAACATTCATTCCCTTTCCAAAATTGCTATGGATTTGGATATGGATTCCAAATGGCTGTAGATTTGCGGCAGCAACCTGTTCGGTTGTTTGCTCTTTTGTCAGTGGGTGTGTGATGGAAGTTTGATAGCCATAGTCAACTGGAAAATAATTCCACCTTCACTGGAGAGCTTCTGTATGAAGTTTTTGCTTAGAGACATTGGTTCACAGTTCTAAGCTCTCGAATAATTCTGATTCACCATGGTCTTAGTTCTTACAATTGCAGCGATAAGCGAGCCCCTACATCACTGAGCATCCCTGGGAAATTGACTGTAAATGTTCATCATCATGTTGATTAGTATCAAACACGTATTTGTGCACATAATATCTTTTTTAAAACTTCCCTCGTGGCAATGCATTAGCCATGTACGTCAATGATCAGCCTTGCATGAAACAGCGATTGTGTCACAGTCTGGTACATGTTGCGACAGGGACTGAATGGAAAAAAAATAAATAGATGATTCAATCACCAATGTAAAATCACTATATATGTCCTGTACGTGCCATGGGGTAATATCTTTTCATTCTCTCATGGGGAAATGTGAACCACACAATTAAGGAAACACTTCACTGTTTTGAACAGTGCTGCGTTTCCATTTTTCCCCACGCTATCTGCAGATTTTCTGTTGGCTGCATTTGTGTTGTTTCCCACACTGGCTGTGGAAGTCACTTTGGACAATGGTTCCTGCCAAAAAAAGACATTCGTGTAATTTAACTTTAGCTGGGCTTTACAGCTTCATAATTGTCTAGCAGATGGTTACCCCTGACAGGAAAGCAGTTCTGACAGTTGGCTTCTGGGCAGCAGGGCTGCACACATGGGCAGGTGCACTCAGATTTTGCAGGATGCCATTCGGGCTCAAGCAGTGGGCAACCGGAAGGGAGTGTGTCATGGAAGAATGTGTCGTGGATCTGCCCAACTGGACACCTTAAAAACCAGACCTGACTGCTCATCTTGAAACTTTTGAATTGAGGATGGACATATTTCAGAAATTTCTTAGAGTAGATCAAATGTGTGTTCACTTATGGTCACTTGAAATACATATTCTTGCACATAATATTGCCATGTAAGGTGACCTTGACACGTCAGCTATTTCACATAAAAGTACAAATTATGATATGAGGATTTTAATATAATTAATTTAATAAAAAAATCATTGTATCATTTAAATTAAAAAAATACAATAAAGTGTTTATACGCATTGGCATGCATTCAACTAAGCTGAACCATTCTATCACTTAAAAAATATTAAATTATATATATTTTAATACATCATATAATTATGAAAACATAATAGATCAAAATGTCATTAATATGACATCATTAAATGAATGAATTGCATGAATTCTCCTGTTTTCAAGTATCAGAAATTAAGGCTTGGCTTACATGCACATCACATTTTCAAATGCAGTAATAAACTAGTCGCAACAATGGACCTATTCAATCAGTGACATAACAATCATTTATTGGTTAATGGCATTGGTTAATGTAATTTGCAATAGCTTTCAGTCAGTTTTTCCTATTAGCATTGCAGCGTCCAACTTTAGTGAATTTATAGCGTCAGAAGTAAGTTGAACAGCCGATGGCCTTCCCTCCATCTTTATTTATTTGAATAAAAATGAAAACACATAAATTTGTTGTGTGCTTTCAAACCGTACATGAAAAGCCAGCTGATTGAAAGTGTGGAGCGCATTCAGAGCTCACAAACTGTAGCTGAGTCACAGAAAGTCTGTGATGGAAAGTGCATCTTATTGCAGAAAGTGCATATTAGCATCGCTCGTAAATGGTATGAGGCTATGTAAAATTACGTTCATTCAATTTGTCTGCGAAAGCAGCTATGTCGTTAATTTTGCAGAGAACATAATCTTGTGGTTCTTTTCAGTTCTTTTCAGTTTGTAAGTTCCTTACAAAGGCCGTGCTGAGTTAATTCTCACAGCTGTACTTTTATTCCGGAAAGTGAGACATAGTAAATCAAAGCAACATGTATTTTCCAAGTTGAAAAACAAGTTATTACAGATACATACATATGCATACACCTGCATAAATACACCTACATTTTGTGGTGTACATTACCGTCGCATGTTTAGCATTCGACTAATGTGCTTCAAAAGCTGTGAATTTAACATTGGAAAGTACGCACAAGACTCGCCTCTTTTTCTCAAGACCCCCTGTTCATAATAAGGATAATAAGGTAGTTTTCACAAACTGGTGATCTCCCTGAGGTGGTAAACTAACGAAGGCTCGGAGAACAAGAACAACTGCTGTTACAGGGTGAGGGGAAGCATGAGAATTGGCAAGATACGGTTAGTGGAGCACAAAGATGCATCACTCCATATAGAGAGTACTGTGAGAGAGTAAAAGTGCAATGCCGGAAAGACTATATTTGAAATCACGCTTGATTCCCGGCAATTCAACAGAACACTGTTCACCGAGACCGTGTTGTGTGGAGATTTGTGATGCAAATATCTGCCTATCTGACGATCGGGACTGTATGTTCGAGACAAGAGAGGCAATTCAGCTTTGCATTGCTGTAAGGGCTTTGTGACATTGTTGGATAATCTACATCTGCTACACCCTTGCTACCTGAGGATAAACACCTAAAAAAAACATGAAAGGCTTGCTTTGAAATATTTTTAACTTTTAATGTTTCTTCTTATCTCAAATTTGTAATCCGCATGTGTGCCTTGAGCTATTGCTGTTTGACATGCACCCTTGCAAGGGACATGCTCAAACACACACACACAAACACACACACACGTCAGTGACTCCGATCCACACTATATCCTCACACAGCAATGACATCAAGACATAACACTGATGTGTTTGTGAAATGCTAAACTGTTACCTGAAATGGCTAATGTTCTAATTCCTATAATATAAATATTTATTAAATATACCAATTATCGGCTGATATCTGAATATAATCAGCAGGATGTAGCAAATGATTGTTGGAATGTATTGAAAATATATTTGGGTGCTTTTATGTATTTTCATCACTGATGACATCCGGTAGCCTGGGTGTCCCTGGTGTGTAACCTGGGGACACTGTTGCAGTGACTTAAGGAACCCACTGTATGAAGCTGGTTCTGCTGGTTAGCTGAAGACCTGAAATATGTTCAGTAAGGTGAACATCTGTGGCAAATCACTGTTACCGAACCATTTCACCATCCAACACATTCTATTCTGTTTGTGGATGACTTTGATTTACACGTAACATTTATTAACGTCAATTGATTATGCGAGCCAAATTATTGGTGACTAACTTCTTAAATCTTCGTCTTCTCCCTTCAGTTACCATTTATATTCTCTGTTCATTGCCTTTTTAGTCTGTTACCTAACATTAGCTTGTGTTATGCTTGGTGCATGTACATTTGATCATAGTCAGCAAATTATATAATTGAGGTTGATATCAAATCTGGCACCATGTCTTACCCAAATTACGTGTAACATGTCATCCCCAATTACATAATTATGAATAGAAAAGATAATAAATACATTCCTCGTTGAGCATTCCTGGCTTACGTTTATTAATCACATTTCCCCCCTATGACTCATGTATTACAGTTAGTCAGTTTTGTAGTATAAAAGTATAACTCGGAGGTTGCAGGGTCAAATCCCAGGTGGAGCACTGTCCTTGAGCAAGGTGCTTAATGTAGGGACAACGGACTATATTTCCATTAAGTCCACAGGGAACACAAGTGACATGAACAACACAGCCCCAGTGTAACGTCCGTCGTTATCCATCAATCCTGTAACTCGGAAATACGAGTAGGGGTCATACAATTCAAAGTCTTTAAAAGACTTTCCAGACTTTGGTCTCCACTCCATTTGCTTTGTGTCAGCAACATAGCTGCACAAAGGTAGAGCTCCATTTTGTCTTCCCCTTATTCTAGCTACACAAAGGTGGATCTCCATTTTGCCTTCCCCATTGTGCCAGCAACAGAAAGCTGCAGAAAGCTCTGCAGGCCGAAGAGAGAGACGCAAGTGCCACGCCACAGCAACAGGTTAGCTTGCCTACTGGCAACTGACAGTAGAGAACGCAACTGAGCTAACACCTCCAACTGATGGTTAGCTCCCGACCCACGGACAAAGGCGCAAACCAGGCGACAAAGACGACGTCGCCGGGCCGACTAAGTTGAAATTCCAGCCAAACTCAACTCCCGGAAAAATCGGCTGCAATCAACTCACCGCGGACTTCAGTAAGACTGATCAAACATTCCAGGCATAGTTTAGGATTTTAGTCTGAATTGTTTATCTGCAATGTGATTGTATGTCGACTTAATACTCAGCGATAATAATAGCTATAAACTTGTTGCACTGGTTAGCAAGCTAGTCAGCTGGCCTATCGTTTCATAGCGAATGTGGTAGTACTAACTAGCCCGAGCAGGCCTCACTGGTTTGCTCCACTATCCTAACATCTACTAACATTCCTGTGATATGCTCTCATTTCATCTTACTGTAGATGTTTAACGGCATTTCCTGACCGAAGTGCGTGAACTTATATAGTAAGGTTAGATTTGAGATCACTAACCATAACTTAGCAGCTCACAGCCTGAGCTAGCTTACTCTCCGTGACTTCCTTTTGTTCCCTGAACACACACGTGACACACACCGACACGCGTATGCACAAACACATATGCATACCCACACAAATGCTACAATATGCACACAACACGATATGTCTGTTTCATAGAATGTAATATTCCTGTTTTTCCTTGTTTAATAAATCTATTTGTGTTAAACCTGGTGTCTGTTTTGATGTCATATGAGCACGAGAGTTCAGTCAAACCTAATCATTAGAACATAATACCTTCAACCCTTATGAATTATTAGTTATTAGTGCTTTGATGGTAAATTGAATTAGTAGTCATTATAATCGATAATAATCAAATGACTGATTTTATTTTAACCTAATTTAGGAATAATAAGGGTAAACCTCATTATTCCATAATTATTGCCTATATTTCTGTCATCCCATGTAAGAGTTATATATGTATATACTGTACATATTCCCTACGTAAGTGGTGCCCGGGTGAAGACTGGTAAGATGGATGTTTTATTTGTCTATCTCCACTGCTACCAAATGTACATGTATTTGTAAACACCTTGCATGAGTAATACACCACGTAAGAATATAGAGCCATATTCTTTACATTAAGCTCAAGTTCTGAGCCGAGTAATTATCTGTAATGGTTCCTGCAAAACAATAAATAATGGAGAAAACATGTAAATACCATCTCCACGGTTACACATACAGAGCCAATTATCTTTCTCCTTCTCACTGATGGATGTCTGAATGTAGGGGAGGGGCCAGGGTGTTATTTATTGTGGGCACACAATGATGATCAGTTGGAATTTAGAGGTCAATCAGTGATTAGTAGCCCAATCCTATACACTGTATATCGGTTATAGAATCTTCCCACTGTAATCCCAGACAGCAATTATTGCATTAGACATGTAAAAGGACTAGCCCTTGCATGTTGAGATATGTATTCGGGTTAATCAAGATATTTGATGAAATTTCATGTGCAGTATTCTTTTAGGTTGATATTCGTATTTCTGTTGAAATGCCTTTCTCTATTAGAGGCAATGGCCTGCAGTGGCGTGCTTCTTAACTAGGCTTGGTTAGATTTGATTTCTATGTGCATTTTTTTGGTTGGATGTTTCATAACATTTATTATTCTTTTCATATGCTGATATGTGTCTTTATTTATTTGTCTGACAATAGTTTGCATCCTCCTTGCGTTTTTTGTTTTATTCTCAAATTATTTATTGAATGTCGGTAGTACTTGTCAACTGAGTACATCACAGAGCTGCAAATCTGGAAACTCGTGTAATGTTAGAAGCGAGAAAACAGGAACTGAACCTCTGTAGTCACTTTGAAAAATTGTTCTGAGGGCTCCCTCCTCACTCCTGGTACAGCTTTTGAATGGGAGCCAACAGCATCACACTGAAGGGTACCCTGAAGATTCGGAAATGGAATGTTTTGCTTTGAGACCATTCTATCAGAATGAGGAACAGGGCCGTGGGGAAGCCTGGCTGCTGTTTAAATTGTATTTTTCATTGGCCGTTTTATTTTCCCTGCTGGGTAGGTCCAGCTTTGTGGAAACTGCACGCATCCATGTTTAAACATGAATATTGAAGCGCCAAGCCTACTAGGGCCTTATGTTTCTGAGAGTTAATCAGCGATTAGTGAGTAGCGCCGTACTGCTCACGTGGCGTGTTGGCACCCCTAACCCACCCACGTTCAAATGTAGTCCATGTGTCGCCGCGCAAACTCAAAAGCAAATATCCATGAGTCACATTGTGTGTGGAGGGCTTAACAGCAGGTTGGACAGACAGACGGAGGATGTTTGTCAGGATAGTCTGTCTGAAGGAGTGACCCCACTACCACACCCCACTTAACTCCTCCCTCTCTTTCCTCTACCTCACTCATCTCCCCCTCTCTCTTGCTCTCTCTCCCTCCTCTTGCACCTCCCTAACTTCTCCGTCCCTTCCTCCCTCCCCACTCCTCTCTCCCCTCTCTCCCTAACTGTTCCCCTCTGAGTCTCTCCCACTGTCTATCCTCTCTCTCCCTACCTCTCTACTTGGCTCTCCTCTCTCATCCCCACCTCTAGCCTTCTCTTCTTCCCTCCCTCCCCCACCACCTATCCCCCTGTCTCTCCTCTCTCCCCCTTTCTATCCTCTGTCTCCTCTCTCTGCCTCTTCCCCTCTCTCTCCTTCCCTCCCTCCGCATCACCTATCTCCCTGTCTCTCTCTCTGCCTCTTCCCCTCTCTCTCTCCTCCCCCCACCTCTACTTCCCTCCCCTCACCACCTCTCCCCTCTCTCTCTCCTCTCCGCCCACCTCTCATTCCCTCCCTCCCCCACCACCGCCATATCCCCACGTCTCCTCTCTCTCCCTACCTCTCCCCCTGCCTCCTCTCTCGCTGCCTCCCCAGGGGGGAAGCGGGGCCGCGCGGGCGGCCTAAACACCCGCATCATCACAATCCGGCGGGACTCGCGCCTCCGGCCATCCCTGCGTGCGCGCAACACGCCGCAGAGGGAGCCGCGTGTGATGAGGCGGAGAGATACGCAGCCGGACAGTCTTAGAAGAACGGCTGATGCAGCAAATCAGCTCTCGGATTCTGCGCCGTGCCCCCCCCCCACCCCCTCCACACACCTCCCCCAGCTGCCCCCATGTTTACCACAGAAGAGGGGTTCCCAACATTAAAGCCCCCTCTCCTACAGTTATCACCCGCTAGCCTATAACCCTCAATAAAACGGCTGCGTTTCATCATGCACGCCACACGTCACGATGGCTTTTTAAGACACAAATAAATGGAAGCGTGTCTGAAAGGGGACACCATGCAGCGCTGGAATGTGTTATTTATGGATATGGAAATATAGGAATAATATTCTTAAGGGACCCCCCCCCCCCTCCCCCCCAGGGGTATGTCACCCTCTCCCCTGCCCCTGCGTTTGCTCCCACTGGTCAGAACCCAAGAGAGATGGGGAGGTGGATGATGATGGCTCTATTAATCATTTCCATTCAAGTTAAGTTCAATGTGGAAATGCCTGCTTTGGCTTATCACTGCCCATTTTAAAATCCTCTCCACACAAGTATCTTGTCCAAGTATAATTTTACGTGAAGAGGTAAAAAAAAAAAAGCCTTATCCGAGATTAGGCCAATGCCGAGGAAAACTCAGGGCCACATTGTAAACGGTGAAATGTTCAGGGTTAATAAAACAGTCTTTCAGTGCACAAAATAAAAAAATGTACTGTATCACAGTTGATTTCACACAAATCAATTTGCTGTGTATACAATACATAATTTAATGGAACAGGCGGGAGGGAAGTAGGCAATGTTTTGATATTGCTATGTCTTCCTCAGGCATTGACAGGTAACATTGATATACTGTGAGTCTTTCGAAGTTCCCATGGTAAGTGAATTGTTTTCAGTCAATATCAGATGTTTTGAGAATAAAAGACATTTCACTATCCAATAATACACTTTGCCCGCTGGGCAATGCCCACCCCCACTGCCAGGGCATTGGTTGGCATCCATGCCACAGGAATCAAACAGACCTAGAAAGCAAAACTCAACATTATAGGATATTGTTGATTTGGTTAGTCTGAGCTTTTTGAATTGCGTGAATAATTTTAACAAATTTCTGCATTTTAGCTAATTGTATACTGACATTACTACATAGTTTAAAGGAAAATCTTTTTTTTAAACTGTGTTATACAATAACGATTATTGTAGGCAGTGCAATTTATATTATCTCCCACATGAATGCAGAGACACTGTAACAAACTTCTGAAACAAAGTGTGAAACCAGCAGTAGTTAACACATCACCCCAGAAAGAATGAACTTGCTTTCTCTGACCTGTGGAAAAATCTCAAGTTATTTTTGAATGTTCCAAACTTTTAGCCTCTTTGCTTGAAAGCCTGTGATAGTTGTGCTGCTGGCGTAGTGACACCGTGACTCATGCCCCCGTCGGGTAAACGACGCAGAAGGTCACCCCCCTGAAAGGTTGTCATAGAGGTGGCCATGATTGCAGGGATACGAGCCACTCATGACTGCAGGGATACCTCACTTCTCCCGACTTATGACTTATTACGACTTATTAAGCTAAGAACGGATTTTTTTTTTTCCGTGTTACTTCGATGGGAGATAGTATATTTCTGTATGAAGTTGTGTTGTTGGACCAGGGGAAATCTTCCCTCTGGACCAAGTAGAAAAAAATTATGTTTCATTGCAAGGAGGCACTGTGCTGTAGGAGCTAGGTTGAAGTCTTGGCTCACTGTGATCTGTGATTGAGAATTCTGTGACCTTTAACATCTGAGGGTACGCGTGTGCTGTGGGTGGACAAATGATAAACCTGTCCATGTAATCATTGTCTAATGAATCTGTCCATAAAAATAATTGGCTGCACAACTCCCACCTGGCCTGAGTGTTGTGATGCATAATGAAGAGTTGACACAGGTGTGATTATACAGTTGGAATCACAAGCTGTCTGGACTTTGATGGAATGGATCTTGCTGCTGTAACACAGCTGCACATGAAGGCACTCTTCAGCACCAAAGAGCATCTATTTTGCATCACAAAAACTTACAGAAATGGAAAAGATGCAATAACACACTATGAATGAATTACAAAATCTTAGCATTATACATTTTTTTCAGGTATTGCAATATGCTTGGATTTTTATAAAGAAATGCATTATGTTTTTATATTAAAAGCATCCCATAGGTATAATGTCTTGCAGCATATTCAATTTATGTAAGGGCAGGGAGAATGTAGAAAGACTCAGCTCCAAGCATTGAGATTGCAAGTTTATCCCTTCTTCAGAGAAGCATCTGTATGTCACAACAGCTCAGCGTGAACAATGCCCAGAACTGGAAAGTAAAATGTAAGGCGGCTTTTGTTGAGTTGTCGGATCGCCGGAGGAATGAACAAGCTTTCTGAAACAACAATACCTTCTTCTGGACAGGAGTTTGTTTTGAAACAGGGAGGGCAGATTTGATGCTGCACAGCATTGACAATGATGCACTTTGTGCGGAATGGCGAAGTACTGAAGGCGGATTACAACATGTGCCTTTACACCTGTGCGGATTTCAGAGCCGAGGCCGGTTTAAAAACATCAACGAACGCCGTATAAGGACCGAACCAATCACGTTGCACGGGAAAAACACTTCAAATGTTGTGGCGGACGAGCATTGCAATGTCTCCATTCAAAACAAAAAAACGTTTACAGTCGATGGAAAGATGATTTTATCAATAGATTAAAAAAAACACTGGGAGATGTGCAGAAAGCTGAAAAAGAGAGAGCAGACTACTTTTTTTTATACCAAATAGAAAATAGTGAAAATGTTAAATGGGGGGGAAAATACAGACTTGGAATATATTTAAAACAGTGACCCACCTACCTAGTTTATGATGAGACTATTCACACTGTATAAACTGCATAATAGGAGCTATCCTCCATGATAATGATGTTATTAACCTAATTATTAATCTTTGTATTTTTTTTACTGTTAGAAAAAGCGACTGGTTCCCTTTAGCTCTGACTCATTGCAGTAACCCAGTGAAAAATCTAGCGATGGTCAATCAAGCTTTTGATATATCAGGTCACTCAGGACTTCATAGAAAAGCATTAGTCACACACGCACGCGTATCTTTTGAGTTGGAAATTCTGTGGGACGTGGTGTTCTGGTATCCCAAATTGTCTGCAGTGATGGACAAGTACAGGCAGAAATATGAGCTCGGAAATTCTGTGAGCTCTTCCTGCGTCGATGTGTTTCTTCTCAGTCATAAAAGATTAGATGGAAGTCTTTCTTTTCTTCCCTCCTTTTAGTAGTAAGGATAGGTTTAGTGCAATGATAGGTTTAACCAACTGTATAGTGGTATTAATACTAATTGTTGGTTTATTGAGCGAAGTTTACACATATTGATTATAAATGGGCCTTCTGTGCCTTCTTGGTGATTACACTTTTGGATTCCTGATAGTAACTGACGTTCTCCACTTGTGTAAGCCTCTCAGGATACGAGTGACTGTAATGCAATGTAATGGAAGATAATGTAATGTTCTGGAATGTACTTCTTCCTCTCCAAGCTCCCATTCTAATTTATATTAATAATAATAATAAAAACCAACTGGCCAATGAACAGGGGCAGTTGCAAGCACTGGCAGGTCCTTTGCAATTAAACAAAAAGAAAATTGAAATCTCTTTCCATTTACTATACCTTTGTGGTATTCCACATTTATTTATTTTACACTGAGCTGTCCTTTCACCACTGTTTCCATATGTTGTCATTAACATTTTATACGAGGCCAGTGTATAGCAGTAACAAATGTAGTCTTGCGTTGTTTGTTTGTTCGTTTGGATTGTGCCACTCCCTTTTTTCTCAACAATTAACGGAACGTAAAGGCCTTCAAATTTGCACCATCTGGGGCACTATTTAGATCAGATGAAAACAGCATTCCACTAATCTCCTGCCAAACTCCTGCAACTTCAAATCAAACGTAATAGATCACGCAGTTCTTCCAGCACTTGTTCATTACGGCAAAAAAAAGAGAAGGGAAAAAAAGCTAATCTGTCACTTTTCTGGGGATGCTGTGCCATTTTGGACTACTAACACATGCAACATAAATCACTCAGGCTTTAGTACCATTTGGCTAATGAACTGTGGCCGGTTTAATCACGGGTAACGTCCACACACTCTCAAACCCCGCGCACGTTTAGCGGCCTTTCAGGAGAAAAGGGAAGCCGACGTTATCTTGAATCTACTCGCAAAATTAAAATGCAAAAAGTGAGCTGCGGACGTTTAAAAATTCAAAACAAGCGAGCGAATGAAGAAAGGGGAACAGGATGCGGCTCGCGAGGCTGCGCGGCAGATGTTCCCCTCTAAGCAGTCACAGTCTGCTGCTGTATTTCAACATTTGAGCATTTCAGCCTGCTGTATTTGTACCACTCCAGAGGGAAGATTTAAAACGCTCTTTGCCAGCGCGTTGGGTTAAGGATGGCTTTCGGATCTGCGGTCTTAAATTGTTTACTTCAGTAACAATGAATTTCAATGGCAATGGATTTCCGATTGGGTTATTTGGCAGACGCTTGTAGCCAAACCAACCTAAAATGCATTTAACATCCTTACTTTTCTGCCTTTTAGCAGGCACTCTTAGCCATAGCGACACCACTATAAATCGGCAAAGGAGTGCCACCATCAACGTGCATGCCTCCTGACCTCCCTGCAATATAAATATATAAACAGAGCAATGAGTTTTAAGTTGTACGTTTGATATTTCCAAGTAACAATCTGCAATATACACTGCCCGGCCAAAAAAAAAGTCGCACACTGTAATATTTTGTTGGACCGCCTTTAACTTTGATTATGGCGCGCATTCGTCGTGGCATTGTTTCGACAACCTTATGCAACGTCACAACATTTATTTCCGTCCAGACTTAATTAATTTTTGGCCGAGATCTTGTATTGACGACGGGAGAGTCGAACCACTCCGTGAAGTCTTCTCCAGCACATCCCAAAGACTTTCAATGGGGTTAAGGTCAGGACTCTGGTGGCCAATTCATGTGTGAAAATGATTCCTCATGCTCCCTGAACCACTCTTTCACAATTTGAGCCAGTTGAATCTTGGCATTGTCATACTGGATTATGCCCATTGATGGGATAACCTGGTCATTCAGTACATTCAGGTACTCAGCTGACTTCATTTTATTGCTGCATAAAAATATTGCATTTTTATATTGCTTTGTTAAAAATAATTAATTCTTGATGGGGGAATTAATTCTTGATTTTTTCTCAGAATAAATTTACTTCAATTAAAGGTTGGATCTTTCTCCTTTTTTCAGTGTGTGATTAAGCTAATTCACCAAACGGCGAATTTTTTATAACCCTTTTTACTCATCTTTACCAGGGGTGCAAATAATTGTGGAGGGCACTGTATATAGTAGTATTTTGAAGCAGACCTTCCCTGATCACTCTCTGCTTCAACATTAGCTGAAGTTAAGTGTGCTGACGTAAGAGCAGCCTTCTGTTATAACAGATTTTATATTCTGTCTGGATGTGTGTCATGAAGAAAAATGATCTCACCCACTTGTTCACTAAACTCAGACAAGCAGATGGTATATCACAATCTCATTTTGTGCAGAGTCTAGACGACATTAATACACATTTTAAATAGTGCTCCTTTTGCATAAGAAACAGTTTTCCAACTCAGTCTGTATGTCAGTCACTCCACCTGTCTGTCTATCTATCTATCCCTCACACACATACACATGCACACGCACGGACGCACACAAAGCAACAGAAAAATCAATAATGAAATTGTGATTGAGTTAGACCTTTTTGTGATGCATTATTGGCTTTGCTTTCACCTTTTTACACCTCTATCTCTATCTCTCTCTCACACACACACACACACACAGACACGCACACACGTCGGGCGGCGAAAGTGGACTGACATCTGGTAACAGAGTCATCAGAGACCCACATGAGAATGTAATTGAATGATTTAATTTGCGCGCACATCACCAATCACACGCGCGCGCCTCCTGCTCTCATTCACGCTCGCGCACAAATTCAATCACGAATGACAGCAGGATGCGCGTGTGACTGGGGTGTGCATATGGGTTACGGGTGACAGTGAGCGAATGTGTCGCGCGTTTGTTTGTTTGATTCGGGGCGTTTTATGTTTTTGTACGGATGGCGATACGTCGTGGACGATCGCGGCAGCGTAACCGAGCCTGGCCGGAGAGAGGAAGCGACCGCGTGGGAAGGGAACGGCAAGTGAACTGTGGCAAACGAAGCGGGCAGCGATACCGGGGGGGGGGTATCGCCGGTGTCTGTTTAAAATTAATTTCGACAATTAAACTTGTATTTTTTTTCTTTTCTTATCTACCTGTCTGTGTGCTGTCTGGGCTGTCCCCAGGGTTGACTTTTTAAAATGCAAGGAAGGGGAACCGTGGTGAAGAGTGGCTGGGATTTATCCTGTCCCTGGCACAAACATGCACACTCTTTTCAAATGGAATTTTTTCTAATTAAAATTTTGAAACAGTTTCATGTGGCCTGTGCTTTAATTGGCATCCGTTGACCCTTCAAAATATCAAAAGAATGAGATGCCTCCATAGAAAAGAAAGGGAAATAAAGCTTGTTATTTATACACATTTGAAAGAGACTGCTTTCTTCTCTGATCTGTCGTGGATCAAGGGTGACCTCTGGCTTTGTGTAATTAATTCTGGCACTTGTAAATCAATCTAATTAAATTGTTACCTCTTCCTGTTTTCATAAGCCAGATTCGGGGTGTCGGTCTGTTTGGCGGATTTCCGCAGAAATCGCGTTTTCCATTATATTGGGCCACGTCCCTTCACCAGTGGTCGGGGGGGCGGGGGGTCTGGAATGTGGGTATATAAAAGAAATTCGGTGATGGCGTGCTCAATGGCAGAGCATCGTGAGAACAACCCATGCGTTAGATACTATGCGCGGACCCAAACACTGGGCTTGGGAACATAAATCTGGAGCTGACACCTCTGTTAAAATCCATTAGTCAGCTGCCAGACCCTGGACCTCCGCCAAATCTCCCGCCGTCCACTTTATACTTCGTGTGTACCCTGGACTGTATCCTCATTAATATAATGGAAGCAGTGAAATCAGGGAGACCGGATTCCAATAAACGTTTCCTGTAGGTACAGATTCTGGCCAATGCTGATGCATAGAAACAATAAAACACTTAGTTATTCAATCCTCAGAGGGATCAACAATTTGCTGATCATATCTAGCGCATCTTTAGGCCTATTCCAGTTCCTCACATTTTGATAAAGTAAAATTGTACTATTTATAACTATGGATAACGATGATATGTTGTTGTGCTTTCGAGACAAAATACTAAGTGAAATGTATACTTGAAATTGTAGGAGCCATTGTTTAGGCGCAAATATTTTTATTTGTTTTGCTGGACAGAATATCCAGAAGGCTTTATATGTATGTGTTACTTGTTTTAATAAAGCACGTCTGTCATGTACATGTTTATACACTGCAAAAAAAAGAAGTCAATCTTAACAAGCATTTTAGTCTTATGTTTAGACTTAAAATATTAGTTCTATTACTTTTTGATAAATAAGACAAAAAGATGGGGTGAGATAGTTTTACTCATTTCAAGAAAGATAATTTCACTGTCACAAAAAGTAACTTAAACAAGCTAATATTTTTTACTTGAGAAAAAATAAAAGATTTTAAGTCTCATTGAGAGACTTTGTCAAGAGAAACATTTTTTGCAGCGTATTTATATATGAACACTACTTCCATGTTTTAATCTCACATAAATGTACTGTACAGCTAAAGTGCATTCAAGGTACATAAAAAAACAGTGTCAGTGCCTCACCAGAGAGTTGTAAAATAGGGGTGCAAGATCCATTGAAAATGTCAAAATATTGACAAAATATGTCTGCAAATAGGTCTGCAACTCCAAAGGGTTCCAAAATATGGATTGAACCCAAAGGACACTGATGCCTCTCAAACACGAGTCCTTAGTCAGAGCACTGTTTCCTTCCTGTTTCCTTCCCCCCTCTTTTCCGTCAAAACTGCTCTGTTTTATATGCTTCGTAAAAGAAAATGAACACATTCTTTTTCAACGTGTTCGGTGGAGGCACTCATTATTGGAATGAACAAGTGCCTTCCGCTCTGCATTTCATAATGCACTTCAATAAACAAAGCCTCATATCCTGTGCACGTGGATAAGTCAAAACCGTGGTCAGCAATTCATATTCATATTGCATTTATAATGCGTATTGAAAACGTAATAGGAATGACAAGGTATTCTTCAAGTCTTGCTAGTGATATGTTTTCACATTTTAAAATATGGTCAGCAGCATTGCCTATTATTGTGCTGCCCGGTTCTCATTAGAAAGGGTAAAACTAATTAGGGGGAATTTAAATATACCGTATAGCCTATACCACCACTTAAGAATGGATAATTATAATTATACTATCAATAACACTTGTGAGTTATGATTTAATTATAGCTTCTCTAAGATGAACAAATTCGAAAGTATTTTAATGTGCCTTGTTGTATTAATTGGCACCATGCTGTTGCTGTGATATGATTTTGCTACTCCACAGGATTATTGGAATATTATTATGGAAGATTGCGACAATTAATTTTGAGGAATAATAAAAACTTTTCATGGGCGGCATGGTAGTGCAGTGGTTAGCACTGTCGCCTCACAGCAAGAAGGTACCGAGTTCGAATCCCGACCGAGGGCCTTTCTGTGTGGAGTTTGCATGTTCTACCCGTGTCTGCGTGGGTTTCCTCCGGGTACGCCGGTTTCCTCCCACAGTCCAAAGACATGCAGGTTAGGCTAATTGGAGACTCAAAAATTGCCCATAGGTATGAGTATGAGTGTGTGAGTGAATGGCGTGTGTGCCCTGTGATGGATTGGCGGCCTGTATTCCTGCCTTTCGCCCGATGCATGCTGGGACAGGCTCCAGCACCCCCTGCGACCCTGACCAGGAATGAGCGGGTTAATGGATAATGGATGGATGGATGGAAAACTTTTCATAATTATAAGGAGGGTAAGTCGCAGCAAATGTTTGATGTTACAACCACACATGTATTTATTTTATGTGGGCATTTTGGAGTTGAACATACACTATATGTTTCAGAATGACAATGCCCCCGTGCACAAATAGAGGTCCATACTGAAATGGTTTGTCGAGATCAGTATGGAAGAACTTGACTGGCCTGCACAGAGCCCTGACCTCAATCCAAGGGGCCAAGACTGGGCTTTCATTTTGAAGCTCACTTCCTGGTTGGGCTGGGAGCGGCAATTGTGCCATTGCTCACTAGCGCCACTGCGATTGGCTCCAGTATAGGTCTTTCACCATGTAAGTCAATGGCAGCAATGTGGTGAAAATACTCAGTCAATACATTTTTTCCACAAAAAAATATAATTGCAATAGGTGCCTTTCCTTCATCTAATGCCTCTGCATGTGCTGATTTTTTTGAATATTGTGTCGTTTGGACAGGGTATTAACATTTGTTCAGGACCAATCAGAGGGACAGGTTGAGTTCTCTTCGGCTCCACGGAGCAGACGTAGTTTGTACAAACTGGCGGCGAAAAATGCATCTGGAGACTCAATTCGGTTTTTACAAGGCCGTGAGAAGGCAATGGGTGACGTCACAGTGACTTTGTCCATATTTTTATAAAGTCTATGCCTCAACCACATCAAACACCATTGGTATCAATTGGAAAGCCGACTGCGAGCCAGGCCTAATAGCCCCACATCAGTGACCGATCTCACTAATGCTCTTCTGACTGAATGTAAACAAATCCACACAGCAATGTTCCAGCATCTAGTGGGAAGCCTTCCCACTCCACGATAGTGGAGGCTGTTATAGCAGCAAATCAGGACCAACTCCATATTAAAGCCCATGATTTTGGAATGAGATGTTGGATGAGCAGGTGTCCATATACCTTTGGCTGTGCGCACACACACAACATGACTGATTGTACTACATGAATAATTTGAGTTAATTTGTTGTGTACGTACAACAAGGGCATCTACATCTACACACACAAGGGCACAACTGGAGCTAGGATACAACTATACACACAAGCGCACAATTGCAACTTGGCTACATCTATACACACGAGCACAACTGTAGCTAGGCTACATCTATGGATACAAAAGCACAACCGTAGGTAGGCTACATCTATGCACACAAGAGCACAACCGTAGCTAGGCTACATCTATGCACACAAGAGCACAACTACAACTAGGCTACATCTATGGATACAAAAGCATAACTGTAGCTAGGCTACATCTATACACACAAGGGCACAACTGCAGCTAGGCTACATGTACACACACAAGAGCACAACTGCAGCTAGGCTACATCTATGCACACAAGTGCACAACTGCAGCTAGGATACAACTATACACACAAGCGTTGCAACTTGGCTACATCTATACACACGAGCACCGCTACAGTATCATTGCATTAATAAAAAACACTGTTCAGACATTCCCTTCTCAGTCCCTTCTTCCCTTCTCTGCATGCCTCACATGCTGGGTCATCAATATTAGTAATCTTGCCTGTATTGTAATAATCTAAGCAGTAAACAACATACATATTAAAACAGACTGACATTTACTCATTTTTTAAAATGGTGGTTTGTAGTATGGTAGTAGCTCTAGGTCTCGTCCCAACTGTCTCCGGCTTTCTGGGACCAGCTTTGCACATACAATATGTCTTTATCCATAAAAAAGACATTTATTTTCTTGATTTGGCTCTGTACTCCACAATTTTAGATGTGTAATCAAACATTTCACATGTGGTTAAAGTTTCACATTCTTAGATTTTTTTTTTTTTAAGGTTTTGTTTATGCATTTTGGTTTCACGATGTAGAAATGACAGCACTTTTCATATTTGTAACCGCTTCATGACCTTAGCCAATACTTTCCCTGACAAACACCCAGCCTTATTCATAACTTATTCATAATTTTATGACACAATGCATGAACACACAATGAAAAACTATATTTATTTTCTTCTCACTCGCCCCCCTCACGTCAATTCCCAAAAGTCATTAGAATTCACTTATTGAATTTCTCAGAAATGAGGGTACTGGGTTCACTCATCGTCAGTGCACCTTCTGGCTATTTACAGTTCCTACCTAGCTAGAAATTCTTAGTTCCAAGAATGTTTCCTGAACATTCCCATTAGGTTATGAATGTTCTGTATTTTTTATTTTTATTTTTCTTACCAGAATGTAATTTTTTTTTAGTTAGGAGAACATTCTTTAAATTCATTCTCAAAACATTTTGCTATAACATTATTAGAAGATTTTGATGCAATTCTTAAAATGTTTTTTTTTTGCAGCAGCAGCAGCAGCAACAGCACGTTTTTGAAATGTTTCCCGAATGTTTTCTCTTAAGTGTTATGAACATTATCTTGGACATTACCTTAGAACCTTAACTAGTCATGGTTGTAATAACGTTCCCTTTTAGGTTTCATTACCTAACATTCTCTAAAGGTTCTTAGAACATTTATTTGTTAGAATACAAAATATGTATGTAAAATGTCAATAACTTAAAAAAATCTACTTTTTGTATCTTATATATTCATTAGATCTGACTATGCTAGACTCCCACTCAACATGACACCAGTCAAACAAAATATGTTTGGGACACCCAAAATTAAACCCAAAATGAACCTACATCTTTTTTGTAATGGTCATGATTATTTACGGGCAGACATTAATAATAATTCCAACCTCACCCAAAAGTAAATAAAAAGGTTAATATTTAATATTTTTCAACTAAAATTTATTAATTAAACCTTTTTCTAACTAAAACAAGTGTGTGGGGTCTGGTTCTGTGGGGTGTTTGTGTTGCTGTTCGTATGGACAAGGGGTGTGTGTGTGAGGGGGTGTATGAGTGTGTGTGGCGTGTCTGTGTGGGTGTGGAGTGTAGATGTGTGTCTGTGAGGGGGGGGTGTTTAAGTGGGTGTAGGGTGAGTGTATGGCAGGTGTGTGTTTGAGCTGTTGAGTGTGACGGTGGTGGGGGTGTTTGTGTGCATTGTGTCTGCATGTGGGGTGTTTGTGTGTGGTGTGGGTAGAATCCTCCCTTAAGGTCACCAGAAGGGACTGATGGACTTCTGTTATCCATCCGTTATACACCTGCAAAACCACAAAAATACTTATTAAAATCAGATGTATTTTTTTATTAGAGGAAGATGTGATGACATAATAAAATGTATTTTCTGAATCCTTTAAACTCACCGGAGTCCCTCTGTGGGGAGAAAATTTCATGGTATCTGCAATGCAATTCTCCAGTGTCTGCTCCAATATCTTGGAATGGATGTGGTGGCAGGCATCATAGGACAAAATAATAATAAAAAGAAAAAAGAAAATTCTTCAATATAATTTCTGGAATTTCTGCTGCTAGTTTGTAACAACATAATTTCTTTGGATTGTTGAACCTAAAAAAAAAAAACTTAAAAAAAACCTTCACATACAGTTCTTAAAGAATAATACCGTTGTAATTTAGTTATTGCCTGTACTAGTACTAGTGTCTGCAAGGGCGCTAACTTGTAAGATATATTGGAGAGACAAAAAAAGGAAAATCATAGATTTAAAAAATGGATAAACAATGATTTGAATATTGAGTCGGCATATGATTTGCTTTCATAAACAATAACATAAACTGCCTCCATTCCGGTATTCGTATCTTGCCCAACAATTATTCCCTACACCTGTTTTGCATTTCCTGCCGGCTATAAATACCTCAGGACTTCCGCATTTCCGCACTTCGATATTGTCTTTGCTATGTTGACAACGAAGTCGGTAAGATATAGGAAATTCGGTTGCTGCATTTCTGGTTTGTACGAAGAGGAAACGCAGTAAGTCCGGTTATAAGATTTAGGATTAGATTGGTTTTCTCTTTTCTTTCCAATCTTTCTTTCTCCTTTATTCTTTTTATGTGTTGCCATTTGTGTTCAGCTCTTTCACCATAAGAGCTTTGGATAACAGGTCTTTTCTATTATTTTCCTTTACTCATTCTCTCGAGTTTTGTTTTGTTTCTCTACCTCCTGTTATGGTGAGATTTTTTTTTTGTTATTCATTCTCGCTGTTTATCGAGACTCACCTCCTTTTGAGGTTGCTTTGTTTTTTGTTTTTTTTAAATTTGTTTCTGATTTTTCCCCATTTTCTCCCAATTTAGTAGCCAATTGAACCTCTATTCTATTTCAATTCCCCCCGTGTAGCAACCGCTAGAGAATCACCGCTACACAACCCCGTCAGCCGGCGGTAGGACGGGAGGGCGCCACGTCCTCTTCAGGGCGCAACTCCTCCGAGCTCCAGCCCGCCCAGGGCCGCTATGCGCGCAGCGATTCTCTCCGAGCCCCTCCCAATTGCTGCTTCCACAGGGCGCCGGCCATGCTCGGATCTGGCAGGACCAGGGTGTGAACCCCGATCTTCGGAGTACAACCGCACCGACTGAAAGTCGGCGCTTTTTACCGCTGAACCACCGCGACGTACGGAGGTTGCTTGGCTTGTGCTAGGTAAGTTTTGCTCCCGTTCTTTTGTTTCCCTATCCCCTGGTGTGGATACTTCCGCATTAAAGATACGCTTTTAGAATCCTTCTCGTCGCGTCTGGTTCGCCGAACCGTAACACAACCCTTACAATAAACAATCACAAAATAAACAACATGCAACAGGCATGCATGAGCCTAAGATAATATATGACAGGACAAATATGCCATCAAAAGACATTTGAAGAAAGAAACTCTCCAGCAGGATTATACCGTACGTTAGAAAAAAATAGGCCATGTCCATGCAAAGAGCTGGTGTGCACTGCACTATCAGAGCCAGCACTCACAAAAATGTTCAATCCAATCCAACAGCAGCTACAATAGATTTTCATTTGTGTCAGCCTTGTACTGTGCAAAGTTGGTTGGCCTTCAAACATGCACTGTAAAAAAAGTAGTAGTACTGCTACTAGTACTTGCAAGAAGAAAATGTTAGTTAACCATACAGATTTGATCGTTTTCTATTTGCACTTCAATAATGACAGGGTTGTGTCACGTCCGTATGGAAAGTGAAAAGTCAAGTGGACTGTACATTTCAATTTTCAAATTCAGACAAAGTGCATGCACTAACTTGAAAATGAAAACGCAAACTGCGCTTTTGCATTTGAATTTGAATTGTCATGATTTTTGTGCACATCGAATGAAAACAAAATGCAATTGCATTTTAATGGAATTTTAATTTGAAATATTACCTATATGTCTATGCTTCCGTACTACTGCACCTCCCCTGTCATACGTGACAGATTTTCTATGCTCGCCGCACCGTGAGAAAAAGAAAAAAGAGTAAAATGTTTGCTGAATTAATTCATTTTTGCATATTCACATTTTGAAATAGCATCAGCTGCCATGCTCATTTTCATTACAACAGTTACGCTAACCTTTCAGGTACCCTTTTGTACCCTGAGGTTGGTTATGTGGGAGTTGTTTGTACAAATGTTCTACATGGAAATGTTTTCATACAACTGAATATCACTTTGTATTCACCTGTGTCTGGCTCATCTCTTGTGCAGATGCCGTTGTATAAGAGACTGCATTTTATTTTTTCATATTTTCCATTTTAGATGACTGATTTCGCAACATTAGCTGGAGCTTTTATGCGAGGCTGAAACAGGATGGATGATTTATCCTTTTGGATGGGAGTCATTTCCAGGTTGAAAAAAATTTGGATGCAGCTGAGCTGGAGTAGGTAGCTATACTGACCTTCTTTGGAAGGTCAGTACAGGTTCAGATAAAGAGCACAGCCACGTGAACATAACTGTAATTCCAAGTATGAAAGAATGAAAAATCTGTTTACCAAAGCAAGACTAAATTCGGTGTGACAGGACTTTCTGGATAGTGCGATGCACTGTACCATGATAGGGGTCAAAAAATAAAAAATAACTTTTGCAGACTTTGTGATTGTAAGGTGAGCGTTGCCTGGAGAGACTGCGAGGAGATGTATGGTTTAATTATTTCCTTTTTGGACGATTCAAGCGGTGGTTTGGCAGTGCCATTGTTGTTTCCCTTGAAGTGCTCCATATAAAATGTCATGGGACTGAGGTGCGGGACGCATACCTCAGATACTATCAGAGTAATTCATGAAAAGCATGAAAATTCAATTCAAAGCGCCCTTTCGTCCTATGATTAATAGGTAAATAAAAATATGTGTAGGTAGCCCCAGCTGTACATTCCCATTGTTATTAAAAAGCTGGGCCAGTAATTCTTCAAAACAGAGAAACATTAGTGTAAGCATAAGCACTGCTGTAACAGTAATCAATGAGTGGAGGTAATTTTAACCGCTTCTAGAAAACCGGGCTCCCAAGCTGCAGATTAATGCAATGTAAAACACACAATGTTTACAATGTTCCATTTCTCTCCAACTCCGTCTCTAGACATTCAGCCAAATATTTTCCCCACTGTGGTAAAACGTCCACAATGTCAGAAAATGTGCTTTAGACTTATTTGAATCTTATCAAAGTCCAAGTTCAGATCTTTCAAATTATATAGTTTACAGTACAATCAGGAAAAGAAGGAGGAAGTAATGGCTTGCTGAATGTTGTTCCTCTTTGAAAGTAAGTTGGAAAGTAAGTTAAAAGGCTGTTGAAGTTTTGGAATTTTTTCCTACACATTTTCAATGAAAACCAGAAATAGGCATGCATTTAGAAAAGCAGAAGTGCAATGGTTACACATTAAGGGCTCTATCTTGACGATCTAGACGGCGTGTTATTTTAGCACTAAGTACAGTGCAAGGTGCAAATGGGCTGAACTTAGTCTCTTCATTAATTATAGGTGTCTTGGGCGTAACATGCAATAAACAAATCAAAATGTCATATCCCATTCCCTTTAAAAGCCATCTGCGTTTGCACCTTGGTGGATTTCTAATATGATGGCTGACAGTAAGACTGTGAAAACTGATTTACAGCTGCCGAAACACGCTTGTGCGCATAGTTAAAGTGTGCCAGCAAGCATTAGGCTACATGGATCAATAGGCTATTATGATCAACAGTATTTGGACTCACCATTATGACTTGTTTTGATATACACAATAATAATCTTTCACATAAGGGTTTAACACCGGCACGGGTTCCTGGTTATTCCTGACCAAACTATTTCCCAGCAACATAATAACGGGAAAACATTTTGGTACCACTCCATTTTGAGTGTCCAATGTTGACACTCAACTTGATATCAACTGAATATCAGAGAGAGTTGAGATACAGCAAACCGTCAGTTTATAGTTTGCTGAGTGTCAATACAGTGTTTCTTGACACTCACCTGTTTGTGGAGTTTGTGGACAATCACCTGATATACAATTGACTTTAAATTAGCACTGAACTGATATTCAATTGATATCAGTTGATCATTGATCAGTTACCCAACACTTTCCATTAGCTTAGACCAGTGCTGTTATTTTACAAAATACATGCGGTTTAATTTTTTTATAACACCTGCAGCATCTGAGAATAAGCTGCCAGAACACGGCTTCCCTCTCACCTTAGAAAATGCCAAATTAGCCTGCTTGTTTAACAAATTTAGTTTGATTATACAATGAAGCATTGTTAAACATCAATTCCATGAGATTCTTCTCACAGCAGACAGATCACAGGCAACGAATTTGGCAAGCGAAGTTCAAGCTTCATCTGAAGTTCACATTGTGTGCCTTGTAATATTGATTAATAACATAAATAATGTTCTATTGCCTTACTGATGAAACTAAATACACTAAAGCTGTCAGGTTGGGAACCAATAGGTTTACGCATATTCTCCCTTGTTTTATATTGTCCTGCTTATGGAAATAAGCTACCAGTAGAAATGCATCATAATGCCTAAAACAAGCCCATTACCCGCGATTCCAGGGACAATGTGCGTCTATTCCAGGAGAGAAAATCTTCTATTTTTGGGAAAAATATTAATCCCTATTTCAAAATGTAATTTTGATATTTTTATGCTTGTTTTAACTATTGTCCCGTAACAGAAGATTGTCCCCTGGGAATATTGCAACACGCCCAGTTCACTTGCTATGGGCGCAATATCACTTGGTATTTAAACGACGTGAGCACTGGGCGTTAAAATGACACCTGCGCCAAAGCAAAGACACTTGCGTTTGGGTTAGCGCCGCTTAGCGCCAGGTGTAAGATAGGGCCCTAATAGTGCCATACTGTAGGAGTGATTCAATGCTGAACAACGTAAATATATAAACATATAAATATTTATTTAGACAAAATATTGTAGGACGGCACAGTGGTTAGCAGCAAGAAGCTACTGAGTTCAACTCCCGGCCGAGGGCCTTTCTGTGTGGAGTTTGCATGTGTTTGTGTGGGCTTCCTCCCACAGCCCAAAGACAGGTTAGGCTAATTGGAGACTCAAAATTGCCCATATGTATGAGTGAATGGTGCGTGTGCCCTGTGATCGATTGGCAAACTGTCCAGGGTGTATTGTTGCCTCTTGCCCAATGCATGCTGGGATAGGCTCCAGCCCCCCACCCGCGACCAAAAATAAACAGGTTACTACTACTAATGGATGGATGGATGAAATATTGTGATGGAAAGGTTCTGGCTGGGCTCGAATACAGCAATTGGCATAGGGGATCTGCCAGGGGAGAGGTCGTTGCACTAACCACTGCCTGAAAGATGAGCAGTTAGGCCGCCCCTTCACTGGACTGCAATGCTACAGGACTTCCCACCTCATCCCAAAGGTGCTCTATTGTATTGTGATCTGTGCAGATTAAAATAAATCTATTAGAATGAACCATTAGAATAAACTGAAGTCGCTGTCATGTTCGTGGAATCAGAGCATGCTTTCTGGCATGGCACATTATCCTGCTGGAAGTATCCATCTGAAAAAGGGTAGACTGGCAATAAAATGACTCACATGGTCAGCAACAATGCTTAGGTATGCTGTGGCATTCAAATTATTCTCAATTGGCATTAAGGCCTAATGTGTGCCAAGAAAACATCCCCCACATTATTTCACCACCACCACCACCTGCCTGCACCAATGAAACAAGGCAGGATGGATCCATGGATTCATTCTTTTTATGCCAAATTCCTATCATCTGCATTTCACAGCAGAAATAGAGATTTGTCAGACCAGGCGATATCTTTCCAATCTTCAATTATCCAGTTTTGGTGATCACACGCCCACTGTAGCCTCATCTCCCTGTTCTTAGCTGATAGGAGTGGAATCCAGCATGGTCTTCTGCTGCTGTGGCCCATCCGCTTCAAAGTTCAACGCGTTGTGCTGTCAGAGATGCATTTCTGCATAGCACTGTTGTAAACGGCTGTTATGGCTTCAAGTGTTGTCGGAATTATCGGGAATACGAATTTCCGACATGGAGGTTGCACTTGAACGAGTGAGGAAAGTCGGAGATAATTGTGTTACCCGAGTTCCTGAGTTGTGATGTTTCACCACTGACCTTTCACCTCTCTATCCTTCAAGTGCTCCTCGGAAGCTCCTATTTCCCAGTTGCCAAGTAGAAATTGCAGAAAATGTGATGGGTTGACAGGTATGGCAAAGCAGCCAGGCAGCACAGCAGATTATCAAATTGATGGTCACACACACACACAGCACACAACCATCTTGCAAAATATACTTTAATTAATTACTCTCCTCATATGCTTCCTTTCCTCTTCTTTCTCATGCAGAAAGTGATAGCAGCTCTCCATGTGTTTGTTTTATTAGTGAAGGATCGAAAGAAACATTTACTTTCTAGACCTCCATGTTTGCTGGTAATTCCGACTTTGGAGCACGTGAATGCGTCAAACCTCATAATTACGATTTGGCACCTGTGAAAGAGGAGCTTCCGAGGAGCACTTGAAAGCAGCATAAATTTTGATCTGAAGGATTTTGCCAATGGCAAAAAAGAAAAATTAAATAAATGTCACATTGTTAACCTTTGTTCAATTGAGGGAAACTTATTTGAATTTTGGTACTTAATTAGCTTTGTAAACTTGCATTAGTGGTTTTAGTGATGTTGCTTCCTTAGTCTGGGAAATGTGTTTGACAGTTTTTTCAGTTTTCTTTTTTAGATCAATCTTAATCCCTGTTCTTCAGATGTGGAATTCCCAATTGAATTTGGTTCAGGGAGGTTACAGACAATCATATCCCTTATCTAAAGTTAATTCCCAGTGTACCAACAGAGCTGGTGTGTGAACACAAGCTGGTGTGTGAACCCTCCTGCCCTGGGTGACACTATGGCCAGACATTCACAGAACATCAAAGCTGTTGGCCACTGACCCTGGCACAGTCAGAATTCAACACCATGGGGCACATCCATGAAAGTCAGTGTCTTGTAAGGTCCAATTTTACTGTTCGAACACATTGCACCTTTGCCTACTAATGCTGGATTCCCCACTCCTCTGCTCTACAACTTTGAGCCATAAAAAGCACGGCATCATAAATAGCAGCTGGAAAGCAGCTGGGGCATTTGGGGCACATTTCTGTGAGCTAGGCAGGTGAAACACATGTGGAGTTTGATGTGAAAAAAATATTGCTCTGTTTTGTAATCATTCATGCATGAAAGGGTTAATAAATTATCATGTTTTCACATCATCTGCATCTTTCTTTTCAACCCTTTCCAGCTCCACAATTTAACCAGAGTATATGGTCTGAGCCGCAGTGTTCCAGGCACTGTGGTATGTATGCTTGAGTCTCGGAGTCAGAACCCTGCGTCTCACTCAGGGCTGACAGCAAGTCACAAGACCTCTGAGTTTTAGCAATAGATTCTAAGTCCCCAGACCTCTGAGTTTCCAAGTTAGTTAGCTCTATTTACTTTGGCCCATTTGAGGCAATTTCCTCCTGGTTTCTACTAGTTTTATTTAAATGTCAATATCTAAAAAAAT
>CM056384.1:39035405-39138292 GCA_029718625.1 Synaphobranchus kaupii
CATCGTGCCTTGGCCCTTTTTTTTTTTATCTTAATGAACAGCATAATTGCTGCTTCCCAGGGTAATTAGATAACATTACTCAGTTTAAGAGCGACGCTCTCCAAGTCAGGTGATTGACAGCTCCCTGTCTGGCTTTTTATTGTTTAACTGTTTCATTTTGTTGCTTTTGCCTTGACCCCCCCCCCCCCCCCCCCCCCCCTCAAAAAAAACAACCCCTCCTCCTCCTCCTCCTTCATTCCAGGCAGTTTTGCTTGGCTAATACTTCCAACAAATAAAGAGTGCTTTTCTATGGGGTCTATTCTCCTTGACCTTCGCCTGCCCGTTCTCTTTCAGTCACTTCAAACTGTCTTGCAGAGCGTCATCTGAATGTGGGCCCATCAGCACCGAGGGGCTGGCCAGAGTGCGCCTCCACACCCCCACTTCAAAGATGGGCTGCATTCATTAATTGCCCTTTGAATTGATATCAGAGGGTCACAATACGGGGTGCGAAAGGAGAAAGAGGCTTTAATGAAGCATAGAGTCACCATTCATTTGCAGATAACCATGTTTTTATGCTTGGATAGTCATGCGTTGGAAAAAGGGCTCTTGAGAAGAGGAAGAGGAGAAGGGTGGAAGGCAGAGAGGAGCGACGGTGGACGTTCTGCAGCCAGTGAAAGTGAGTTCTGCTCTAGCCTGAGGGATGGAGAGACGAGTTTCGCAATCACCCTTCGTATGTTCACCACGTGAACCATTTCTGAGTGCGATGGGATTCAAGCACATGGGAGTGTTCTATGAGAAAATCAATACTCTGCCGTATTGTTTGGTTGGAAATATTAAGCAATCAGAAGGCATTTGTCTAAAGGCCACTTACTTTGTTTGGATTATCCAATCGAATATTTATGAACTGAGTCAGAAATTTAAATTTCGACTTCCTGTTAGGTACAAATGTTAAGCTTAAGTTAAAGCACGGATGACAACACTGCTCGTTCTGTCTTGTCAAGTAAATCCATCATTTGTCAACACAGGCATACGAAACAGTGTGTAGGTTTTTTCCCAGCGGTTTGCTGCAATGTTTGCCGAAGCAACGTGTGAGAGACCCGTAGTTCCCCCCAGAAATGCTACTGAAGTAATTAATCTTCTCAACTCCAGCAAATGAACATACATCCTCACCTCCCAGCTGTCCTCTTTTAAACAAATATTTTACATTTACAAATTAAACATGTCTACCCCCCCGCATGCGCACACACACACACACACACACACACACACACATAATCTCTCTCTCACTCTCTCTCTCATATCCAGTTGTGCGCAGATAAAATATTCTATTGAGTGGTGTCCATGCCTAAATAGTGGGGAGCCAGTTCTTCACTTTATTTACACAAACAAAGTCCTGGTCAGTTTCTTTGACAAAGGCAGTTAAATCTTTTTGCCCTTTCATGTTTTGTCAGCACTTGATTCCTTTTGTCCTCTGGCTATTTGCCTGGACTGGGACAATAGGTCTGGAAGAAAGGGAGCAGATTGTTGGAATGTGCCTCAATAAACCTAATTATGACATGTTGACTGCTTTCTCCATGGCAGTGCTCAGAGATCCAGGCTTATTCAATTAGGCTTTCCAGGATTCCCTTTCAGAAATAAACTTATCCCATTGACTGTTTGTATTTCAGAGCAGTATGTGTGTGTGTGTGTGTGTGTGTGTGTGTGTGTGTGTGTGGTGTGTGTGTGTGTGTGTCTGGTATAAATGGAAATCCATAAGACCAGCCTCGCTCTCTTCAGTAACTCCAGCTCACTTTAATGAGCTAAATGAGGTTAAAAAGAGGAGCAGTAAAATATGGAGGGGGTTGGTGTAGTTTTTAAAAATGATCATCTCTTAGGGGTAATTAGCAGGATATTGCTCTGAATATTGGGGGTAAAATAGGCCCCACCGCCCCTTCATTAAAACTTTACCACGTGCATGCAGGACTAAAGCCACAATTAAAAGGGTAGCAATCTGAGAGTCTTTCGGCCGTGGGACATGCTGTTAGTTTGCAAACCACGAAAAGATTCAATGCACATAGCCTATAAAAATAATAAAATAAACGCCGACCAAGTTATAGTCTTGTTAAGTGACCCAAAGCAATAGTTACCAATAACAAGACGTTTATCTTTTGGTTTTTCCGGATATTGTACAAATATCTGCATATAGGCCTACATTTAAAACGAACAGGCGTCGCAACACTGAGGCGCCTCCTTATTAAAGCGGAAGGGAAATTACAGATTAGCATTATCTGGTACCTTAGTCCAACTCCCAAGCATCTTTCACACGCTGCAAACAAACTTGGCGCGTCTGCTCGCGGAGGCCAGATTCAGGCTTTAAAGCAGAGAGTTACTCGGAATCTGGACCGTTTTCCCAGACAAATAAATCTAAACGAGCGGCCTTTGATCTCGGCACTTGAGGGAATCCGACAATAGATTGTGAACAACAAGGGGCAGAGCTACTGGCCCCCTTTCGAGCAACAATAGCCTGGGCAAACACTCGCTTAATCAATATTTGGCCAGTGATACTGAAAACGTCCTTTTCAGATTTTAATTCAGAGTTGTAAAACAACTCCGCAGCAGAGAGGGAGTGAGTAGCCTACGACGCTACTGCAGCCACGGATAACAAAAACCTGTTCTCAATTGGAATTGGCAATTTTACTTTGTAGCCTACTAACCCCCACCCCTTCCAAAAGGTCGCCGCCTCTAGGCCTATACGTGAAATAATTGGTACCAAATAGTCGAAACAGACTACCTACATTGAAAATGTTGACCTCCTAAACCTTAAATCACGATTTTACACGTTCATTATTTAATTTACATTACACATACATTGATAAATATAAAAAATCAGTCTGTTATTTCTTTATGTTAAATTTCAAATTAGCTTAATTGGACATAAAGCCAATGCGAACAAACGAATAGCTTCACTCCACTGTTCCTCATCTACCTCGTGAGTATGCAGGAGCCAAATAGATAAGGCTGGGACAATTTAGATCACTTCAGTACTTTTTTCAAAAGTTTATTATAGCCTAAGTGTCCATTGGGATTGTAGAATATACTACATTGTAACATTTATTGGTGGATTGATCCTTTGCGTTAGCATTTCATAAACTGTTCACTAGACATAATTAGTTGTCTATAGGCTACGCTTCTGTGTTCCTTAACTTTTTTTTATCTTAACCAAAACCTGTTATAGGCCTATGTGAACTAGCAAACAAATCCTGTTCCTCAACGATGCATGAACATGTCTACAAAAAGTAAATGAGTAAAATTTAGAACAGTGACAGGGCTCCCGACAACTCGAGCAACAAGTCTCTAATTGAGAAAAAAGTCTCTGAGTATTTGCATGTAAATAATGCGTTCCGCTCGCGTGTCATACAATCTAGTGTATTTAGCCTAATTCTATTAAGGCATGGAGGAAAAGTTGAAGACAAAAATTAGGACACAGAAAAGACGGCCAGTGTTTTTTTTTTAGATCGGGGAACTGACTTGCTTTTGTTCGTGTTGGCTCTCCTGAAAAACAATGGGTACAGATATTAAACGAATGCGCGCCGCAGGCGGAGAGGGAGAGTGAAAGGGGCGGGGTTGGTCCAGAGATGAAAGTGAGAAGAAATAAAAGGCTCGATTTAATCCGCTTGAAGAGATTTTCAGCGCGAGGGGTGTGCATGATGGGTGAATATTGTAGCAGTGCGCATGACGAGGGCGAATCCATTGTGACCGAAGCTCGAGGCCAGCTAGATTCTCGGGGGAAAACATTGGTGTCTATTCACTGAAGAAGTCTTTAATACACTCTCCCGATCATTAAATGTCACATAGCTGAGCATCAGAAACATTTAGAAGACCCAATTAATGTTAAAGAGGGCCAGAAGAGAGTATTACGGAATGAATACAGATAATCCTCGCAGGCTAAACTTATTAGCTGCTATTGCATTCATAACGTCTCCTATTAGCCTATTCGCAAAATCTATTTGTAAATATTTATCATTATTAATTAATAGTAATAATAATGGTCATAAAATGATTACTGTTACTAACTACTGCTAGCCTACTACTACTACTACAAATAATAATAGTAATAATATTAATAATAATGTTTATGGCTTTGTCGTTTGAAGAATGCTTTAATTCTGAAAGTAACTGGCCATTCGAAGAATAGTGTAAAATATTTAACACTATTTCTCCGAATTGATGGACTTTTAAGTTTATGAGTTTCTATTGCTTTCTGTATTTTTGGTTATTTTGACTGCCTTGAATAGTAGGCCTATGCCTATATATACCTCGCAAACATAAGCTATATGAAAACACTATTGTAAAATTTCAAAATGTTGAGGGTTATTGAAATAGAACCATTTTTAATATTGTTTCAAGTGAGAGAGAGAGAGAGAGAGAGAGAGAGAGAGAGAGAGAGAGAGAGAGAGGAGAGAGAGAGAGAGAGAGAGAGAGAGAGAGAGAGAGAGAATGGTTTCAATTGTAATTTTGAATGGCAGTCGGCATCTTTAGACGACCTAAAAGACTCCAAAAGGAACATTTTGTAGGTGAAAACGGCCATTTTTCCACGGTGCAGTCTATAAAACTGCGAGGAGCTGCGGCTATTGGCGATCGCTGAATAATTCATCCCTCATTGCAAGCTCATAATGTCTTTTCTCAGCCTATTGTTGGGCCGCTTTCTCTTCTTTTCTCCCTGAATTATAAAAAGGGTTGCCTTCTTTTGTCTGGGCCAAGCTGTTGCTAGGCCGGGCTTTGTTCGCGCGAAGCCGAAGTGTGAGTTTCAATGGACTCTCGCGCCTTTGTCTTCCAAGTTCATCCGTAAGTGTCTGATTGTGTGCGCAGGACCTGTCTTTGTATGGGATGGAACAGTTGTACAAATGTTTGATCAACTCATTTGGAACTTTTTGTCTCCCCACCCCCTCTCGGCTTGTTTTCTTTTTCTAAAATATTTGTACAGTAGGCAATTAACCAGAGGGAAACCAGTTGTTCACAACAATCATTATCATCAGCTAATTTGATATGAGATTTCAAGCATTCATATTTTAAGATTAATTAACTCCATATATTGGATGCAATGAGGGGTTCATATAATTATTTCATGATCTATTATTGCTTACCTATGTAATGATTTTCATTCACAAAACAAAATTAATCAAATGATGTGCATTTGTTCTTAAACTGAAGAAAACATGCTTCAATGATGACGATGATAATAGTAATAATAATAATTATTATCAGTAGTATTGTTATTGCTATTATTATAATTAGTAGTTGTATTAATTGGAAAAAATCACCATCATCTAAAAGTTGAAAGCTACTTATTGAGCAGCTTACATTGCAGAAGACACTGAAATGGAATAGTGACTGGTTATGAGCAAGCATTTATTAAAAATAATTATATACAAGATAGAGCCTATATGCAGAGTGAGAATATTTGTATTAACCTGCACCAAATAACCAGTGAAGATTCATTATTTTAACTTGTTTATTTGACAAATTTCTACCGAATTTATATTTCTAAAGTATTATATATATAATGTCAATGTAGCTTTTGAGTAGCAGATGGCCAATATTATTGTTGTTATAACGGTTGATACAGTTCTGACTGTTTTGATAATCTTTGAAGAGAACCCCCACCAATACACACACATAGACACACACACACACACACACACACACACACACACACACACACACACACACACCTCCGCACCCCCACCCGCCCACCTGCTGTTTGTATTGCTGTAGCGCCTCGTGGGAAACGCATTACCTTAAGATAAGGTCGATAAAGAATTCCTGACATAGCAATATACTAAGTAGGCCTACCACTTTCACCACGCTTTCAATAGAGGCCTACTTGATTACCCGCGAGACAGTGTATTCGCAACCGAACCACAAGTAACAAGACTAGGTTTAATAATTTTTTTCCGGTTTTGAAGGCTGGCCTAAATTTGCCGAAGATGGAACTGTCGTTAATTGTATAACCTTTTACGTCCATGGAGATAATAATCATATTGTTGGTTATAGGTAAGTATAGCCTATGTATTACTATCAGAAACTAACAAGGAAACATTGTGCATGCCCGTATAGCATAGCCTACAAAAAGCCCACTTAGCTCTCAGCAAACACACACCCACCTATATACCCACACACACTAACATTTCACAATGTGTCATTTCACAAAACTGCTACTACGGATTAGCGTCTTGCATCTAGTGACCACAGCGCCCAGTGTTTTAATTACTGTGGCGTTATCATTACAGCACACTAATTTCTGAAGTGGTAACAGTATACTCACATCTGTCTCCGAGAATCCCGTCAATGCTGTGTTTGGCCCTCCGTTCGTTCTCCTCCAGCTCTTTTCTTCTCGATTTCGTCCTCATCGTCGTCGTCTTCACCTTTACCTCCGAATTTACTCCGCATAATGCGACTGATTGAGCTCACTTTAAAATAAGCAAAATAGATACATACATTTTTATAACTGAACAGCACAAAATTGTATTGCGAGATTCGTAGTGTTCTTAAAATTATAGTCTATTATACTCGAATGAAACGATCAATGACATACATAGCCTAAATAAAACACTTGTTGATTATCCCTGGTCTTTAATATTTATTTTTCTCAAGTCAATGCTTCAAAATGTGTCTAAATCATAAGATATTTGAAAAAATAATAAGATTAGTATAATGTCCACACGATGAAAAGAGGCCGTTATGAAGATGTTATTAGGCTATAGAAACAAAGAATCACATGGACAGAATGGAAACTTGTTGCTGATAGGTAGCTTACATGTGTGTGTATTTTAATTTATTAATAATAATAATAATAATTATTATTATTTTTATTTTTTTTACTAACCACAGACAAGCTAGTTAGTTCGGATAAAGATAAAGTGTTTTTTATGAGATTTTTTATGTTGTTTCTTATTGACATATAATATTTAATGTTTACGCAAAGCTAAAATAAGATGACAATTTAGCCTGCACGGTGATAATTTTTATTAAAATAATGATTCCAACGAAGATGAAGAAGATGAAGATGATAATCAATCGTCAAACTTGCGAGTCTAACTTGCTTATCTAACAAGATATATCGACCTCATTGCTTATCATTTCTTTAAAATTATTTAATTAACATTTAAAATTATGTCTGAATATATGATTATTATTATTATTATTGTTGTTGTTATTTTTGTTGTTTGTTGTTGCTGCTGCTGCTGCTGCTACAGGTTGCTTCGAGTGTCAAAGTAACGGGAATATACCTGAAGGAACGTTGTTTCTGTCACAAATCCCATCTTTTAACAATTTATCCCGAATTTCCCAGCTGAACATTCCGGGGTTGTCTCTCTTGTACTCCTCTATTTTCTTCTCCACATCCGGCGTGGTCACCTGCTTTAAATGACAAGACTGAGTTTTAAAATGAGAAATACGTATCTTCGTCATTTTTAAAATTTAAGTCAAATTGCACATTTGCAATGAATTAATTAAATAACATCCAGCCATTGCATGGCCAAATAATCGCGTGTTGGTTGCATCTTAAGTGCACAAACGCTATATTAAATTGAAGTTCAAATCTGTGTTAACTTGTGCCTCTATTCATCCTGTAACTGAGATAAACTCACAACTTGCAGACTCGAAGCTCTGCTGACTGGCCAGAGAGTATTAAACAGCTAAAAACAGGTATGAATCAGCACGTGGTGGTCGTCTATGATTTCCCGCACTGTTCATCAGGAGTCCAACTGGCCATGCCTGCTCACCTTGGGTTTGCTCCCTCCGATCGCACCAGGCCGGATGGAACCAGTCTCCTGGTACCTGCACAGGATTTTAGAGACGCAGCCGTGAGAGACTCGCAGTTGGCGGGAGATGACGCAGGGTCGGATGCCGTGGTGTGCCATCTCAACGATCTTGTGACGAATGTGATTGGGTAGAGGTCGGCCGTTAATGAAAACTCCGCCGAGCTGGTTTACTCTGCCTTGACCTAACGGCGTGGAAACTGCAGTTAAATGTTTAAAAGACAGAAAGAAAAGAAAACAATTTTATTGTGTTTTTTATTATACTGTGTTATAATTGCTACAGCGGAATTTATAAATTATCTTAAAATGGAGGGTTAATACAATTAATTAATACAATTATTGGACGCAATAAAACTGATTTGAATTAACAGTGGAAGGTTTTATTTCTGCACAATATTATATTATACAAAATAAATTGTATTTTTTTATTTTTTGGTACCAGAAAATGTCAAAACTGGGCTACCCACGGGCCTTGTATGAAAGATGGAGTTAATATGCATAAATACCACATACATGTGCTTTTGAGTAGGAAACGCCTTTAATACAAACTTCTGGTTTGTTAAAATTGTTCTTGAATCACACACTGAATATAAATCCATACAACTATTTCGTGAACAAATACAGTTTTGAACGGCACTTCAGAACCTTTTCAGGAGGACAAGAACGCAAAAAATGTAAACATCTGTTGATGCAGTTAGCCTATTTTAAAGTGTGGCAGATGCGCTCCACATGTTTAAGCAAGTTGCTACTAGTAGAAAATGGATGTAGAAATGTACGTAGTTGTTATAAAATGTATTCGTTACACATTTAAATACATTCTCAGGCAGTGTTGTTTTTTTCATTTCACTGTGGACTGTGTATGGAAAATGTCAGTTTAACCCATAACACATTAAAATTACACAACATATCAGCATTGCAAAAGAATAACGCAAGAAACAGCGTTGTGGGATGTCCGGCAGGTCTAATTCCAACTTTGTTGTGTATTTATTTATATGATTATTGATCAATATTTTACCTTCCAACGGGAACCCGCTTCGGGGGTAGCTCTGGGCCAGCGTGGGGCGCATCATCCTGGGTACGGCCCCCGCTAATGCCGTCATGTCTCCACGCACTCCGACCCGCTGCTTACCTTCCCCGCGGGAGGAAGGCGATGCAGAACTGGAGATGTAAAGCTGTGTGATTGAGGGCGGAAGCGTTAAAGCGGTGCTGTAGTCCAATATGTGGATTTATGGCTCGGGTAGAACAGGTTCCTTGTCCTGGTAAATGATGCAAGTTAATATTCCGCTTCAAACGAAAAGATGTATCAAAGAAAGAAGGTTCAGGGAAACTTTTAAAAAATCAATCAATGCGAGTTTCCAACGAACTGCGCGTATCTAATGGGGTCGGATATGGCATCAGATAAACTTCGTGGGACTGGCGCAATTGTTGTTGTTGACACAGTTGAAGTGAGTGAGGCGGTGAGCAATAGTGGAACATTTACTAGTTGCTGCACCCCTAGTTCTATCGGGGCTTCAAACCATGTGATTGGCTAAGAGCAGGAATGTCCCGGTTCCTCAAAGTGCGCAGCGATTGGCTGGGAGCGGAAACTTTCTTTTCCTGTGGCTGGGTTTGAGCCCCAGGCGCTGATCTGTGCTTATGGAGATAGGATATGGGTTGGGAATTACTGCAGTGTATTTCGGATTTATTCAGACCGTCTTTTATTGATAGGACCTAATTACTGTATAATTAAATATGTCTAATCTATATTTATGTAAAATCATGACATTAAGCAAGTGTTACGAGTGGAATATAGGATTGTTTTCACTACCGATCATTTAGATAGAATAGCCTACATTATAAGACTAAAGTAGGCTCGTCTTTACTTCATATTCGTAAGATAATGACTTGATCGCGTGATATAAGACTGGAGTGGGATCTTAATTTCATGCTGATAAACTGAAGACTTGATAATGTAATATGATACATAAAACATGAGCGCGGCCCAAGCATTTCCACAGAGTAACACACCTACATAAAAATGAGCACAGCCACAACGCAGCGACTGAAATTCTAATGTAGTTTTGATTTGGTGACCCCCCGACCCCCCCCCCCCCCCCCCCAGTCTTCTCCACCTAAAAATAGGCTACTCTTAACGTTTGGCTGTCCTCGGGAATTTATAGGCCAGGGGTGAGTAGATTTTACCCTAGCAATTAAAATAAAAGAAATAGTGTGTCTGATTAGGGGTCGTGGAGCCGCAGCAGGGTGCGCCTCCAGGAATGCAGTAAAGGGCCGCGTTTACAGAGTGAAGATGCAATTGTGAGAACTGCAATCTTTATTTATAACTTTCTGACTGCCACAGACGTGTCCTCTTGCCATCTCCCTCCCATCTTTTTTTAAATTTGGTTGCGACGTCCCATAGAAGAGCCTCCGTCAGTCAGACTCTTTCAGCACCCCCAATCAATCAAAGGAATTGGGATCTTTCCTCGGACGGCCTTTGAAGCAAAACAAAGACTTTCTTCTCTCAGAATTCCACCAGACGGCTTGGTCATAGGTCCCTTATATAGTCCAGCTCTAGCTAGGTCATTCCTTTTTGGATAGATTGTTTGTGTAAGGAATACCCTCCTTATTCCGAAAAGGGAAAAGACCGTAATCCTACGAAAGAAAGAAAAAATACAAACCGGTCTGTACTCTAATATTTACATGGTGGAGGAAGAGGAGACATTTAGATTTTAAAAGGTAGCCTACACAGTAAAATGTCCAGTGTTAATTGAACTCTAACAGAGTAGAGTCCAAAGAGGGACCCCTACTCTTTAAGAGTTGATTTAACACTGAACATCAGCACTGGAGCAGCCGAAAATAGTGTAATCACGAGATCAAAGTTGTTACTTTTCCCTGTTTTGCTAATATGAATAGTTTCCCAAAAGTCCGAGCCAATCTATCAAAAAAAAAGTTTCACCGCGGAAAAGTAGCCTATATGACTGAAGGAAACGCTACTCTGCCATAACTTTACACATGGCAAAAAATAAACTGCCGTTTCTTGGAGGCCATACGTCATAATTAACAGTTTTACCATTCATTACTAACAAATTCCATGTAAATAATTATAATCAGACACTTAAAACTGTTTATAGGCTACACATACCTACATGGTTTTCATTGATAGGAGGTGGTATAGGCCTACCTATAACAATTACAATTCTTGTAAAACCAATTTATTAAATCATCAGGCATAATTCGCAAGACAGGTAGCAGCTATATGAACCCACCATTTCATAGCACCATATTCTATTTTATTATTATATTGCGCTACTGATGAGTGGTTTTGTTTGTAATAACCGCAGAAATTATTTTAGATTTTGTCCCCCATAAATGGCAAACTTGTTGAAATCAAAGACCGAGGTTCACGGTATGCGTATGTTTGTAAAATAAAGATGTTTCCCGGGAGATTAAGAATCCATTAGTGCAAACTTCCCATAGGTTTGTGGGTGATTTAATTGCCGTCGCAGTCTTTGGGCGCATTTCACGGTGCAAGCGGAGTGCGTCCGACTCTCAGCGGTAATTACAGAGCCGACCCAGGTGCAGTCCAACTGGATTAGTGGCAGCACTGTGGCCACAGGAGCCGCCACATCACAGGATAGACAGAGAAATGTTGCAAACTAGGACAAGCACTGGCAGTTAATTTCCCTTTTCAAATTGACATTGCAATCAATAGGCTACGACAGGACAACAACAACAATAATAATAATATAGTATCGTAAGTATTGCAGAAATCAAGAAAGTTATTTACGTTGGCAAATTGTTTGTAGCCTACTACATATACAGTATACATATAGCTAATACCGTAGAGAAAAGGTAAACCTATTGTCGAGAAGGTGTACAGGGCATGTATCCAAATTTGTGGCAGACGCTTTCATTGGCTAATGTCGAGCCTTGTGTTGACTGTGATTCTTGGGAATATGTATGTATGTAGGCTATGTCTGTATATATGCGAAAATCTCATACCTCCACGTGATTCGGTGAAATAAAACAAAAAAAAAACCTTCTGGAAGTTACAGTGGTAGATTCATATTAAAATCTCTGGGTGTAGTGTAGGCTACGCCCCATCGTAGAGGTGAAGGGCTGGGGGGAAGAGGCCTTTGCAGCAGTTACTTTTTTCACACAGATAGGCCTATTCCCCTGCCGACATCGGGTTCCGTGGGGGAGATTTTTTAAATCACTGATCTCAAAACGCTTCCCAAATACAAGATGACTGGCAATAGCGCAGTAGCCTATTAATAAGGTGCATGTATAATAGTGATCTTAACATAACTTTATGCTCGTTTGACGTGGCCTATAACAACATATCAGATTTGGAGACGATGCCTTGCATATTTCACTAAGCAGTCAGAAAGCGATTAGCCGATTACCTCTGCTAATGCATTGCTTTCTTATTCTAATAAATATTAACTCCAACATTCCAGATTGCATTAATTTAAAGGCATACTTTTACAAATACCCCATTCCTGATCATGCCTCTTCTCCCAACATCTGAACCTGAATGTAAACCGTGCACCCACACGTAAAATGCGGTTTCACCACGTAGGCCTATAGCCTAGCCTACTTGGACAGTCCGTTGCAGTTTGTATCGTGTTGCTTGGCGCAGGAGCCGAACATCAGTCCAGTTATTTGAAGGATAAATCACAGCTAGTGACGCTAAATAGAAAGGACGAAGGGTGGGGGATGGGTGCGTTTATTGCTCTCTATCGAATTACTTGTGATGTTGCGGCAACATACTCTTCTGACGTAGGCTAACGGCAATGAAACGTATGGGTATGATGTAATGTTTTATAAATATATAACTTGATAACCGTTGAAATAAATGAATAGACCATTAGTAGGGTTTATTTATCTGACTAAAGCAAACTTAATAACAAGTTTGATCATAAGACTAAAACATGAATCACGTTTCAAAAAAGCTGTTGCCAGAAGTAGCCTTTGGAAAATAATATAACCGTGTGCATCTTTTCAAGTGTAGCCTAGGCTATAGGCTATGTCCATACACATCCACGCTATTTCACGCTGGGTTTCGTTGCTGTTGCTTCGAGATGGGGCAGAGTGGAAGGGTAGAGAAATGATCAGACGCAAATATTTTCTGCCTAAATAAAATAATTGCTTCGTCGCAAATAATCTGCGGCTATAGGAGGTGTGCTCTAAGTGGGATGGCAGACTCGCTTCGGCCATTTCATAAGTTTGGCCTATATTTACATCACAGGCCTAGATAAGTAAAAAATGTTGACAAACGTATTGATTGAGGGGCTCATTGAACCCCCAGAAACTCAATATTTATACAGAAAGGAAGCCGGAAAAGTCATAATACAAAGTTTGGTTTCTTAAAGGGACACCACATCTCCGTGCCAAATCCATTAGTGAAGCTGAATTCAGTCGGAAAGTTTCCCTGCTGTGCAAAAAGATTATTTAATCATAAATAAAGTCTGAAATATCATTATTTAGAAAAGGTACATACGTGGATTAGATTTTGTACTGAGAAAATTAACTTTTTAAGGTAAAATATAACTCGGAGCGTAGTTTTCAAGCAAAGTTAATATGTCGATTTGTAAAGAATATTCAACAACATTTATCAGTTCGTCATCATTTTGTATTTTCCTCGATGGAGGTTGACGCGCCTTTTTTCTGAAGCAGAACGCGATGTAAATTTGTAGGCTATAGTTCACTTAAATTATTTTCCTAGTAGTACAATTTAGTTCTGAGAAATAACAGTTCAGCAGATAATCGTCCAGGATGAAATCATCTTTGGACTAGTTCAGTGCTTGCGTTTCTTTTATCCACGCCTTGGATACATACAGTAGCCTATATATGCCGACTGAGATAATTAGGGGCATCGATGCAGCATTCTGGAAATATTGTGATTTTTAATGTTAATATACAATGTACGTCAATCACAATGTAGCCTAAGTAGCCTATGAGTAATTTTTTGTGTGTAAGGGGGGAATAAAAAGGGGAATTACCAGTGGCTATTTTGCGATGGTGGGCAATGCCTCTGTCTAAATTGGGTCGTGATTAACGACAGTGTGCGTTTATAAGACACTTCAACGTCGAGTAGGCCTAGGCCTATCAAAATGTGCACAATGCCACCGAAATGGAGGTACAAATTTTACCCTGAAATTACAACTAACTTTAAGATAGCGTGGTTGTTTTGCAGAATGCAATTCTTTGCAATCCATGAAGAGTCACAAGACTTTTAACCAGGTAAGGGGGTGGGTTTACGTGCCAAGATCACCGACGCAATTTTTATGTTACGCTGTGTACGACTACTCTGCAGGGACATTGAATGAACGCAAATAGCTTAGTAATTCTTCTTTGTAAATACAATAAAAGGCATTAACTCATTAACTTTTTTGATAATATACATTATATTATTAATTTATTCCTTGGAATTATTCGTTGCCCATATAGGCTATTGAATATAACACGTTGGTAGTCATACGTATGTCTGCGAAGTCAGCAAATTAAATAGGCCTATATGCTGACTTCGCAGCATATACTTAATTTGCAATCCAATATAGCAATATAAATCTATATTCAGAGAACGAAATACTTACAACTTCCTGTAGTCTACTCGAAAAATGTTTCTGTAAAATACTCTACGTATTAATAGGGTGTATGTGTGTGTGTGTATGCATGTATCTATATATATATATATATATATATATATGGTCTTTATTTTTTGCTCATAAATGTGAAGTTAATATCCTCCAATTTTACTAAATAAATCGAATAGCTTATTCCAAGACTTCATTTGAAAATATAAAGCAGACACTGGGATTTGTTGTGTATTCTCTGCAAGATGCAGGCACTCCTGACAGTCATAGAATAGACAGCAGTATTTGGAGAGAGAGAGAGAGAGAGAGAGAGAGAGAGAGATGGTTCTCCTGGCTCCCTCAGCAAGTTATTTAGATATCCCAGGCTGCTCAGATTATCAATGTGGACAAAGAACACCGGCCCTTAAATGAAGCCACTCTGTGCCATCACTCCACCCCTGTGCCCTCAGGTGCATTTCCAGCAGAGATCCTCTCTCTGGGGGAGATGGTCAATCACCAGCTAGTAAGAGATTAACAAATCAGAGTGGATGATGAAGCTTTTTTCTTTCCTTTTTCAAAGGTAATAGCACCTTAGGGCAGCTGTGCCTCTGATACCTGGTGTGATCCCCCCCCCCCCCCCCCCCATACCCAGCTCTGTTTCCATACCATTACCAGCTACATTTCAGTTTTCACTATTAAGGTCCTATACTGTACTACCTCTGATGGTTGTCATTTCTTCTCTCTCTAAACTCTCTATCAATTATCAACCGAGTTCGACAGGAACAGTTTATGTTAAATATGTGATAATTTTATCATTTTTTATATTTCATTTGTGACTTTATGTCTCTCCCAGTCTGCCCAGTATAATCAGTTGAGGTCTTTTATAATCCCTCCTGCTGTATTCCACCTAATAAACCAGGACTGGTCTCCAGGCTGGGAGTGGCGATGATGTAAACAATAAAACACCCATGGATTATACTGTATTTAACATCAGATTGACCAACAAAGCATATGCATGATATGTCCACTAGAGGGCGACTACACAAGCGCATTGAATAGTAAGTGCATTTAAAAAGCATTCCTGACTCTTTGTGGATGGAAAGTTGAAGATAATCGTACATTATGCAATTAATGCCTAAAACATCAAACAGAATGTTCTATTCATAACTCTATTAATAATGCATATTGCATTGACCTGCCTACTGGCTTTCTTCATCTGAATCAATAGATGTGAATTCTCTGCCGCCAATAGCCTACTTCTCTACTGTTGTATAGGCCTATACGTGATATAGTACAATCAAAGACGTTTGATTTAGACCACAAAAAATTAGGAAATTGGAAAGATTTTCAGGCTTTCTTTATTACTGAAATTTGCTTATGTATGTAAACATCACACAAATTTTTACAGGTTAGTGTGCATTTTACATGTTCTACCCTCACAACTACTACATTTTCAAAACTTTGAAAAAGAAATGTGCCCGTTTGTGGAAGAATCCAATCATAATTCGTACGGAATAAATGTCGTGAAAACCTTGTGGCCTTGTGGAAAGATATAGGAGTGCATACCTGTGTACATTACTCTTCATAATTTAACATCGCTTGAATGACAAAAGGCCGTTCATTACTCGCTTTTAGTTTAATGTTCCAATACTCTGAGCAGTCGTCTGCACTCAATTGCGAGTATAAGCAACTCAACTGCATTCATCTGTGAAAGATAAGACATTTATAGGCTATCAAGTAGCCTATATTAAATAATTTCACAGAAATATGTTGCAAAACCGTGGGTTTACGTGACAAATATACAGTGCAACTAGCATTGCCTTTTTATTTTCCTTGATATTTAGCCTAATAAATAAATGTTGCGCGTCTTCTGTGCATTCACTGGTGTTTTCAACATTTGGACCTGTTTACAAAGGGTCGGTGAATATAAGCCATTTAGATGGTTTAAAGGCTGACCATGCACAAATCCATTACATTTACTGGTGGCAACTGGCAAGTTTTTCGAAAATGTAGACACAATAACATAACATGTCAACAGGGGGCGCAGATGTGTACACCTGACCAGCGGTGCTCTCCTTACTGCCTCAGAGTCAGGAGTGAAACAGATTTAGCACATTTTTCAAAAACTTATCTTGGGTTTGTAAGGACGAGAGGCATCAATGGAAAACAAATTTCATATTTTAGTGCAAATAACGAGACGAAATGCTTAATAATCACAAAACATACGCCTCTCGGCACTATCTGCTGTCATAACCCGCATCTTCCGAACAACCGAGATCTTCTCAGAACTCCAATCAATACATCATGTTTGATCTAACATATTAATTTCCGGTTTTAAAATGAAAATGAGCACATGTTTGCTCAATACAAAGGCACACATCAATATCATACACAGAACACGGATAGTAGCCTATAAGTCCAATATTGACAGTGGAATTTTATGTTAGCAATACAATGGCAAGGACGAATACTGATTTTAGTTGCATGTTTCTTGATTATTTAACGTGGGAAAATATCAAAATTCACACTGTAAACCACATATTTAATACATATATTGATTATAATTTAAACATGTATAAAATTACCTGTCTCACCTTAAAAGTCTATAGCCTCTATATATTACAAATGGCATTTTAGCCTTTTAAAATATTTTTCAATTCGTACTATTAGACGTCTCGGCGCATTACTAAATATCCCATCGAGCTGCAAGATTAAAGTGTTGGGGATGCGTGGCCTGTAACACACGCATTATCACACAGAAGAGCAGTTAGGCGTTCCGTCTACTGGAGTTTGCTGTAGACGACCGGCCGGTTTCGTGCTCAGGTCTGTATTTCAACCAACAAATCAGCCACGTGACAACCACCGAAAACATGGCCAAGATGCTCGCTACAGACAGGCAAATGGGGCCCGCGGACGAGGGAGGGCTGTTCTGAGTTTGCAAAAATATAAGGCCCATGAATAGCAAGACGAGCATGGACAGAAAAGAGAAGATAACGCAGACGCAACCCGTGGTCAGGGCGACACGCTTGCAGTTTTGGCAGCTCTCGTACCGCACGGAATCTTGTGAGACCGTCGTGGCGGTGGACACGGTGGTAGAGGGGGTTGCCTGGCTCAGAGTCGCTCCGGTGGCTTCCTCGCGCCGGAGGGCAGTGAGAGCGGGGTGTAGAGGCGGTGGATAAGGGGGTAAACTGTCCTGAGGAAGAGGGTCCAAGTCGATGTACAGAGGGAAAGCTTCCGCCACTTTCGTGTTGTTGGGCAGATTTTGTATTCGATAGTCCGGTACTGGAGTCCTGTGGCGACACACAGGGCAGCTGATGCGCCATGGTCGGTCATCGCGGAGGTGCAGAGTGTGCAGGCACTCCTCACAAAACGTGTGCAGGCATTCCAGAATCTTTGGTGCGCGGCGATCAAGGTCGAAATAATTGTAACATATTTTGCATTCATACTCCTCATAAGGAAAAACCGCTGCGCCCGACGTCTCGGATCCGATGTCTGCTAAATGAGCTTCTGCCATGTCATCTTTCGCCGTTCACACGCTCACACAAAAGACCTTCCAGACGAGCGATGACGGTGTACGCTCTGTTCCTGAATGCGCCGTCCTCCCCTTGTTTACTACATTATATGTCATTGTTTTTTTTTATCCCCACGATGTTCCTTGTTAATTGTTAAATCTGCAGCCGGTCGTCCCCTTCGCTTTTTGATCCTTCCGTTAAATATTAACGGGACAGTTATGCTTCGATATGGAAAAGTGATGATGTAATGTCAGTGGTTTCAGCGCGAGGGTTTATCCGCCTGTGCGTGGATCTTGAGGGCAGCCCGCAGAGAGGAACAGAGACACGAGTCTTCACGGCTAAATAGTCCTCTGGCGCTGCTTCGACCCCCTCGGGTTGCGTGAAACCCCTGTTTAAATCGTGCTGGGGGACAGGGAAGACAGACGAGACGTAATTATTAAAATAATAAGGCTCCTAGCGCGTCATCAAAAAAAATCGCAGACAATAGTTTTTTTTTTATTGAATTTAAGGCTGTATAACGAGGTTAAATTCCAGTTTCCGAGAAGGGGTGAAGTTTAAAGGATGCGCTTCCTTACCTCACAATGTTACTGTATAATTTTACATGGACATACAAAAAGTTAAATAGCTGCATTAGTGAGTCATCTAATGGCCAGAAAGCTGGACTGGACTATAATACTGGGGGGTTTGATTTTTCCAGCGAGGACACTTTTCATATACCATTTAGCAACAACATTATCGGAATAGCTGAAATAATTATACAGATTCATAAACCTGCCATTTGTAGCCAACTATTTTTGATATTGCTTTATTATAGGCCTAAGGGTGTGTGTAATTCCCCTAGATGTGATTATGTCACTTCTGTGCCCTGGAACATTTTGAAAAGTGAAATAAAATGCTGAAAATGTTATTCAAATCTCTCCCCTTGTTATCACACATGTAGATGGCTCTGTACTCTAGCACTTTGAGTTTTAAAGGATACAATGGCAATGAGGTTGAAGTGTAGACTGTCAGCTTTAATTTGAGGCTATTTTCATCCATATCAGATGAACTAGAAATTATAGAACCTTTTGTACATAGTCATAGAGCCATTTAACCAGCCATTTAACCAGTTCCATACTGTTCCAGTGTCATTTACAGCTAAATCTAGTCCCACCCCCCCAATTCCCATCGAGATCCATTCAAATGCAGAGAGGTTATAGTATCGCTTGTTGTAGGAGTACCAGAAAATAAGATATCAAGAGTCTTTTGATATTGTTGTGTCACAGACATCATGAAGTCATGGCATGCAAAGGATATGCGACCAAATATTAAAAATTATTACTTTATTCTATATTATGTTAAACTGTCCAATATTTTTTGATGCCCGAAAATGGGGGGGGGGGTTCTATACAAAAGGTTCTATAATTTCTAAACAGTTCATCCGATATGGATGACAATACCCTCAAATTAAAGCTGCTCTTCAACCTCCTTGTCATTGTATCATTTCAAACTCAAAGTGCTAGAGTACAGAACCAAAATAACAAAAAATGTGTCACTGTCAAATTAATTATGGTGCTCACTGTATGTTGAATTTAACAGACTGACAAACTCATATTGATGTGCATAAATAAAAAAAATAAACACAAAGATATACATTAGGGATGGTGCCCTATTGCGATTCTTTAACAGTTGCCATCGTCCCTGACCACCAAAAATACTCAATATAATTCTGTTATTTTAATGCCAAAACAGGACAGCAGCAGATAAACAGAAATAAATGACCAGTTCATGCATTTCATTAAGGAATTTGGCACCACTATGTTTGACTAAAACTGCTGGGAAATATGTCTGCAATACGACCCTATCAAGCAGGACAAAACTCAACTGAATCCTGAAGTGAAAGTTCAACACTGAAATGAAGGCGGTATTTTCTGTGCTGTCCATATCAGTATGGAAATTACCGATGGGCATTTAAGGCCATAATTAATCTTGCTCTCCCCCTATCGGTCAATCCGTCGGGCTTTATGACAGCTCGTTAGTGAACACCTGTCGGAGAACGCACCTGACAACACGCCTCCACACCTGGGGAAAACTCACCTTGTCGTTACGGTGGCGTACAACAGGAGCACTCGCACATCCATGTACATGAACGGTGCAATGTTTGAATTCATTACATACCTACAGGATTCAGAGCTGGTCGCCAGATTTCAAAGGAAATGTGGCCTGTTTGCAGTCGAGGGCGAGCATCAGCGCACTTGTGACAAGGCGCACTTGGCCGAGGGTTACAGAAACCCTGACGCGGTCAGCAACGCCGCGCTGCCCCACAAGCGGAGTGGAAATGGGCATCTACAGGGACAGTTGATTGGCGCAGAAGACCACAGCAGCAGCTCGGATTACAAATATGAAGCGAATGGATACAAAGTGGCTGTAAGTAAAAAAATACATTTTTAATGATTGGTTACATAAATGTTGTATTAGTTTTGTACAATTTTAGCGTTGCCTTTATAGTAGGCCTGCTGCAAACTACTCGTTCAATAAATACTTTATAACTGGCTTTTCCCGTTTCTCGACCTGCTTAAAATGTCGAGAAGATGTGGTAGCCTACAGATGGGTATATTGGCAATCTGTGTTTTCTTTTTCTGTTCTTCCGGATCGACGCTTTGCATTTTAGATGAGAATCGTGTAAACAATTAAGTTGTAGGAGTTATTTGGGAAACGTTCGGACACAGAGTCTACTTACAGTTCTCCGGAACAATCAATAAAAGTATTTACCTGCACCAGTTTCACAAAGTACATTTGTTTTTAAGATAAAGCGCCATCCGCACAGTGATATACAGTAGGCTAATCTCGTACAGACTTGAGCGCACGTGTTGAGCGGCAGTGTGTTTTCTGCATCTCTGATGCCCTGCCTCCAAATCCTGCAGCATGCATGCATGTGGTTTTAGTACCGTGCATATGTATCGTCGTGCCAGACGACAACTTCTGGCAACGACATCGCCTGATTTACACCTTGAGATTTTAATTTCTCATCAAAAAGTTCAGCTCGATTTAAATAAATAAATAAATAAAAGTCACCCACCTTGGAATCAGATAACACCATACTTTTGTCGTTACTTTCCACTTGCTGCGCCTGGTCTGGGGGCTGGAGACCTGCGCATTTATTCACTTTTTTCCTTTTACACATTATGAAACCTCTATGTGCTAAATCCAGAACATAAGGATCCAATTATGAAGCGTCTCTGTGCTAAATACAAGCACATAATGATCCATAACACATTATGAAATGTCTATGTGCTAAATACAAAAACATAATGATCCATAACATATTATGAAATGTCTATGTGCTAAATACAAAAACATAATGATCCATAACACATTATGAAACGTATATGTGCTAAATACGAGAACATAATGGTCCATAACACATTGGGTGTGTCCCAACATTCTTCACTTCCCACCTCCTTTCCTCCACTCCCCCACTACCACTCCTCTCCTACACGGAAGTATGCAAAACTGAACATTTAGAGTACAAGTATTTACATGTACACTATACAATGTACCTGACATTGCGATTTGCATGTAACCATTAATGTGTAATTAAGATGTAATCAGCAACATTAGATTGAAACACTAAGATCTGTTTCCGGGGCAAGGAGGAGAGGAGGTGGTAGTGGAGGAAGGGAGGGTGCATTTTTTGAGTATATCGATACAAAACTGGCCTTCAGCTAATTTTCACGTGCGACCCCTTGTACCGCTGACAGAACTCAACCTGAAAACATTTATTGCAGTTCACTTTGTCAATCCCTTTCATGAATTTGAAAACCTCAATCGGATAGTTTCCATTTGCTGAGCCTGAATAGTTTAAGTGTCTTTAGTCTTTCCTCATAATGTTTACATTTTATACCTGGAACCAATTTAGTTGCCCTTCTTTGAAATCTTTACACAGCCTCTATATTGTCCTTGTAGTGTGGAGCCCAGGACTGCAAAAAATGCTGTTAATGTGGTCTGACAAAGGCATTTAATAACATCAAAATAACCTCCTCATATTTATACTCCCTATGTTTTGCTATGTATCCCAGCATCCTGTTGACCTTCTCACTCGTTCAGCTCAATGCTTAGATCCTGATAGCCTTTCATCCACTACTCCCTCAGTCTCCTCCCTCAGTATGAGCCTGTTCTAATTTTGTTCCGCTCCTTTAATAATCCTATATATAGTATGTTTATTTCACACGTTCAGAGAACATTTTAGATATATTCAATGTCATTTGACAGGTTTCTGCTCACTTCTGGATTCTGTTTAAAACTACAAGTCAAAGCACTTTGCAGCTTCCTCAAAGAAGTCAATGAGATTAGTTGGGCATGACTTCCACTGTGAACAAATGTTAACTGCCCCTTAAGATACAGTGTTTCAAGGAATCATCCCAGCTCATTGCTAATGATAGATTCTAGAATTTTACATGAGATACAAGTTAAACTGACAGACCTGTAGGTTACTGGATAATTTTATCCCCGCCCCCCCCCCCCCCCCTGCCGCCGCCCCTTAAAACCTTGTTTCCAGTCATCAGGTACTTCTACAGTTTTTAGAGATTGTACAAAATACCTGTCACTGGTTCATAAGTGATCTCCCATACTTTTTTGATTGGATAAACTTTAACAACAAGCCCAGCTTGTGTGTGAGGGAGGGGGGATTATCCTAAACTCTGTTGCCCCCCTCCTCAAAAGATTTCTCTTATGTATGATCACAGTTAAGATGCTAAATTAAATTATCTAAAATTGTGCCATTTATCCATTACGACCAAGAGTTAAACGAATTTGTACTGAGCCATAGCTAAAACTAGACTGGCTGATAATTACCTATTAGATAGAAATCTAAAAAGTCTGAAGGATTGTGCAGCTTTTCATAAAAAAATATATATACATCAACTAAAGAGATTCCATAAGCAGCACAATGTAAGTGAGTAGAAGGCTGCTGCCTGTGTGTATACATGAGAATTGTGTGTGTGTGTGTGTGTGTGTGTGTGTGTGTGTGTGTGTGTGTGTGTGTGTGTGTGTGTGTGTGTGTGTGTGTGTGTGTGTGTGTGTGTGTGTGTGTGTGTGTGTGTGTGTGTGTGTGTGTGTAACAGTTTGTAATTGGCGAGCACTGTGTGAATGTGCATAAGGAGTCTGAGGAGCCCTTTTGTCATTGCAGTCTTAACACTCTTCCAGGGGGGTATTTCACAAAGCGAGATTAAGGAGCTAGCCAGCTAACTTTGGTAACTATTTTGAAGTAACCCAGGCTCCCATCCAATTGGATGTCATCAAATTTATAAAGATGAATCTCATTGACTTCTTTAAGGAAGCTGAAACGTGTTATACTAAAGAGGGTTAGCCCTGTCACTTTGGCTGAATTCAAACACTTGATTCATAACACTGTAACTGAGGAATGTACATGCTTCTAACTCTAAGTGCCATTGTCTTCATGTATTTATTTATTTACTTATTCTTCTCAATTACTGTATTGTTTGAATGTTGTCTTGTATTGTTTTACTTATTGTGTTGCTTGCTGCCGCTTGGCCAGGACACCCTTGTAAAAGAGATTTAATCTCAATGGGATTTTCCTGATAAAATAAAGGATAAATAAAATAAAAATAATATTTACAAAAGTTAGCCGACTCACTCCTTAATCCCACTTTGTGAAACACCGCCCTGTTAGTCTAGTCTTTGTGTAGACTGAACCACCAGTTTCCTTTCACCTGTCCCCCTTGTCCCACATGTAGGCTTCCTCTGGCCCTCAGTACCAGGTCAGGAATGTGTTTCTGCACTACCTGTTCCTGGTGTCTGCAGGCCTGGGACAGGAAGGCTTCTACATCTCCTTCCTGCCCTGCATCCACTGGAACCTCGACCCCTTCCTGTGTCGTCGGCTGGTCAACATGTGGACCGTGAGTTTTTCTCCCAACCCAAATGCACCTAGCTGTCTCTTTCCTTAGAGAAACACTGCCCTCTCTTCTCTCTAAAGGAAAGACGACGTTGAAATGCAACAACTGCATAGAGGATGCAGTAGAGTTCTGCGCCTTAACACACGCACACCATAACACACCGACGCTCCAACACACCCACATCCTAACACATCAACACTCTTAACACACCCATCCTTACACAATGACACCCTAGCACAGCCATCCAAACACACCCACATCCTAACACACCCTTTCTTCTGGCCAAGTCAGAAGTTCACAGGAACACCAAATGGAGAGATATAATGTTTATGTCCAGAATAACCCACACTTTATATGAAGCAGATACAGCCATGTCTCCTGTTTTAGCCAAAGTTTAATGACATACATAATAATGTGGCTGTTCAGTGTTTTTGCTCACCATGTTTCGTTTCATGTGAGATGGAAGCAGAAAGGCTGATCAGTGGCACTGAGTGTCCTCTGATGTTAAGCGTGGTGTGCTGTAACCCCCTTATGTTATGCGCAGTGTGCTGTAGCCCTGTGACATTACATGCAGTGTGCTGTAGCCCTGTGACATTACATGCAGTGTGCTGTAGCCCTGTGATGTTACGTGCAGTGTGCTGTAACCCTGTGACATTACATGCAGTGTGCTGTAACCCTGTGATGTTACGTGCAGTGTGCTGTAACCCTGTGACATTACATGCAGTGTGCTGTAGCCCTGTGATGTTACGTGCAGTGTGCTGTAACCCTGTGACATTACATGCAGTGTGCTGTAACCCTGTGATGTTACGTGCAGTGTGCTGTAACCCTGTGACATTACATGCAGTGTGCTGTAACCCTGTGATGTTACGTGCAGTGTGCTGTAACCCTGTGACATTACATGCAGTGTGCTGTAACCCTGTGATGTTACGTGCAGTGTGCTGTAGCCCTGTGACATTACATGCAGTGTGCTGTAGCCCTGTGATGTTACGTGCAGTGTGCTGTAACCCTGTGACATTACATGCAGTGTGCTGTAACCCTGTGATGTTACGTGCAGTGTGCTGTAACCCCCTGCTGTTATGCGCGGTGAGCTGGTTCTCTGTTTGTCATGTGTAGTGGTGCACGGCTGCAAATGGTTGTGGGATTTCATGCCCCTGGTGCTGAAAGCCCCAGCTGATGCCCTGCTAATTAGACCCTAATTAAAGTATTCCTGTGTGATGGCTCTGTACAATGACACCAGCACAATGGCCCCTTCTGTCAATGCCTAAAAGTGACCTGCTTCAAGTGGCACATCCCAAGTGCTGGGACATTCAGGCATACTATAGCAATATTTTATTTGGGTGGATGTGCTATAGCAGTGTTTTTTTTTATTTTTTTATTTTGTTTATTTGACAGGGACAATGCTCAACAAATATATTGTGCCAGATATAGCTCAGAGCTAATTTTCATCTGTAGTCCCTGAGGGAAGGGTGATAACAGACAACATGGGAACATCTATAAGAATTACAAAAGTACAATACAAGATACAATACAACTCTAATCTACAATGCAAACATTACAAAAGGTAAATAAAATAAAAACATTTTAGTCTAAAACCATTAACATTTCATATCATATCACACGCATACCCCCCCTTCCCCCGCGCACGTACACACCCGCACACACACACACATACCCACACACACTCATGCACGCACACACACACACTCATGCACGCACACACACACACACACACACCCGCACACACACACACATACCCACACACACTCATGCACGCACACACACATACCCATACACGCTCATGCACGCACGCATACACACATACCCACACACACTCATGCACGCACACACACACACACACACACACCCGCACACACACACACACACTCATGCACACACACACACATACCCATACACGCTCATGCACGCACACACACGCGCACACACACACACACACCCGCACACACACACACACACACACACACATACCCCCACACACACACACACTCCCACATGCACACAATGAATCATCATACAGCAACTAATGGTTGCAGGACTGTCTTTCTTTCAGCCATTTTTTGATACTAAATTTAAAACTCGTAAGTGTACCGCACTCTCTGATATTAGATGGCAAGATGTTCCACTGTTCAGAGGCCTTAATTGAGAAAGCTGTCTTGCCAAAACTCGTGGATCGAAATCCGACATAGCAATCTCCCCTTGTGGAGGATCTGGTTGATCTTATATCATTTCTAGAATGTGTAACGCAATCTTTAAGTGGTGGTGGGGCCAGATCATGGAAAATCTTATAAAGCAGACAGACATTAGCCAAAAACAGAAAATTTTCAGATGTCAGTAAATTGTACTTCTTAATGATATTACAATGATGGTAAGAAGTGGGTTTTTTGTCCAGTACCTTTAATGTCTGTTTATAGAGTTTATGAATTGGTTGCATTGCTGTACTACTTGCCTGAGACCAGGTCGTGACACAGTAGGAAAGGTGAGATAGTATCATAGAGTACATGTATAATTTTGCTGCATCTGTACTTAGTTGACTGAGAATAAATTTAAATTGAGCTAAGTTATATTTGACAGTCCTAACAATTCTTTTTATATGTTTCTTAAAAGTCAAATTACTATCAATAATGATACCTAAGTATTTAAATTGGTTGACCACTTCCAACCGCTGTCCTTTCACTACGATGTCAGGTGAAGGCACATCATTTTTTCTTTTCGAACAGTTTACTAACAGTTTTAGAGGTATTCAATGTCAGGCAAGATTGGTCTAGCCACTTAGTAATTTTCTCCATTGCCACTTTTAGCACAGATACAGCTTGATCTTTAGTCTTCGCGTGTACATAGATGACTGTGTCATCTGCGTACATTAGCATTTTAACCTCTGGAGCCACAGATGGCAGGTCATTTATGTATACACTAAATAATAGTGGACCTAAAATGGAACCTTGAGGAACCCCTATAGAGCCGTCTAGAGAGGGGGATAAATGTCTATTAACTCTAGTACAGTGCTTTCTATTGGTCAAGTATGACCTCATCAGTTTCATTGTATCTGTTGCTATATTGTGTGTCGACAATTTGGACAACAGTACATCATAATTAACTGTGTCGAACGCTTTCTTTAAGTCTATAAATATAGCTCCAACTATTCCACCTGTGTCTAACTTTTTTTAATTTCTTCCACAAAGTAACAATTTGCAGATTCAGTAGAATGGTTCGTTCTAAAACCAAACTGCATTGGATGAAGTGGGTGTTGGCCAGAGTTCAAGTGGGCCATTAATTGATCAGCAATCACTTTCTCTATTACTTTAGAAATTATAGGAAGTACACTGATAGGCCTATAGTTAGCTAGTTCACATCGATCTCCTGCCTTAAAAATTGGAGTGATCACAGCAGTCTTCAGACTATCAGGAAAAATGTTTTCCTTGATAGATCTGTTGGTTAACCATGTTATTGGGGTAGATAGGGTTTCAGCATTTCTCTTAATTAAGCAAGAATCAACACCATATATGTCCTGAGCCTTTGAGTTTTTTAGTGTTATAAGAATTTTCATTATATCATGTTCAGTAACTTCCGTTAAGGTAAGAACAGGTTGAGTATAGTCAGGTGAAGTTATCACACACTGTCTTTCCCCGAATGATAATGCTAGGTCTTTCACAGAATCTTCAAAAAAGGTATTAAATGATGTGGCTATTACTTTTTCATTTTGTGTTAGGATATTATTTATCTTAAATTCTCTGTGTTGTGAAGCCCTACAATTTTTCTTAGTAAGGTTATTGATATGTCTCCACAAAAGCTGACTGTTCCCTTTAGACTGTTCCATAAGATTCATAAAAAAGTTTGCTTTTGCCTTTCTAAGTTCATTTATAACTTTATTACGTAGGTCTTTAGCGACACGCCTGTCAGATATAAGACCAGATTTCAAGGCATTTTTTAGGGCAAAGTCCCTTTTCTTAATTAGGTTCCATAGCTGTTCTGTTAGCCAAGGGAGATTAGCTTGTTTGTATCCATTGCTGGATTTCTTAATGAACTTATTTTTGGCACTGTTTATTAGATTCATAAACTCTCGACAAAGAGCTTCAGGGTCCTCTGTAGCATTAAGGCTAGTCCAGTCTGATTGTTTTAGTTCGTCAGAACTGCTTCAGGACTACCCTGATCAAGCAATAAAATATTGAGTATTGGCATTCCTGTGTTCGAGTCGTGCATTTGGGTCCAGTCCATTTCCGGGGTCGTAACAATAGCAGTGTTTTATTTGGGTGGATGTGCTATAGTAGTGTTTTATATGGGTGAATGTGCTATAGCAGTGTTTTATATGGGTGAATGTGCTATAGCAGTGTTTTATATGGGGGAATGTGCTATAGCAGTGTTTTATATGGGGGAATGTGCTATAGCAGTGTTTTATATGGGGGGATGTGCTATAGCAGTGTTTTATATGGGGGAATGTGCTATAGCAGTGTTTTATATGGGGGAATGTGCTATAGCAGTGTTTTATATGGGGGAATGTGCTATAGCAGTGTTTTATATGGGGGGATGTGCTATAGCAGTGTTTTATATGGGGGAATGTGCTATAGCAGTGTTTTATATGGGGGAATGTGCTATAGCAGTGTTTTATATGGGGGATGTGCTATAGCAGTGTTTTATATGGGGGAATGTGCTATAGAAGTGTTTTATATGGGTGAATGTGCTATAACAGTGTTTTATATGGATGCATGTGCTATAGTGGTGTTGTATATGGATACATGTGCTATAGTGGTGTTGTATATGGGTGGATGTGTTATTGCAGTGTTTTATATGGATGCATGTGCTATAGTGGTGTTGTATATGGGTGGATGTGTTATTGCAGTGTTTTATATGGATGGATGTGCTATAGCAGTGTTTTATAAGCCTGTCCCACAGTGCAGCTGTCCCAGAGCACCACTGTCCCACAGCAAAGCTGTCCCAGAGTGCACACAATCATCCACTATGCAGCTGTCCTGCAGCAAAGCTGTCCCATGGCGCAGCTATGTGGCTTATGTTTCTGTAGTATTAAACCCAAACAGCGCAACATCTGGACTCCTCACAGAGACACAGGGATGAGTGTACAATAAATAGTCGAAATTCTTTGCCTTTGCTGTGCCTCTGGGGAATAAAGTGTTGGGGGGACAACACTGTCTTTGTCCCACCACAATGGGAGCCTGTGTCTACCAGCATAGCTGCCCAAGGTGAGCTTTCCTGTGTGTGTTCAGCTTAAACACCCAGCATCTCACACTCCTGGGGTCTTAGCCAGGCACAGAGTCTACCACTCAGCCAGTGCACCCTGCAAGTCACAAGGGCCTGGCCAAATATTCCTCTGTGTTAACAGATACCTTGATGAATGTAGTGGTACAGGAGCATGTGTCTGTGTGTATGTAGAGAAGAGATCTAGCACATTGTGTTGTTAGAAACCATGTGCCCAGTCCTCGTCCTTAGGACCTGTGTGCATTGAATTGCACTGAGTAATGTGTATAGAGGGTGTAGCACGTTCATATTGCATGTGTACCATGTGCATAGTGCCTGCATATTGTGTGTGCATAGCATGTGTATAGCGCATGTGTATTTCAGTGTGCCTCTGCAATGGCATGCCCCCCCGCCTCTTGCTCACACCCCTGGGCCTCATGCTACTCCAGAAGATAGCCTCATTAAGACTGGGTCCTACATGTCACAATCTGACCTTTTTATTGGGGCTCCCGCTGGAGGCAACCCGCACCCTCCTGAAGGGTTCACAGGGACCCCTCTGTTCTGGAACATGGATCATGCCTGCTCCCAAAATTCACACAGCGCTAGAGGCATATTTATTATGTAATAATCTGAGGAAAGGTCATGTGATCAGGGGAAAAGACTTTTGATTCTTTGTAGTGGATCTATGGAGGCCGGGGCAGGGGGAGTCAGAACAAATCTTTCACCCCCGCAGCCATGTTCAAACCGCACGTCTGATAAAGGGACTTGGGCTGCTTACATCCAGGAGGAAAGCCAATCAGATACAGGGACAGAGACGTGTGTATATGTAGGTGACAGTGACAGGTCTATATACAAGTGACAGGTGTGTATACAGGGGACAGGTGCATATACAGGGGACAGGTATATATGCAGGTGACAGGTGTATGTACAGGAGAAAGGTGTATTAACAGGTGGCAGGTGCATATACAGGGGACAGGTGCATATATAGGGGGCAGGTGTATTAACGGGGCAGGTGTATTAACAGGGGACAGGTGCATATACAGGGGAAAGGTGTATTAACGGGGCAGGTGTATTAACAGGTGGCAGGTGCATATACAGGGGAAAGGTGTATGTTTGCCACTGACAGTAGCTTTTTCTAATAGTATTTCCTTGTTCCATTGTTACTGGTGCATGGTGGGTAATTGCATATGCTGGAAAAGTAACATTGTGCAGCTAGTGACAAAGCCACTTATTGTCATTTGCTCAATTTCTTTCGGTCTGTGCTCTATAATTCTCACCTGGTATTTTTGTTTGTGGCTGGGAGGCATATGAGGGCATGTTTGTACAGATTTATCTTTTATTGTCATGGTTACGTCGACACTTGTCGATTAAATCTGGCTCTCAGCACCCCAAGGGCCGTAATAACAGCTGGTCTATCGCCTCCATTTCTGAAGGAGAATCAGGCCAAGGAAGACGGAGACTCTAGCCACAGCAATGTAGTGAGGAATCCTGCGTTTCCATATGAGGGAGTCTATATGAATCCTTCAAAAAATGTTAATGATGGAATTAAGATGAAGTACACCACCCTAGGTCTCCTGCTGAAAAGTCCTCTTTCCACTAACACTTGAAGAAAGATAAACTGCTGCTACTCTCTCTCTCTATCTCTCTCTCCTCTTCTCTTCAGTCATTAATTAAATATAACCAAAGTGCTTAAAATACACTTCTAAAAGCTTAGTACCTCCAGTCTGTCACCAGACTGCAGACAGCAATCACATATTTATACTGCAGTGGCGATGCCGCACTTGCCTTCAGCACAGAGGAAATCAGCTGGGATTCGCTCCGTCTCCACGGCCAGCTCAGGAGCCTGTACGAAACACAGGGAGTATGGTTTATAGATGAGTGACAGTGTTCATAACACGTGTATAAGAGGAAGTAGTGCGGGTCCTTCCTTTTTGTGTACCTACACCAACTCCTCCTGTGCTCTAAGGTGATGATGTACATCGGCCAGGTGAAGCCTGCTCCCTGTGCTCTAAGGTGGTGATGTACATTGGCCAGGTGAAGTTGGGTGCTCACACCTGCTCTCTCTGTGCTCTAAGGTGATGATGTACATTGGCCAGGTGAAGCCTGCTCCCTGTGCTCTAAGGTGGTGATGTACATCGGCCAGGTGAAGTTGGGTGCTCACACCTGCTCTCTCTGTGCTCTAAGGTGATGATGTACATCGGCCAGGTGAAGCCTGCTCCCTGTGCTCTAAGGTGATGATGTACATCGGCCAGGTGAAGCCTGCTCCCTGTGTTCTAAGGTGGTGATGTACATCGGCCAGGTGAAGTTGGGTGCTCACACCTGCTCTCCCTGTGCTCTAAGGTGATGATGTACATCGGCCAGGTGAAGTTGGGTGCTCACACCTGCTCTCTCTGTGCTCTAAGGTGATGATGTACATCGGCCAGGTGAAGCCTGCTCTCTGTGCTCTAAGGTGATGATGTACATCGGCCAGGTGAAGCCTGCTCCCTGTGCTCTAAGGTGGTGATGTACATCGGCCAGGTGAAGTTGGGTGCTCACACCTGCTCTCTCTGTGCTCTAAGGTGATGATGTACATCGGCCAGGTGAAGCCTGCTCTCTGTGCTCTAAGGTGATGATGTACATCGGCCAGGTGAAGCCTGCTCCCTGTGCTCTAAGGTGGTGATGTACATCGGCCAGGTGAAGTTGGGTGCTCACACCTGCTCTCCCTGTGCTCTAAGGTGGTGATGTACATCGGCCAGGTGTCGAAGGATATGTTGAAGATGCCCCGCCCGCTGTCGCCCCCTGTGGTGAAGTTGGAGACACGCGTGAATGCAGAGTACGGAATGCCCTCCACCCACGCCATGGCCGCCACGTCCATCGCCTTCACCTTCCTGTTCAGCGCCACTCGCAGGTTCCAGGTGGGTGACCTTCACAGGTTCCAGAACGAGAGGTGGTCAGCCCCAGCCAAGGCAGCTGTGGACCGGGCGTCCCTGCTGCTCTGGCCCCAGGCTCAGTGTCAGCCCATGTAGCTGATGATAGCCTCTGAGGGCCAAAGCAGGGGGGCATGGCTCCCCAAGGGGAAGATCACAGGGGGGCGTCACTCATCTTCAATCAGACAGAACTCCTCCTACCCAGCTATTGGATGCTATTCTTGGTTCATCAGACAGGGTGGGGTAGCACTACCAATGCTACCCTACAGGGTAGAGTTAATGCACTGGTGCCAGTGCTTACAGGGTAGAGTTAATGCACTGGTGCCAGTGCTTACAGGGTAGAGATAATGCACTGTTGCCAGTGCTTACAGGGTAGAGTTAATGCACTGGTGCCAGTGCTTACAGGGTAGAGTTAATGCACTGGTGCCAGTGCTTACAGGGTAGAGTTAATGCACTGGTGCCAGTGCTTACAGGGTAGAGTTAATGCACTGGTGCCAGTGCTTACAGGGTAGAGTTAATGCACTGGTGCCAGTGCTTACAAGGTAGAGTTAATGCACTGTGCCAGTGCTTACAGGGTAGAGTTAATGCACTGGTGCCAGTGCTAACATGCTTACAGGGTAGAATTAATGCACTGGTGCCAGTGCTTACAGAGTAGAGTTAATGCACTGGTGCCAGTGCTTACAGGGTAGAGTGAATGCAGTGGTGCCAGTGCTTACAGGGTAGAGTTAATGCACTGGTGCCAGTGCTTACAGGGTAGAGTTAATGCACTGGTGCCAGTGCTTACAGGGTAGAGATAATGCACTGTTGCCAGTGCTTACAGGGTAGAGTAAATGCACTGGTGCCAGTGCTTACAGGGTAGAGTTAATGCACTGGTGCCAGTGCTTACAGGGTAGAGTTAATGCACTGGTGCCAGTGCTTACAGGGTAGAGTTAATGCACTGGTGCCAGTGCTTACAGGGTAGAGTTAATGCACTGGTGCCAGTGCTTACAGGGTAGAGTTAATGCACTGGTGCCAGTGCTTACAGGGTAGAGTTAATGCAGTGGTGTGTGTGCTTACAGGGTAGAGTTAATGCACTGGTGCCAGTGCTTACAGGGTTGAGTTAATACACTGGTGCCAGTGCTTACAGGGTAGAGTTAATGCAGTGGTGTGTGTGCTTACAGGGTAGAGTTAATGCACTGGTGCCAGTGCTTACAGGGTAGAGTTAATGCACTGGTGCCAGTGCTTACAGGGTAGAGTTAATGCACTTGATGTTAGTGGGGTCCATTCATATCTCCATTTACTATCTCAGTGCTTTTTGGGGAGTGTAGTTGGATTTTATAGATGTAGTAAAAGTGATACTCACATCCCTTTGAAAAACAGGTGAGAACAGGTAAACAAGGTATGTGGCTCAACCTGTTCTCAGAAATAGAAATAATCCGCCTTTTATATTAATACAAGAACAGCATAGGTGTGCATGTGTTTTTGTGTGTGTGGTGTGTGCATGCGTGTGTGTCTGCATTGTTTGTGCGCGCACAAGTGGATGAGCACAAATACCACTGTGTATGATTGACAGGAATACTCTTATGGGTGTGAGTGTTAGAGACAGACACTGGAAAATCTCCTATTTGACTGTGTGTTAGAGAGAAACAGGAAGAGCTCGTGTGTGTGTGTGTGTGTGTGTGTGTGTGTGTGTGTGTGTGTGTGTGTGTGTGTGTGTGTGTGTGTGTGTGTGTGTGTGTGTGTGTGTGTGTGTGTGTGTGTGTGTGTGTGTGTGTGTGTGTGTGTGTGTGTGTGTGTGTGTGTGTGTGTGTGTGTGTGTGTGTGTGTGTGTGTGTTAGAGAGAAACACTTACAGGGTAGAGTTGATGCACTGGTGCCAGTGCTTACAGAGTAGAGTTAATGCACTGGTGCCAGTGCTTACAGGGTAGAGTGAATGCACTGGTGCCAGTGCTTACAGGGTAGAGTTAATGCACTGGTGCCAGTGCTTACAGGGTAGAGATAATGCACTGTTGCCAGTGCTTACAGGGTAGAGTAAATGCACTGGTGCCAGTGCTTACAGGGTAGAGTAAATGCACTGGTGCCAGTGCTTACAGGGTAGAGTTAATGCACTGGTGCCAGTGCTTACAGGGTAGAGTTAATGCACTGGTGCCAGTGCTTACAGGGTAGAGTTAATGCAGTGGTGTGTGTGCTTACAGGGTAGAGTTAATGCACTGGTGCCAGTGCTTACAGGGTAGAGTAAATGCACTGGTGCCAGTGCTTACAGGGTAGAGTTAATGCAGTGGTGTGTGTGCTTACAGGGTAGAGTTAATGCACTGGTGCCAGTGCTTACAGGGTAGAGTTAATGCACTGGTGCCAGTGCTTACAGGGTAGAGTTAATGCAGTGGTGTGTGTGCTTACAGGGTAGAGTTAATGCACTGGTGCCAGTGCTTACAGGGTAGAGTTAATGCACTGGTGCCAGTGCTTACAGGGTAGAGTTAATGCACTTGATGTTAGTGGGGTCCATTCATATCTCCATTTACTATCTCAGTGCTTTTTGGGGAGTGTAGTTGGATTTTATAGATGTAGTAAAAGTGATACTCACATCCCTTTGAAAAACAGGTGAGAACAGGTAAACAAGGTATATGGCTCAACCTGTTCTCAGAAATAGAAATAATCCGCCTTTTATATTAATACAAGAACAGCATAGGTGTGCATGTGTTTTTGTGTGTGTGGTGTGTGCATGCGTGTGTGTCTGCATTGTTTGTGCGCGCACAAGTGGATGAGCACAAATACCACTGTGTATGATTGACAGGAATACTCTTATGGGTGTGAGTGTTAGAGACAGACACTGGAAAATCTCCTATTTGACTGTGTGTTAGAGAGAAACAGGAAGAGCTCGTGTGTGTGTGTGTGTGTGTGTGTGTGTGTGTGTGTGTGTGTGTGTGTGTGTGTGTGTGTGTGTGTGTGTGTGTGTGTGTGTGTGTGTGTTAGACAAACAGGAAGAGCTTGTATGTGTGTGTGTGTGTGTGTGTTAGAGAGAAACAGGAACAGCTCGTATGGGTGTGTGTGTGTGTGTGTGTTAGACAACCAGGAAGAGCTTGTATGGGTGTTGTGTGTGTGTGTTAGAGAGAAACAAGAAGAGCTTGTGTGGGTGCCTGTGTGTGTGTGTGTGTGTGTGTGTGTGTGTGTGTGTGTGTGTGTGTGTGTGTGTGTGTGTGTGTGTGTGTGTGTGTGTGTGTGTGTGTGTGTGTGTGTGTGTGTGTGTGTGTGTGTGTGTGTGTGTGTGTGTGTGTGTGTGTGTGTGTGTGTGTGTGTGTGTGTGTTGGAGAGAAACAGGAAGAGCTCTTATGGGCGTGTGCGTGATTGTGAAAGCCAGCTGTAGGTATCAGAGGCTTGAGGAGGTGAAAGGCCAGGTCAGTCAATCACAGCTCTATCCATAGAGACGCCTGCTGTCTGAGGTCCTTTGTGTGAGCAGGGCTATTCACTCTCTTCATTAACTTTCCCTCAATGCATTCAGCTGCACTGGCAGGAAGGAAGGACTCCATGAATCTACACTGTGCTTCATGCTCTCATTCAAATGCAGGAACAAAATAATAGAGAGAAAGGAATAGTAGGAGAGAGAGAGACAGAGAGAGAGACGGATGGATAGAGATGTTGCAAGAGAGTGAGAATGAGTGAAATACTACCTTCCATACATCAACCTGTGAGTGGGGGCCAGTCGGGGAGGGGTCGCTTGTTTCTATATAATGGATGGAAGGAGAGAAACAGGAAAGATGACAAGGGGAAAGCCGGATGGCCTGGTTTAATTATGTCTGTCAGGAAGAATGTGCGGAACTCAAAGTGATGACATCATTGTGCAGGTCTTAGTTTCAGAATCTGATTCACCTCTGTGAGTCTCCCTACTCACAGACCTACAAGTAAACACCTGTGTGTGTGTGTGTGTGTGTGCGTGTGCGTGTGCTGCGTGATTTGGTACCGTACCTGTGTTATTAAGCCCTGTGTGACTGAGTGTGATATGGTGTCTATGTGTCCTGTAGTTTCTGACTGAGTGTGATATGGTGTCAATGTGTCCTGTAGTTTCTGACTGAGTGTGATATGGTGTCAATGTGTCATGTAGTTTCTGACTGAGTGTGATATGGTGTCAATGTGTCCTGTAGTTTCTGACTGAGTGTGATATGGTGTCAATGTGTCCTGTAGTTTCTGACTGAGTGTGATATGGTGTCTATGTGTCCTGTAGTTTCAGTTTGAGTCTGGGCTGCTGTTGGCGGTAGTGCTGTCTGTCCTGGTGTGTCTCAGCCGTATGTATACGGGCATGCACTCTGCTCTGGTGAGTAACGCACTAAATCACACCCCTGACACACGACATACACGGAACACGAAACATACGCATACAAAACACGGAGCCCAAAGTTTCATTACGTAAATTTTAATTCTAGTTATTTAATTTTCACATTGGGCTTTGAGCCTGCAGCCTTTGCTGATTGCCTTGGTACACACAGGAATATCACACACACTCAGGGGTCGATTTACGAAAGGTTTGCAGGTACAAAATCACAAGTAAATCTGTTACCACCCATATAAGATTGTCAGGGGTGATCAACTAACGAGGTACAAAGTTAATATTGAAAGATAGCCTACATGGATTTTATCATTTTTGCGGGTTAGCCTGAATGAATATGCAAAATTGGGCAGCCCTTTGTTATTTCACAAAATAGTGGGAGGAGGTCATGCAATAGATTACTTTAGCACGTGTAATGTGATTTATTAAGCCCAAAAGCAAGTTTGGGAAAGGTAATTGCATGTTCATTTTAGTATGAATGGGAAGCAGGTATTAAAAGATATGCAACCGCTAAGATGACGGCTGTCATTGTAGCAACACACATACAGGTGTGTTTGGAATATCCATAATATCAATAATATATTTTTGATATGAATAATATACAGTGTTTCCCACAGGACTTTCTGAAACTGTGGTGGGTGTACCCTGAACTGTCTATGGGGGTCCCGGGGCATGCTCCTCTGGAAGAAAATCTGGTCAATTTCAACAGCTAAATGTATCAATTTGGTGCTCTTTGAGATTAAAATCTAAACACTAGATCCACAATTCTTTGTAATTGGAACATGGGAACATAGTTTACTTTTTTTGGCTAGACAGCTAGCTAACATCAGACCACTAAAAACTTAAAACCCTTAAAGTGATCCATCCATATCTACTGCATATCTGGCAGCAGAGTGATGGTTTGAGGCTCGTTTGATACCTCAGACCCTTGATGACTTTAGCCAATTAGCCAACCATGGGTTACATACTATTCCCATGTAATTTACAGCTTAATCTAGTCCCACCCCCCAATTCCCATCCATTCAAATGCAGAGAGGTTATAGTATCGCCTCTAAGAGTACCTAAATAAGATATCAGGAGTCTTTTGATATCCTTTTATATAGAGTCATGATGGCATCACCTGTTTACCTGTGGAATACCTGTTTACCACAGAAGTTGGTTGAGAGAATGGCAAAAATGTGCAAGGCCGTTATCAAGGCAAAGGGTGGCTACTTTGAAGAATCTAAAATATATGACTTTTTTTATTTGTTTAACACTTTTTTGGTCTTTGCATAATTTAATTTGTGTTATCTCATAATTTTGATGTCTTTACTATTCCAAAATGTGGAAAAAAGTAAAAATAACGGAAAAAAACCTTCTATGAGTAGGTGTGTCCTTTTGACTGGTACTGTAATACAGATAATATATATATCACACACACTCAGTGTGCCATATAACCACACACACTATATCACACACACTCTGCGTGCAATATAACCTCACACACTATCACATGCTCGATGTGCAATATAACCTCACACACTATATCACACACATTCAGTGTGCAATATAACCTCACGCACACTCTTCAGAGCAGCTAGGCTCCTCAAGGTTCATTTTAATGCCCTGCTGCATTTCTAACTGCTTTTCTCACCCTTCTTTCAGGACATTATTGGTGGAGCCTTGATTTCAGCTGTGCTGATGCTCCTAACCTACCCAGCATGGGACACTTTTGACCGGCTGCAGTTAACTAGCCCGCTATCCCCCATGGTGTCAATAGTACTGCCCTTTCTCCTAAGCTACAGTTACCCTGAGCTGGACCATTACAGCACCACGCGGGGGGACACCGTCATCATACTTGGAGCGGGCGCAGGATGCTCTGCGGGGTACTGGTTGAACGAGCAGCTCGGGGAGACCTTTGAGCCCGAGGGGGACTTCCCCATCCCCTTCCCTACACTGACAGGGGGCGCGCTGCTTTTGGGGTGTGCCCGCTCCCTGATGGGCATGGCTCTGGTGCTGGGGCTCAGGCAGGTGTTGAAGAGAGCCAGCCTCTGGGCGTTGTGCACCTGGTACCAGGTGTGCGCCAGTGACACCCAGATTCGGAGGCGCAGAGAGATCGAGGTGCCCTACAAATTCACCACCTACACCACCCTCGGCCTGGTGAACACTGTCCTGCTGAACAGAGCCTTCCGGCTCCTGGGACTCCTCTGAAAAAGGCCTTGGGCCTCCTGTCATTGTGTACAAAACCAGAAACACGACTGCATGAGATCTCTGTCCCTTCCCCTGTCTAAGTCAAAACTATTTATGTTAGTAATAACTAGAAACCTGATGAGCATATGACAAAACTGTAAATGGCTGTTAATACTGTCCTGTAGTTTGTGTGTGTGTGTGTGTGTGTGTGCACATACTGTATATATTTCAGTCAGACAACTCACGATTTTGTATTAAACAATATCTTATTGAAATTTAATGTGAATGCAACTTTGGTGTCAATGCTCTGCCTCTTATCACTCCCTGTTTGCATAACATTTTTAGTATAAGCCAGCCAAAATAATAACAGGAAGTAACCACTGAGGAACAGGAAGTCCATCCTATAAATATTGTTAACAGAAAAGGTGCCTAAGTCTCTTTTATCCACTATGGAAACAACAGGTTATCGTATTCTGGTACACAAGTATTCAGATTTGATTTTCTCAAAATAGACATTTTGTGACTCCAGTACTTTTAGCACCAGGGTCTTCAAATGCTCTTGATATCCACTGGGTGAGCATCCAGCACCCCTCTGTCTACAGAATCTGACAGAGTGCCAGTTAAGGCCATTGGAGGCAATATAATGTAGGAGTGTGGGGATGAGACGACAAGGAGCCTGGACTAGGTGGGAACATGCGGTGGGAAGAAAGGCTCTGGGAGAGGGCTGTTACCGCAGGCAGCACGACCAGGTACTGAAGACCATCACAGTGGCCATCTGCACTGGGATCTGTGCGAGCAAGAGGACATGGACCATGAAGCAGACTATCAGCTTCATCAGAGTTGGAGAGCAACCCAAGTCGACACCTAAACCAGCTTCTGGGCTTCTTACTACTGCTCAGGACTGCCAGCTCTTGCTAGACCTGGACAGCACAAGTTCCCCCAACACATAGCAACCACAAGACTGAGACGTGACATCCTCGTTGTGTCTAAAGCGACAGCATCATCATGCTGGAGCTGACCATCCCTTGGGAAGACCGCTTGGAGGAGGCTTTTGAGAGATGACCAAGCATAAGGCGCTGATCAGAGACTGTCACAAGAAAGGCTGAAAGGCAAGATGTTTCCAGGGGTTTTGTGGGGGCAGTCTCTGCAGAGCCTACCACACACTGGGTATCACGGGGTGAGCAGAAGTTGAGTCATACACAACAACTCCAAGGTGGCGGAAAAAGCCTCAAGATGGCTCTGGATCAAGAGGATCAATCCTTGGGAGAGCCACTACCACTATAACACAAGCTGGGGCCTGATCAACCCTGTCTGGGTCGTCTGATGTTGAAAGACCCGAAACATCTGATGACCTCAGGCTCCATCCCTGATGATGTGTCCTAGTGCATCTAGAGATTCACAAACAATTAAAACATGTTAAAAGTCTTCAAAACCTAAAACGAACCATTCCTACTGATAACATACAGAAAATATACTGAAAATATATTCTTATAATCCTCTGTTTAAAAATATAATTTTTATGAAAATGTTGGCCCTTGACAGTTGTGTTCCAGATTTTTGTCAACACTCAGATTTCTACAAATATTTAAATCAGTCATAAAAATATTTTTCCATATCCAAAGGACCCCTGTCTCACATCATGGTTTCACAGAAGGCAGCAAGGCAATTTGTGCTCTGGCATGTTTTCTATTTTTTGAAAAATTAAGGAAATAATATTGCTATCAGGATTGTCTCAAACATAACAGGTCAACTAAATTGAAACAAAATAAGAATTATGGTTTAAAAATATGTATTTTCACTTGCATTTAGAGACCTTTTAGCAACTGAGAAAAAGAAAATGACTACTCACTACAGCTATGATGTGAAATGAGAAACACCTCCCAGTTCCCATAGAGATCCATTCAATGCAGAGAGGTTATAGTATCGCTTGTAAGAGTACCTGAAAATAAGATTGGCATGGGCTAAGACATACCAGCATTTCACAGTGGATCACTGGAAAAAAGTCCTTTTTACTTTGAGATTTATGGCAGTAACAGAAGGGTTTATGTAAGGAGATGAACTGGAGAGCAATTGATACCACAGTGCATAAAAACAACAGTGTAACATGGTGGTGGGAATATTCAAGTCTGGGGCGGTTTTGCCTACTCTGGAGTTGGACACCTGCACCAAATTGACTACACCCTGACAAAAGAACAGTGCCACTCCATTCTTCAGAGACATGCTATACCCTCTGTTTTGGAGCGTTGTGGAGAAGGATTCATACTGCAACAGGGTAATGACCCTAAACACACCTCAAAGCTTTGCAAGAACTACTTGAAGACCAAAGAGGAGCAAGGAGTGCCAACTGTCATGGACTTTCCTCCTTTCACCTGAACTCAACCCCATCGAACATTTATGGGGGCACTTGAAGGCAGAGAAAGCCAAGCATTCAGTAAGATCACAAGATACTCTTTGGAACATTGTCAAATCATTTTGGGATAACATGGATCATCAGGTTCTGCACAAACGTGTGGAGTCCATGCCAGCTAGATTAGAAGTTGGCATCAAAGCAAAAAAGGGACATTCCAAATACTAACATTTTTTTTCATTCATATGAAGTTTTCAAATATTTAACTTTTCATTCAAATTGTTATGCTGATAATACCATTTCTAATGAAAGAAATTGCATTAAATTAGAAAAGAATGCAAAATAGAAGCATTTTCACTTGTGGTGTCAGACTTTTGAACCCAACTGTATGTAAAAGAGAATTAACAAATTACAAAAAAAAATTAACAAAAAAAAACACACTGCTTTCTGTTTTTACGTGCATTTTACATACTGTCCCAACTTTTTAGGAATTGGGCTTTGTATACAGTGCCCTCCACTATTATTGGCACCCCTAGTAAAAAAATGAGTAAAAAGGGTTGTAAAAAATTAATCAAGAAATAATTATTTTTAACAAAACCACATGTGCCACAATTATTGGCACCCCTGCAATTATATATAGAATAAAGTAATCATTTTTAATATTTGGTTGCATATCCTTTGCATGCCATGACTTCCTGATGTCTGTGACCCAACAACATCAAAAGACTCTTGATATCTTATTTTCTGGTACTATTACAAGTGATACTATAATGTCTCTGCATTTGAATGGATCTCTATGGGAATTGGGGGGTGGGACTAGATTTAGCTGTAAATTACACTGGAACAGTATGGAACACATGGTTGGCTAAATGGCTCTAAGTCATCAAGGGACTGACGTATCAAACAAGCCTTAAACCATCACTCTGCTGGCAGAAATACAGTACATATGGATGGATAACTTGAAGGGTTTCGTCTCCTGACTTGTTGTTCCATAGAGTTCAATAGAAAAATTTGTCAGGAGAAACAACCCTTAAAGTGATCCATCCATATCTACTGCATATCTGGCAGCAGAGTGATGGTTTGTGGCTTGTTTCATACCTCAGACCCTTGATGACTTTAGCCAATTTAACAACCATGTATTCCACACTGTTCCAGCATAATTTACAGCTAAATCTTGTCCCACCCCCCAATTCCCATAGAGATCCATTCAAATGCAGAGACGTTATAGTATCGCTTGTAAGAGTACCAGAAAATAAGATCTCAAGTGTGTTTTGATGTTGTTTGGTCACAGACATCAGGAAGTCATGGCATGCAAAGGATATTTGACCAAATATTAAAAATGATTACTTTATTCTATATATAAATGCAGGGGTGTCAATAATTGTGACACACGTGCTTTTGTTAAAAATCATTATTTCTTGATGAAGGATTTTTTTTTCTCATAATAAATTTACTTCAATTACAGGTTGGATTTTTCTCATTTTTTCAGTGTGAGATTAAGCTAATTCACCAAACGGTGAATTTTTTATAACCGTTTTTTAGTCATATTTACCAGGGGTACCAATAATAGTGGAGGGCACCGTACATACATGCACAGTATATATGCTTCTGAATGACCTGGAATCCTGTCAGGCCACCTTCAGATATGAGCCGATCCAACTTATTTGGAACAATAGATGGATTAAAAAATAAAGATTGTTCACAAAACATTAACAGAACAAAACAAAAAATCATGGAATGTACTGTAAATTTAAAGTGTGGCGAACAATGTAACCAAGTTGTGCACACATTCTATACAGTCCGGTAGAAAAACACCCATTTCTAACAGCTTCCATCACCTGAGAATGTGTTCAAAGGGCAGTCCCACACCAGGAAAAACTGGTCTGAGACAACAGTTTTAAACCAGTTTTGCAGACCGTAGGTTTGGCAGATCATAGCAGAGAATAAGTCAGAACAGATGCACACTGTTCCGTTTTGACAGTGCTGTAGGCCTACTGAAGCTCATAGACTGTACTGACAGTGCTGTTCTGAAGCTCACATACTGTACTGACAGTGCTGTTCTGAAGCTCACATACTGTACCGACAGTGCTGTTCTGAAGCTCACAGACTGTACCGACAGCTCTGTTCTGATGCTCACACACTGTATTGACAGTGCTGTTCTGAAGCACACAGACTGTACTGACAGTACTGTTCTGAAGCTCACACATTGTACTGAGTGCTGTTTTGAAGCTCACATACTGTACCGACAGTGCAGTTCTGAAGCTCACAGACTGTACAGATAGTGCTGTTCTGAAGCTCACAGACTGTACCGACAGCTCTGTTCTGACGCTCACACACTGTACTGACAGTGCTGTTCTGAAGCACACACATTGTACCGACAGTGCAGTTCTGAAGCTCACAGACTGTACTGACAGTGCTGTTCTGAAGCTCACAGACTGCACTGACAGTACTGTTCTGAAGCTCACAGACTGTACTGACAGTGCTGTTCTGAAGCTCACAGACTGTACTGACAGTGCTGTTCTGAAGCTCACACATTGTACTGACAGTGCTGTTCTGAAGCTCACATACTGTACCGACAGTGCTGTTCTGAAGCTCACAGACTGTACAGACAGTGCTGTTCTGAAGCGCACAGACTGTACCGACAGCTCTGTTCTGACGCTCACACACTGTACTGACAGTGCTGTTCTGAAGCTCACAGACTGCACTGACAGTACTGTTCTGAAGCTCACAGACTGTACTGACAGTGCTGTTCTGAAGCTCACACATTGTACTGACAGTGCTGTTCTGAAGCTCACACACTGTACAGACAGTGCTGTTCTGAAGCTCACAGACTGTACCGACAGCTCTGTTCTGATGCTCACACACACTGTACTGACAGTGCTGTTCTGAAGCACACAGACTGTACTGACAGTGCTGTTCTGAAGCTCACAGACTGTACTGACAGTGCTATTCTGAAGCTCACAGACTGCACTGACAGTACTGTTCTGAAGCTCACAGACTGTACTGACAGTGCTGTTCTGAAGCTCACACATTGTACTGACAGTGCTGTTCTGAAGCTCACACACTGTACTGACAGTGCTGTTCTGAAGCTCATGGAGTGTATTCACAGCTCTGTTCTGAAGCTCACAGACTGTACTGTTCTGAAGCTCAGACTGTACTGCCAGCTCTACTCTGAATCTCACATACTGTACTGACAGTGCTGTTCTGAAGCTCACATACTGTACTGACAGTGCTGTTCTGAAGCTCTCAAACTGTACTGACTGTGCTGTTCAGAAGCTCACAGACTGTATTGACTTTGCTGTTCTGAAGCTCACGGACTGAGCAGAAGTTGAATCATACACAACAACTCCAAGGTGGTGGAAAAAGCCTCAAGATGGCTCTGGATCAAGAGGACCAATCCTTGGGAGAGTCACTACCACTATAACACAAGCTGGGGCCTGATCAACCCTGTCTGGGTCGCCTGGGCGAGGGTGTCTGATGTTGAAAGACCCGAAACACCTGATGACCTCAGGCTCCATCCCTGATGATGTGTCCTAGTGCATCTAGAGATTCACAAACAATTAAAACATGTTAAAAGTCTTCGAAACCTAAAACTAACCATTCCTACTGATAACATACAGAAAATATATTCTTATAATCCTCTTTGTTTAAAAATATAATTTTTATGAAAATGTTGGCCCTTGACAGTTGTGTTCCAGATTTTTGTCAACACTCAGATTTCTACAAATATTTAAATCAGTCAAGATTTTGCCATATCCAAAGGACCCCTGTCTCGCGTCATGGTTTCACAGAAGGCAGCAAGGCAATTTGTGCTCTGGTATGTTTTCTATTTTTTGAAAAATTAAGGAAATAATATTGCTATCAGGATTATCTCAAACATAACAGGTCAACTAAATTGAAACAAAATAAGAATTATGGTTTAAAAATATGTATTTTCACTTGCATTTAGAGACCTTTTAGCAACTGAGAAAAAGAAAATGACTACTCACTACAGCTATGATGTGAAATGAGAAACACCTCCCAGTTCCCATAGAGATCCATTCAATGCAGAGAGGTTATAGTATCGCTTGTAAGAGTACCTGAAAATAAGATATCAAGAGTCTTTTGATATCCATTTATACCCAGTCATGATAGTATCACCTATTTACCTGTGGAATGTTCCAAACAGGTGTTTTATGAACTTCCCAGTCTTTTTTTTTTTTTTTTGCTTTTTTGGAACGTGTTGCAGGCATGAAATTCGGAATTAGCGTATATTTACAAAAATCAATAAAGTTGATAAGGTAAAACATTAAATATCTTTTCTTCGTACTGTTTTCGAGACCACATTGAAAATCTGACATTTTTTCATGTAAACTTGGAAATAAACAATAAGTTTGTGGATTTTGGAAAAAAAATCTAAAACAAAGAAAAGTTATGACATTTGAAATTAAGAGTTTTTTAGATTCTGCACTATTTCCAGGTCACTAATCAAATTTCCTTGAGTCTTATCCCTTCCATTGAAGCATGTGTTCAGACGACACTCAAGTGGATCAACTCAACAGTGGCTTGTTAGTTAATTGGCTTGCACCATCAGAAGACCGATACATAAAGCTTTGTTAACTGAGAGAGAGAACATCAGCTGCATCACAGATACAGAATGTGCTGAATAAAGAACGAGAAACACCAATCAGTAAAAGTATTGTCAAAAGAAGACTAGCTAGTAGTGCTCTCAAATGACAAGTAGCAGTCTCTAAACCACTTCTCAGGAGGAGAAACAAGGCCAAATGATTGGCATGAGCTAAAATATACCAGCATTTCACAGTGGATCACTGGAAAAAAAGTACTTTTTACTTTGAGAGTTATGGCAGTAACAGAAGGGTTTATGTAAGGAGACGAACTGGAGAGCGATTGATACCACAGTGCATCAAAAGCACAGTGAAACATGGTGGTGGGAATATTCAAGTCCGGGGTTGTTTTGCCTACTCTTGAGTTGGGACACCTGCACCCAATCGACCGCACCCTGACAAAAGAAAAGCACCAATCCATTCTTCAGAGACATGCTATACCCTCTGGTTTGGAGCTCTGTGGAGAAGGATTCATACTGCAACAGGACAATGACCCTAAACTCACCTCAAAGCTTAGCAAGAACTACTTGAAGACCAAAGGGGAGCAAGGAGTGCCGACTGTCATGGACTTTCCTCCACAGTCACCTGAACTCAACCCCATCGAACATTTATGGGGGCACTTGAAGGCAGAGAAAGCCAAGCATTCAGTAACATCACAAGATACTCTTTGGAACATTGTCAAATCATTTTGGGATAACATGGATCATCAGGTTCTGCACAAACCTGTGGAGTCCATGCCAGCTCGAGTAGAAGCTGTCATCAAAGCAAAAGGGGGACATACCAAATACTAATATTTTTTTTCATTCATGTGAAATTGTCAAATATTTAACTTTTCATTCAAATTGCTATGCTGATAATACCATTTCTAATGAAAGAAACTGTATTAAATTAGAAAAGAATGCAAAATAGAAGCATTTTCACTTGTGGTCTCAGACTTTTGAACCCTACTGTATGTAAAAGAGAATTTACAAATCTCTGATTTTTATTTTTAAATGCATTTTACATACTGTCCCACCTTTTTAGGAATTGGGGTTTGTATATATACATGTGCAGTATATATGCTTCTGAATGACCTGGAATCCTGTCAGGCCACCTTCAGATATGAGCCGATCCAACTTATTTGGAACAAAAATAAAGATTGTTCACAAAACATTAACAGAACAAAACTAAAAATCATGGAATGTAAACTTAAAGTGTGGCTACCAATGTAACGAAGTTGTGCACACATTCTATACAGTCTGGTAGAAAAACACCCATTTCTAACAGCTTCCATCACCTGAGAATGTGTTCAAAGGGCAGTCCCACACCAGGAAAAACTGGTCTGAGACAACAGCTTTAAACCAGTTTTGCAGACCGTAGGTTTGGCAGATCATAGAAGAGAATAAGTCAGAACAGATGCACACTGTTCCGTTTTGACAGTGCTGTAGGCCTACTGAAGCTCATAGACTGTACTGACAGTGCTGTTCTGAAGCTCACATACTGTACCGACAGTGCTGTTCTGAAGCTCACAGACTGCACTGACAGTACTGTTCTGAAGCTCACAGACTGTACTGACAGTGCAGTTCTGAAGCTCACACATTGTACTGACAGTGCTGTTCTGAAGCTCACACACTGTACTGACAGTGCTGTTCTGAAGCTCACACACTGTACTGACAGTGCTGTTCTGAAGCTCATGGAGTGTATTCACAGCTCTGTTCTGAAGCTCACAGACTGTACTGTTCTGAAGCTCAGACTGTACTGCCAGCTCTACTCTGAATCTCACATACTGTACTGACAGTGCTGTTCTGAAGCTCACATACTGTACTGACAGTGCTGTTCTGAAGCTCTCAAACTGTACTGACTGTGCTGTTCAGAAGCTCACAGACTGTATTGACTTTGCTGTTCTGAAGCTCACGGACTGAGCAGAAGTTGAATCATACACAACAACTCCAAGGTGGTGGAAAAAGCCTCAAGATGGCTCTGGATCAAGAGGACCAATCCTTGGGAGAGTCACTACCACTATAACACAAGCTGGGGCCTGATCAACCCTGTCTGGGTCGCCTGGGCGAGGGTGTCTGATGTTGAAAGACCCGAAACACCTGATGACCTCAGGCTCCATCCCTGATGATGTGTCCTAGTGCATCTAGAGATTCACAAACAATTAAAACATGTTAAAAGTCTTCGAAACCTAAAACTAACCATTCCTACTGATAACATACAGAAAATATATTCTTATAATCCTCTTTGTTTAAAAATATAATTTTTATGAAAATGTTGGCCCTTGACAGTTGTGTTCCAGATTTTTGTCAACACTCAGATTTCTACAAATATTTAAATCAGTCAAGATTTTGCCATATCCAAAGGACCCCTGTCTCGCGTCATGGTTTCACAGAAGGCAGCAAGGCAATTTGTGCTCTGGTATGTTTTCTATTTTTTGAAAAATTAAGGAAATAATATTGCTATCAGGATTATCTCAAACATAACAGGTCAACTAAATTGAAACAAAATAAGAATTATGGTTTAAAAATATGTATTTTCACTTGCATTTAGAGACCTTTTAGCAACTGAGAAAAAGAAAATGACTACTCACTACAGCTATGATGTGAAATGAGAAACACCTCCCAGTTCCCATAGAGATCCATTCAATGCAGAGAGGTTATAGTATCGCTTGTAAGAGTACCTGAAAATAAGATATCAAGAGTCTTTTGATATCCATTTATACCCAGTCATGATAGTATCACCTATTTACCTGTGGAATGTTCCAAACAGGTGTTTTATGAACTTCCCAGTCTTTTTTTTTTTTTTTTGCTTTTTTGGAACGTGTTGCAGGCATGAAATTCGGAATTAGCGTATATTTACAAAAATCAATAAAGTTGATAAGGTAAAACATTAAATATCTTTTCTTCGTACTGTTTTCGAGACCACATTGAAAATCTGACATTTTTTCATGTAAACTTGGAAATAAACAATAAGTTTGTGGATTTTGGAAAAAAAATCTAAAACAAAGAAAAGTTATGACATTTGAAATTAAGAGTTTTTTAGATTCTGCACTATTTCCAGGTCACTAATCAAATTTCCTTGAGTCTTATCCCTTCCATTGAAGCATGTGTTCAGACGACACTCAAGTGGATCAACTCAACAGTGGCTTGTTAGTTAATTGGCTTGCACCATCAGAAGACCGATACATAAAGCTTTGTTAACTGAGAGAGAGAACATCAGCTGCATCACAGATACAGAATGTGCTGAATAAAGAACGAGAAACACCAATCAGTAAAAGTATTGTCAAAAGAAGACTAGCTAGTAGTGCTCTCAAATGACAAGTAGCAGTCTCTAAACCACTTCTCAGGAGGAGAAACAAGGCCAAATGATTGGCATGAGCTAAAATATACCAGCATTTCACAGTGGATCACTGGAAAAAAAGTACTTTTTACTTTGAGAGTTATGGCAGTAACAGAAGGGTTTATGTAAGGAGACGAACTGGAGAGCGATTGATACCACAGTGCATCAAAAGCACAGTGAAACATGGTGGTGGGAATATTCAAGTCCGGGGTTGTTTTGCCTACTCTTGAGTTGGGACACCTGCACCCAATCGACCGCACCCTGACAAAAGAAAAGCACCAATCCATTCTTCAGAGACATGCTATACCCTCTGGTTTGGAGCTCTGTGGAGAAGGATTCATACTGCAACAGGACAATGACCCTAAACTCACCTCAAAGCTTAGCAAGAACTACTTGAAGACCAAAGGGGAGCAAGGAGTGCCGACTGTCATGGACTTTCCTCCACAGTCACCTGAACTCAACCCCATCGAACATTTATGGGGGCACTTGAAGGCAGAGAAAGCCAAGCATTCAGTAACATCACAAGATACTCTTTGGAACATTGTCAAATCATTTTGGGATAACATGGATCATCAGGTTCTGCACAAACCTGTGGAGTCCATGCCAGCTCGAGTAGAAGCTGTCATCAAAGCAAAAGGGGGACATACCAAATACTAATATTTTTTTTCATTCATGTGAAATTGTCAAATATTTAACTTTTCATTCAAATTGCTATGCTGATAATACCATTTCTAATGAAAGAAACTGTATTAAATTAGAAAAGAATGCAAAATAGAAGCATTTTCACTTGTGGTCTCAGACTTTTGAACCCTACTGTATATAAAAGAGAATTTACAAATCTCTGATTTTTATTTTTAAATGCATTTTACATACTGTCCCACCTTTTTAGGAATTGGGGTTTGTATATATACATGTGCAGTATATATGCTTCTGAATGACCTGGAATCCTGTCAGGCCACCTTCAGATATGAGCCGATCCAACTTATTTGGAACAAAAATAAAGATTGTTCACAAAACATTAACAGAACAAAACTAAAAATCATGGAATGTAAACTTAAAGTGTGGCTACCAATGTAACGAAGTTGTGCACACATTCTATACAGTCTGGTAGAAAAACACCCATTTCTAACAGCTTCCATCACCTGAGAATGTGTTCAAAGGGCAGTCCCACACCAGGAAAAACTGGTCTGAGACAACAGCTTTAAACCAGTTTTGCAGACCGTAGGTTTGGCAGATCATAGAAGAGAATAAGTCAGAACAGATGCACACTGTTCCGTTTTGACAGTGCTGTAGGCCTACTGAAGCTCATAGACTGTACTGACAGTGCTGTTCTGAAGCTCACATACTGTACCGACAGTGCTGTTCTGAAGCTCACAGACTGCACTGACAGTACTGTTCTGAAGCTCACAGACTGTACTGACAGTGCAGTTCTGAAGCTCACACATTGTACTGACAGTGCTGTTCTGAAGCTCACACACTGTACTGACAGTGCTGTTCTGAAGCTCACACACTGTACTGACAGTGCTGTTCTGAAGCTCACACACTGTACTGACAGTGCTGTTCTGAAGCTCACACACTGTACTGACAGTGCTGTTCTGAAGCTCACACACTGTACTGACAGTGCTGTTCTGAAGCTCACACACTGTACTGACAGATCATAGGTTTGGCAGAGCATAGCAGGGAATGTCAGAACAGATGCACACCGTTCCGTTTTGACAGTGCTGTACTGAAGCTCATAGACCGTAGGTAGGTAAACAAGTATTCCCAACGTCAAGTGGCAAAATGTGACAACACTGCATCAATCAATCACCCACCAACACAGACCTTTACAAATGACTGATCAACCTGGTCTGATTAAGCCCCATATATTATAATCTTATGGGTGAGTTGATGCAAATCACATCTGGTTTCATTAGTCTAAATGGACATTTAAATGCATACTGAACTTTGTTAGAACATAACGTTGTATACCTACCTGGCCCCAATACGAGTCGTAATATTCACACTCATCTTCATGACTGGCTCTAGTGGTCAGCAACAGGCCAACTGAGAATTAAGTTTTTTCTCTCTCCATTCACTTCCATTGCATGGCGAAACAGGTCTCAGAAGCACACTTTTAGCACGTAAACAAATGCAAACAATGCGGATTATGCCGATATACAAAATCACAACAGCCAGAACCGAACATTTGAAACTTTTGAAACAAATTTTGATTGGTTTGATTTTGAAGAACTATTTTCTGATAAAACTAGCAACTGTTGCTAACTTGCTCGGTTTGTTTACCAGCGCACTCTTCAGAAAGTGGGACCGTTACTGGCACAAGAACGAAACAAGGTTCCTCATAAGTTAACGTGGACATCTTCTTCTAAACCTTTGTAATATCATGAATGGAGCTTTTTATCTTTTCAAACGTTCAGTTCTGGATGTCATGATTTTATATATCGGCATAATCCACGTTGTTTGCATTCGTTTATGTGCTAAAAGTGTGCTTTTGAGACCTGTTTCGCCATGCAATGGGAGTGAATGGAGAGAGACAACTAACAAAGTTAAGTATGCATTTAATCTAATTAGTGGTCATTCCCCAAACTGTTGTCTTGGTTGTAACTTTACCTCCAATAACACACTGAGCTCAGAATCAGTGTAAAATCAGCTCAGTAACTGAGCTCTGAGTCAGTGTAAAATCAGCTCAGTAACTGAGCTCTGAGTCAGTGTAAAATCAGCTCAGTGACTGAGCTGAGTCAGTGTATAATCAGCTCAGGGACTGAGCTGAGTCAGTGTAAAATTAGCTCAGTGACTGAGCTCTGAGTCAGTGTAAAATCAGCTCAGTGACTGAGCTCTGAGTCAGTGTAAAATCAGCTCAGTAACTGAGCTTTGAGTCAGTGTAAAATCAGCTGTGATTGAGCTCTGAGTCAGTGTATAATCAGCCCAGTGACTGAGCTCTGAGTCAGTGTATAATCAGCTCAGTGATTGAGCTCTGAGTCAGTGTAAAATCGGCTCAGTGACTGAGCTCTGAGTCAGTGTAAAATCAGCTCAATGACTGAGCTCTGAGTCAGTGTAAAATCAGCTCAATGACTGAGCTCTGAGTCAGTGTAAAATCAGCTCAATGACTGAGCTCTGAGTCAGTGTAAAATCAGCTCAGTGACTGAGCTCTGAGTCAGTGTAAAATCAGCTCAATGACTGAGCTCTGAGTCAGTGTAAAATCAGCTCAATGACTGAGCTCTGAGTCAGTGTAAAATCAGCTCAATGACTGAGCTCTGAGTCAGTGTAAAATCAGCTCAATGACTGAGCTCTGAGTCAGTGTAAAATCAGCTCAGTGACTGAGCTCTGAGTCAGTGTAAAATCAGCTCAATGACTGAGCTCTGAGTCAGTGTAAAATCAGCTCAGTGACTGAGCTCTGAGTCAGTGTAAAATCAGCTCAATGACTGAGCTCTGAGTCAGTGTAAAATCAGCTCAGTGACTGAGCTCTGAGTCAGTGTAAAATCAGCTCAATGACTGAGCTCTGAGTCAGTGTAAAATCAGCTCAATGACTGAGCTCTGAGTCAGTGTAAAATCAGCTCAATGACTGAGCTCTGAGTCAGTGTAAAATCAGCTCAATGACTGAGCTCTGAGTCAGTGTAAAATCAGCTCAATGACTGAGCTCTGAGTCAGTGTAAAATCAGCTCAGTGACTGAGCTCTGAGTCAGTGTAAAATCAGCTCAGTGACTGAGCTCTGAGTCAGTGTAAAATCAGCTCAGTGACTGAGCTCTGAGTCAGTGTAAAATCAGCTCAGTGACTGAGCTCTGAGTCAGTGTAAAATCAGCTCAATGACTGAGCTCTGAGTCAGTGTAAAATCAGCTCAATGACTGAGCTCTGAGTCAGCCCGGTGACACAGAGCCCGTTTGTGATGAGTCTCAGACAAGCCTGACAAGAGGCATTAGGGAGGCGGAGAGTGGCTTCTCTCCCAGGGTGCCTCTGGGCTTGTTGCCATGACGATGCCTGTTGAGGGTGAATTCAGTGAGGGGGAAGGGTAGAACGAGGGATGGATAAGCTGCCAGTCAGTACAAGAAAAAAAAAGTGTTCATAAAAAAAGAGGGAAATAATAGCGAGTGACACTCATCTCCATGAGTACATTTTATTCCTGTACACCATTACAGCCATACATAAACAGGCTCATTATTCATATTAATTTGATTAACTTAATGTTTATAAAATTGAATTACAGAGCATAACACCAACTGGACTGTTAAGAGTATCTCTTGCAGACACTACCCATTGGACTATTGACTATACTAACGGTGCTGCATCGTGGATGAGATAAGGGTGCTCCAGACAGCCGATTCTGTGACCAAACAGAGAAAGAGAGAGAGGGAGTGAGAAAGAGAGTAGGAGGGAGAGAGATGGGGTAGGAAGAGAGAGTAGGAAGGAGGGCAGGAGAGATGGGGTAGAAGAGGGAAAGTAGGAGGGAGGGGAGGAGAGAGAGGGGGGAGAGGAGATGGAGAGTAGGAGGGAGGCAGAGAGGAGAGAGCCAAAACACCCCAAATCTGAACTCTGAACTATGTAGCTTTAGCAGGGCAGGGCTAGCGGAACATGGGTCACAGGAACGGCTCGATATCAATGTCGAGGGCGGAGCAGGGCATGGTGAGCTCGAAGCGGGTAATGACGTCCGGATGAAGTACCCCGAGGCGGCCGATGCTGTGCCCGCGAGCGAATATCTCCGCACAGCGTCCCGGGAAGAAGGTGGAGTCTGCCAAAAATAAAAAATAAAAAGAGAGGGTATGAGAGGGAGGCTGCACCACACACAGGCTTTCCCAAAAATCACTCCATCATTTCAGCGCAATAAACTGCTGTTCATAAAAGCTCGAATTACCCACTACTCATAGGTTTCTATGACGATGACAGTGTAAACACGGCGCCGTGTTTACGCCGTGTTCGCGCTGCAGCGCTCCCTGACGCTCAGTCCACTGGCGGGGAAGAGATGGCTAACGTTATCCACAAATAAATTGCGCACCTCACTATAAAAACGTTACTTTGACAAAGTAGCTATTCTAGACTGTGATCCGTATTTGCTGCCTAGCAAGCTGCTGGTCCCACTTAGTTCTGCTGAAAACCCACCAAAAGCTATTGGTGATGTTTTTATTTACCTGATCCACAGCCCTGATCCACAGCCCGTCTCCCGACTCTAAAGAGTCCCTGAAGGCTTAACATTAGCACAGACGCCTCCAATTACCCGGAGTCAGGATGGGTTTATAATCCCAAACGGCACCATCTGGACTCATACAATGTCTGCCTGGTCATAAGGGTAACGTAAGTTAAGTAAATGGACAATGATATTTGCTTGCTGGCTGTCATAAAAATAAAAAATTTTCTCTTTCCGGTTTAGCTAGCTAACATTACATGTACCTTGCTAGCTAGCCAGCTAAGAGGTTGTCATGATGACCTTTGATATAAGCTAGCTAAATAGCTAGCCATCTAAAATCACCACCAGCTGACTGAGCGTCAGGGAGAGCTGCAGCGAGAAACTCGTCCTAAAGATGGCGCCGTGTTTACACTGTCGCTGTCCTAGAAACCTATGAATTAACAGCTTCAAAGTAATGAAGACATTATCTCTGGGGACAAGGTTTAAATTAATTTTTAAGGAGTTTTTAAACCAGCTTATTGAGCTTGTGTGCATAATGGTGCTCACTCTCTGACCCTGTTAGTGTGACTCACTCTCTCTCTCGCTCTCTCTCTCTTTGGTGTAAATAATGTGTCTAAAGCCACTGATATAAAGTAAACAGAAGGCGAGGGGTGAGGCTCGCTATCTTACCTACAGCTCAACCCTTCATTAGCGAAAATAGAAAGGGCAAATGCAATGTGTAAATACTCATATTTTTCCATGGAGTTCAATAGGAAAATGAGTCAGGAGAAACAACCCTTAAAGTGACCCATCCAGATCTACTGCATATCCACCAGCAGAGTGATGGTTTGAGCTCATTTGATACCTCAGACCCGTGATGACTTCCAGCCATTTAGCCAACCATGTGTCCCATACTGTCCCAGCATACAGTTTACAGCTTAATCTAGATCCCCCACCCACCCCTCCCCCAATTCCCATTCAAATGGGATCCATTCAAATACAGAGGTTATAGTATCGTTTGTAAGAGTACCAGTATACATGCGTATGTGTGTGTGTGTGCGTGCGTGCGTGCGTGCGTGCGTGTCTGTGTCTTTCATCGATTGAAAGAGAAGCACTTTCTCAAGTCAGCACGGCCTCGCCCCGTCCTAAGGCCACCCTGAAGTGAGGTCACTACGGAACGAAGGGCACGCAGGCAGAGGGCGAATCAGGGCTCTGTAATTACGGGATCAGAGCAGGCAGAGGGCCAATCGGGGCTGTGAAATTACAGGATCAGACACGGCTGTGAACACAGAGGTGAAAGCGCTCCTGTCTGCTCACAGGTCTCCCGCACAGGCATCCTCAGGAGACTGCCTTCTGAGGGCGGCCTGATCACATGATCGCATCCTCCTGCGAAACACAGCTGCACCCCCTGCTGTCACACAGAGAGGGGTGAAAGAGGGGAGCTTCACCATTTTACCTCACACAGAGAGGGGTGAAAGAAGGGAGCATCACCATTTTACCTCACACAGAGAGGGGTGAAGGCGGGGAGCTTCACCATTTTACCTCACACAGAGAGGGGTGAAGGAGGGGAGCATCACCATTTTACCTCACACAGGGAAGGGTGAAGGAGGGGAGCGTCACCATTTTACCTCACACAGAGAGGGGTGAAGGAGGGGAGCGTCACCATTTTACCTCACACAGGGAGGGGTGAAGGCGGGGAGCTTCACCATTTTACCTCACACAGAGAGGGGTGAAGGAGGGGAGCATCACCATTTTACCTCACACAGAGAGGGGTGAAGGAGGGGAGCATCACCATTTTACCTCACACAGAGAGGGGTGAAGGAGGGGAGCGTCACCATTTTACCTCACACAGAGAGGGGTGAAGGAGGGGAGCGTCACCATTTTACCTCACACAGGGAGGGGCGAAGGAGGGGAGCTTCACCCTGAAGCTCGCTGGGTCCCAGCAGGCCGACTCACAGCTCATCGATTTCTCGAATGGAGCAGCTGTCTGTCACCTCTACTTCTGCCGCTACCTTGGAGAGATCAGTCTGAGCAGATCCACCCTGCACCTCCCCTAAGGTGATCGCCACCACCCCGATCCCCAAACACCCTAGGCTTTCAGCACACTTCCACTGACTGCACTACTGTTTTGGATCAGACATCATTAGAGTAGGATTATTTCACCTGCCTGCTGGCCCCAGTGATATGGCTGCATTACAAACACTCATATACAGTGTTACAACAGCGCGGACTGAGTTAGCACGAGCTCGCTTTAGCTTTACATTTCCATTACCCCGAAAATGGACGGTTCGGTGCTGGCTGGGTCCGTGAGAGTACGTGAGGAAGGTGACAGACATGTTCAGCAGGTGCGCTTCTGTTTGTTTATTAAGGCTATTTTTTCCATTCAAATAATGTAGTAGGAGCAGGCAAAAAAGACAATCAGGTGGCCGTAACAAACTAGCTGGTATCACCCTGAGACTGTAGCCAATCACCTCCGCCCGCTGCCACAGCGCCGTCCACTCAGACCAACACTTCACACGAAAAGCCATTCTTGGCAGATTAACGAGGCATTACTCAAGTGGCCAAGTAGCTAGGGAAAGGTGATAACATTGGAGTAACATCAGTTACTCCAAGATGCCAAGATCACGGCCAACACGATGACACAACAGACATGCTCTGCTAATGCTGTAAATTCAGTGTAAATGTCATAACTTATCAGTTATTTATTTTTATCTATCATTTTTACCAGCTACATTCAAAAGAAAAGTTATACAGAGACCCAGAAGCTCTCTAGACTATGCTCTTGCTAAAGTAAGCAAGTTAAAATATTTTGTTCTACAAATAAAATTAGGAAAATTTTTCCTTTGTAAGCTAATGTTTGTGCTCATGTACCATTATAGATGAATGTGCAGTTTGCATTTGTTCTGTAATGTAAAACAGGGAGACATCAGCCAATATGGCCAGACAAGTATCATTTATTGATATCAGCACCAGGATTTCCATACCATGCACCCCAACTGGAAACTCAAACAGTGTGTCCAGGAGTTTTTAATAACAATTCTGTATGGACTGTGTTTACTAAAACTCCACATTAAGATCACTGATAATTAACAGGAAACAGGAACACAAACTGCCCTGGCCTGCCATTCTTGCCTAAAATGAGGACCATGATGTAAACAGGTCCTTGGCTTTGTTATATCGACGACAATTACTAAGGTCTGCACTGATATTGCTTTGATGTGGTGGCTGCATGGTTTTAATTATCTAATAAATTTGTTCATTCATGTAACTTTAGCTCACTAGCTCCACTAATGCCCCCCTCTTCCAAAAGCAGACAAAACAAGGAAAAAGACTTCCTCATCGTAGTCCCTTCATAGAACTGCGTCTTTAGTTTAATAACAACTACAGCTTAAAATTTTTTTTTTTTAAAACACAAATCCGGCAGCAATCTCCTTCTCATAGAAACTGCAGCTTGGGAAAAGTTTGATGTTGGAGAACAGCCTTCTTTTGAAGGGAAAATTAAACCACTACATCTGTTACCATGGTTGTGAAAAAACTGGTTCCTCTTTCTTAGGAGTTGAGTTGATTCGACACCATGACTCTCTTCCTCTGAACTGAAACAGTACATATGAACTGTTGCGCATATGTTTGTCTAACATCCAAATGAAAACCGCAACGAGCAACAGATACAAAGACTAACTGGAATAATTAGCATAAGTGTACCAGATAGTCTTTTTCTGTACCAGAAATATGGGTAAGTCCAGAGACACACACCTACAGTTACAAGCACCAAGGTAGCAGCAATCGTATGAGAGAAACTGCCACCCCTGAACTGTGACATGACGCCCGCCGTAGCTCTTACCCTCTGCTGCCTGGATGTGGTACCCCTCCCCCTGGCCCGGTTTCACATCCAGCAGCTGCATGACCCGGTCCAGTAGGCCGTGGATCACCTCGAACCCGGGACTCTTGTTGTAGTACACGGCACAAAGGCGCCGGCTGTTCCTGGCACCCACGTCTGAGGACAGGGAGGTAAATAAAGCCCTTTATAGATGTTCAGTTCAGTTCTCTCACACACACACACGCACGTGCACACACATACAGTGGTGTTCAAAAAAATAGCAGTACAACATCAGTAACCTGATGAACCACTGTTATTAGTAGTAGTGATATTTCTGCATGGCAAATAATTTACTTGTAGATGTAGTAGTGTAATAGAAAAACAACAGACCCAACTGCCATGACATGCACGCTGCTTGTTCTGAGTAATTGACTCATTCATTGAAAGGGGCTTGTTCAAAATTATAGCAGTGTGGAGTTCAATTAGAGAATTAATTCATTCTGTGAAAAAAAACATGTCAAACAACTTCTGTGGTAAACAGGTATTCCACAGGTAAACAGGTGATGCCATCATGATTCTGTATAAAAGGATATCAAAAGACTCCTGATATCTTATTTCCAGGTACTCTTAGAAGCAATACTATAACCTCTCTGCATTTGAATGGATCGCTATGGGAATTGGGGGGTGGGACTAGATTAAGCTGTAAATTACACGGGAATAGTATGGAACACATGGTTGGCTAAATGGCTGTAAGTCAACAAGGGTCTGAGGTATCAAATGAGCCTTAAACCATCACTCTGCTGCCAGAAATACAGTAGATATGGATGGATAACTTGAAGGGTTTCTTCTCCTGACTTATTTTTTCCATAGAGTTCAATATGAAAATTTGTCAGGAGAAACAACCCTTAAAGTGATCCATCCATATCTATTGCATATCTGGCAGCAGAGTGATGGTTTGAGGCTCATTTGATACCTCAGACCCTTGTTGACTTACTTTTTTGTTTTTTGCATAATTTAATTTGTGTTATCTCATAGTTTTGATGTCTTTACTATTCCAAAATGTGGAAAACAATAAAAATAACGGAAAAAAACCTTCTATGAGTAGGTGTGTCCAAACTTTTGACTGGTACTGTAGTTCGTTCATCCTGGGCTGAAATACCTGTTTCTAGGTGCCAGAAGTTGGTTGACTCGATGCAACGCAGATGCGCAGCAGTTATCAAAAACAATGGTTATGCAACTAAATATTAGTTCAGTAATTTAAAGTGAAGTTAAATCTTGAAAAATTTCTTCAGTTTATACAGTAAGTGTTTGAGTTTGAAGAGAAAAATGTCGACACTGCTATTTTTTTGAACAGATTAATATTCCTTTTCTTTGCTTCCTGTAAAAGAATAACGCAGACTTGATTAAATTTGTTAATGCTTTGATTTGGAATAGAATGTGTAATGTTTCCACTACAGTTGAAATATGGAACTAAAAGCTATTAAAAAATATTTGCACTTTATTCACTATTTTTAGCACACTACTATTTTTTTGAACACCACTGTACATACACACACACATACACATGCACGTGCACACACATACATACACACACACAAACCTCTTGTATCATCTTTCAGCACCACATCGGAGATCTCAAAGAGCTTCAGGGGCAGAGGCATCTTCCTGTTTGCTGCCACTGTCTTCAACACGCCTGCAAGAAGGGTGGTACGCGCCACCTGTGGGGAGAGAGCGTTACTGCAGCAACCACAGGAGCCTCCGTCTGAAAGAGACCAATATCGCCCTCTAGTGGAGAAAACTATGCAGTGACACACTCTTCAGTAATAACCAAAGTAATACAATTACCTTTTTGTATACAAATTAAACATTTTGACAGAAAATGTAAGTAAAGGCTCGTGGGCAGTAAAGGGGAGACTGAATAACATCCTTCCTTTTGGCATGCGGCGTTTAAAAAAAAAAATTATTTCATTTTTATTATTTTTTTTAAAGTTTGCCCACCTGGAACTCAGCAGTTTTTGGATTAGCGATGTGCACAGCTCTGGTTTCTGTGATGTTTTTCCCCAGTTTATCAGCAATATCCTCCTGGGAGCACTACAAACATAACATCTGTTAATTACTTAACTTTCCCCCTTACACCGGTGTGTTTATCACTATCACTTACCTATGCCCCTCACACCTGTGTTTATCACCTACCTATCCTCTTCACACCTGTGTGTTTATCACTTACCTATGCCTCTCGCCCCTGTGTTTATCACTTACCTATCCTCTCACACTTGTGTGTTCATCACTTACCTATGCCTCTCGCCCCTGTGTTTATCACTTACCTATCCCCTCACACGTGTGTGTTTATCACTTACCTATGCCTCTCACACCTGTGTTTATCACTTACCTATGCCCTCACACTTGTGTGTTCATCACTTACCTATGCCTCTCGCCCCTGTGTTTATCACTTACCTATCCCCTCACACGTGTGTGTTTATCACTTACCTATGCCTCTCACACCTGTGTTTATCACTTACCTATGCCCTCACACTTGTGTGTTTATCACTTACCTATGCCTCTCGCCCGTGTTTATCACTTACCTATCCTCTCACACTTGTGTGTTCATCACTTACCTATGCCTCTCGCCCCTGTGTTTATCACTTACCTATCCCCTCACACGTGTGTGTTTATCACTTACCTATGCCTCTCACACCTGTGTTTATCACTTACCTATCCCCTCACACTTGTGTGTTCATCACCTACCTATGCCTCTCGCCCGTGTTTATCGCTTACCTATCCCCTCACACTTGTGTGTTCATCACCTACCTATGCCTCTCGCCCCTGTGTTTATCGCTTACCTATCCCCTCACACGTGTGTGTTCATCACCTACCTATGCCTCTCACACCTGTGTTTATCACTTACCTATCCTCTTCACACCTGTGTGTTTATCACTTACCTATGCCTCTCGCCCCTGTGTTTATCACTTACCTATCCTCTTCACACCTGTGTGTTTATCACTTACCTATGCCTCTCACACCTGTGTTTATCACTTACCTATCCCCTCACACTTGTGTGTTCATCACCTACCTATGCCTCTCGCCCCTGTGTTTATCGCTTACCTATCCCCTCACACGTGTGTGTTCATCACCTACCTATGCCTCTCACACCTGTGTTTATCGCTTACCTATCCTCTTCACACCTGTGTGTTTATCACTTACCTATCGTCTTCACACCTCTGTGTTTATCACTTACCTATCCTTCTCACACCTGTGTTTATCACTTACCTATCCCCTTTGCACCTATGCATTTATCACTTACCAATCCCCTTCACACCTGTGTGTTTATCACTTAACTATCCCCTTCACACCTGTGTGTTTATCACTTACCTATTCCCTTCACAACTGTCTGTTTATCACTTATTATTGAACTCGCCCTCAATAAGTTCATGGAACATTAAGGGTTTGTATTCTTTGGCTTTTGGACCTGAGAGCACAAACCCAGAATTCGTCTCATGCATTTCAGGTCAAGATATTGTAATTTTGAGACATGATTCAAGATACTCATTGTCCCCCAGGCTATGATGAAATCTTACTGCCATCCCTCAAGCAGAAAAACATAAGACATGACAGAGATTCAGGCAGGATTATGATATCGTATAGAGACTTGTCAACCCAATTAGAACTACGTAATTAAAATGGCAACAACCCACACTTGGTTTAAAGTAAATAAAGATATCATGAAATGTGATAATGATTTATATATACAGTACCAGTCAAAAGTTTGGACACACGTACTCATAGGTTTTTTTTAGTTATTTTGACTCTTTTCCACATTTTAAAATAGTAAACAAGACATCAAAACTATGAGATAACACGAATTAAATTATGTAAAGACCAAAAAAGTCATATTTTAGATTCTTCAAAGTAGCCACCCTCTGCCTTGATAACAGCTTTGCAAATTCTTGCCATTCTCTCAATAAACCTCTGTGGTAAACAGGTATTCCACAGGTAAACAGGTGATGCTATCATGACTCTGTATAAAAGGATATCAAAAGACTCTAGATATCTTATTTCCAGGTACTCTTAGAAGCGATACTATAACCTCTCTGCATTTTTATTTTGTCCATAGAGTTCAATAGGAAAATGAGTCAGGAGAAACAACCCTTAAAGTGATCCATCCATATCTACTGCATATCTGGCAGCTGAGTGGTCCTCAGACAGTCCTCTCTATACTTCACCCCTACCATTATGTCAAAAAATAATCCTGACTGTATTGAAAACAGAACTGGGAAAAAGCTATTGCATCTTTGTCCCTCCCTAGGTCTGTACATACTTAATGGTAGGATCAAAGGGAACTCTTTAGAGAGGTTCACGTATTGTTGAGCTCTTGGGACTAGTGTAGTTGACTATGTAATTACTAACATGGACCCCTCTTATATTAGTGCATTCACTGTCAGACCACAGACACCACTAACAAACCACTGTCTTGTAAATTAATATCAAAAAGAATTGAACAAAGAATAACAGAGTCTGAGCCTTGCAAACTATACAGACTAAACAGATCACATAGATGGGCGCCTGACAGTGAAGTCAAAATTAAAAATGCAATTAGTTCACCTGAAATTACTAACCTTATTAACACCTTTCTCTCAACAGTGTTTCAACCAAACCAATTAGGCATAAATATGACTGTAATAAAAATGTATAATATATATCCTAAGTCAGCCAATAAAACAGGTCTTACTAAAAACAGCACTGCATCTAAACAGACGGAAAGAGAAAGAGTGGTTTGATGAGAACTGAAAAAGCATCAGGAAAAAATGAAGACTATCTAATCAAAAAAAACTGTCAACCACTTAACACACACACAAAAAAAAAAAGTTGCAAAAAACTACAAAAAAATTTTTTAACAGAGAATACAAACAGACCCTAAATGAAAGGAAAAATTACAATCAAAAACTACTATAAATTGAGGACTCCATTGAACAAAATAATTTCTGGGAGACATGGAAAGATGTAAGAAACAAAAAACAGACAATTTGGCCCTACAAAATTGGAACATTCGGAAAATTCTTTTCGAAAAACTTTGAGCAAATTTCATGTAATTATAAATTATGAACAAAAACAAAATCAAGAAAAGTAGTGAATCTTTGAAGGAACTATCAAAAACTCTCTCGATTACCAAATTACAACGAAATAATTAGAAAATAACATTAAAAAAATAAAAGCATGTGGACCTGACAGGATCAGGACAGAGATGCTTAAACAGAGCATCCCTGAGCTGTGACAGGCCTTGCTCAAATTGTTCAATCTTTTTCTCCAATCTGGGGAAGGTTTTCTGCAGAATTATCAATGCCAGAATGCTGGTATTCCTTATGGAACACAATGCCAATGCATTCTTTATCAATTTTTAAAAGACTTTTTATGACATAATCAAATCAATTTATGTCAATAATAAGTGTGGAGTAATAATTGGCAATAAAAGAACAGATTTCTTCACTCAAGGACAATGCATTTTTCAGTGATGCAGCTTGCCACCAACTCTCTTTAATATCTATATTAATGAGTTAACTGTGCTGCTGGAACAATCGGCAACCCCTGGCCTAACCCTAAACAACAAGAAAGCTAAATTCTTGCTCTATGCAGATGACTTGGTGCTGCTGTCACCCACAGAACAAGGGGTGCAGCAACGTCGGGATCTGCTATAGCAGTACTGTCAGAACTGGGCCCTGACAGTAAACTTTAATAAATAAACCTTTTAAAATAATGATATTCCAAAAGAAACCCAGATTTCAGGTAACCAGACATGCGTTTACTCTATGAAACATTGTTCTCAAGCACAGCCTGTTCTAAGATTACCTGGGGCTCGAAATACACTTAAAGAAATAACCTGTAGAGCCTTTTATGCAATTAGAAGAAAACTTCACAAAATGGACATATGAATCAGAATTTAGTATAAAATCATTGATATTGTAATCCAACCAATTGCCTTATATGGCAGTGAAGTATGGGGTTCACTCATCACAACTACACTAGATGGACAAACATCCAATATAGGCCTTGCATGCAGAATTTTGCAGAACGGTACGAAACATCCAAAGAAAAACAACCGCCAATGCATGCAGGGCAGAATTAGGCCGATACCCATCGATAATAAACATTTAAATAAGATCACTTAAATTTTGGATGCATTTTAAATCAATGCACTAAAATTTCAAGCACTGAAAACCCAAGATCAGAACCCCAAAAAGAGTTCCCTCAGTCAGCTAATCATGAGACTCACTAACCAACTAATACCTAACACTGAATAAACTCAGACCAGCACTGCTTTACAATCACAAATTTGAGAAACCAAATAATTAAACAAACAAAAGATGCCTATCTGGAACATTGGAATAATCAAACCAAAACACAAAACAAACTTAATTGCCATTTGGCCCTTAATTGAGAATACAATTTGGCAGAATCTCTTTCCTGTAAGTGATACAAAGCAAAGACAGGTCCTGACCAAGTGCAGGCTCAGTGACCATACCATAGCCATTGAAAAAGATAGACACACAAAAAAAACATGGTTACCCAAAGAGGAACGCATATGTGGTCACAACAAGACAGGAGAGCTAGAGATAGAGATGTACTTCCTTTTCTATTACAAAAAACATACGATCAAGACATACGATATACAGATCCTTTCCAAAAAATTAGAATATCATGGAAAAGTTTTTTTTTTTTCCATAATTCCATTCAAAAAGTGAAACTCTCATAGATTATAGATTCATTACACACAAAGTGAAATATTTCTAGCCTTTATTTGTTTCATTTTTCATAATTTTGGCTTACAGCTCCAGAAAACCCCCAAAACAGTATTTAAAGAAATTAGAATAGTGTGTCGAAAATCAGCATTTACTTCAGTTATTTCAGAGAATTAATGTTTTAGACTGAGTGTCACACTATCATCTAATTTACTCAAAACACCTGCAAAGTTTATCTCAGTTTGGTTCTGTATGGGGAAGACTGCAGACTTGACAATTGGCCAGAAGACCATCATTGACACCCTCCAGAAGATGGGTAAGCCACAAAAGGTCATCGCTAAGGAGGCTGGCTGTTCACAGAGTGCAGTGTCCAAGCATATCAATAGAAAGTTTAGTGGAAGGGAAAAATGTGGCAGGAGAAGGTGCACAAGAGATGACCGTAGGCTTCAGCGGATTGTCAAGCAAAGACGATTCCAAAATTTGGCAGAGATGCAGAGGGAGGCTGGAGTCAGTGCTTCAAAAACCACCACGTACAGACGTATCCGGGACATGGGCTACAACTGTCGGATTCCTCGAGTCAAGCCACTAATTTTCTGAAATAACTGAAGTAAATGCTGATTTTCGACACACTATTCTAATTTCTTGAAATACTGTTTTGGGGGTTTTCTGGAGCTGAAAGCCAAAATTATGAAAAATGAAACAAATAAAGGCTAGAAATATTTCACTTTGTGTGTAATGAATCTATAATCTATGAAAGTTTCACTTTTTGAATGGAATTATGGAAAAAAAACAACTTTTCCATGATATTCAAATTTTTTGGAAAGGATCTGTATATCTATTAACATTAATGTCATAAAATATTTAAATACGATATGAAAATTCCAAAACTAATTTCCCTCCCTGACAAATGAACCAAAGCCCACTCACAGCTCAACATGTCTCGGCCTGCCACAACATGAGGAACAATGAGTAAACATCTAACAATAAAGGATCATTATATATTGGAAACCTAATACATTTAATCAAATAATTTTATGTTATAGTTAAAACATGTTATATTACTGTTATTATTTATGCTGTTGTTGCTGTTTTTTTGTGTATTGTCACTATGAATGATCGTTGTTTTCATTATGCTTTGGCAATATATATCTTCAAATCTGTCATGCCAATAAAGCATTTGAATTTGAAAAATAATGTAATATTGAGAAAGAGAAAGAGAGAGGGGGGGGGGGGGGGGGGGGGGGGGGGGTCTGTACCAGAGCGAAGGTAAGCGCCTCAGTGAAACCGGCTGCTGCAAGATCCTGCCTCAAGAGCTCTGTCAGCTTGTTCAGAGGGAACTGCACAAACACACACACAGAAGTGTACAGTTAAAACACACCAACATTATGCTACTATCACCAATACATATTATTAGCTGTCTTTATACATTTTGTGAGGATAATGTGAGGATATAGATGAACAGGTACTTGGGTCAGTCACTAGATGACGTGGTGCTGATACCTGGTCTTATATGGTCTTTATGCCCATTAAAACAGCGCTTACACCCCTCTGATTTGGTTAGTGAGGGTGTAGGCAAGGGGCGTGGCCTGGTGTAGGTGAGTGGCATGGGCTGGTTAAGGTGGGTGCAGGCAAGGGGCGTGGCCTGGATAAGGAGGGTGTAGGTGAGGGGCGTGGCTGGGTTAGTGAGGGTGTAGGCAAGGGACATGGTCTCTCACCTGGTTAGCCACGGTGTAGGTACGGGGCGTTGTGCGGACTATGTTGTTAAATCCGTAAGCTATGGCAGCATCCTCCATTATGTCACAGGCATGAATGACATCAGAGCGTGTGGGAGGGATCTCCACCTGGATCAGCCCGTCCTCCCTGACCTCTGAGCGCAGACACATTCGTGTCAGCAGCTGCGCAATGTGCTCCGGCGACTCACTGAGGCGACATGTTAGCGCATTATTTAACATTCATTTAGCAGGCATGTTAGCACATTATTTAACATTCATTTAGCAGGCATGTTAGCGCATTATTTAACATTCATTTAGCAGGCATGTTAGCGCATTATTTAACATTCATTTAGCAGGCATGTTAGCCCATTATTTAACATTCATTTAGCAGGCATGTTAGCACATTATTTAACATTCATTTAGCAGGCATGTTAGCGCATTATTTAGCATTCATTTAGCAGGCATGTTAGCGCATTATTTAACATTCATTTAGCAGACATGTTAGCCCATTATTTAACATTCATTTAGCAGGCATGTTAGCCCATTATTTAACATTCATTTAGCAGGCATGTTAGCCCATTATTTAACATTCATTTAGCAGGCATGTTAGCCCATTATTTAACATTCATTTAGCAGGCATGTTAGCGCATTATTTAATATTCATTTAGCAGACATGTTAGCCCATTATTTAACATTCATTTAGCAGGCATGTTAGCCCATTATTTAACATTCATTTAGCAGGCATGTTAGCGCATTATTTAACATTCATTTAGCAGGCATGTTAGCGCATTATTTAACATTCATTTAGCAGGCATGTTAGCGCATTATTTAATATTCATTTAGCAGACATGTTAGCCCATTATTTAACATTCATTTAGCAGGCATGTTAGCGCATTATTTAACATTCATTTAGCAGACATGTTAGCCCATTATTTAACATTCATTTAGCAGGCATGTTAGCGCATTATTTAATATTCATTTAGCAGACATGTTAGCCCATTATTTAACATTCATTTAGCAGGCATGTTAGCGCATTATTTAATATTCATTTAGCAGACATGTTAGCCCATTATTTAACATTCATTTAGCAGGCATGTTGGCGCATTATTTAACATTCATTTAGCAGGCATGTTAGCGCATTATTTAGCATTCATTTAGCAGGCATGTTAGCGCATTATTTAACATTCATTTAGCAGGCATGTTAGCGCATTATTTAACATTCATTTAGCAGACATGTTATCGCATTATTTAACATTCATTTAGCAGGCATGTTAGCGCATTATATAACATTTATTTAGCAGGCATGTTAGCGCATTATTTAACATTCATTTAGCAGACATGTTAGCACATTATTTAACATTAATTTAGCAGGCATGTTAGCGCATTATTTAACATTCATTTAGCAGGCATGTTAGCGCATTATTTAACATTCATTTAGCAGGCATGTTAGCGCATTATTTAACATTCATTTAGCAGGCATGTTAGCGCATTATTTAACATTCATTTAGCAAGCATGTTAGCGCATTATTTAACATTTATTTAGCAGGCATGTCAGCGCATTATTTAACATTCATTTAGCAGGCATGTTAGCGCATTATTTAACATTCATTTAGCAGGCATGTTAACGCATTATTTAACATTCATTTAGCAGGCATGTCAGCGCATTATTTAACATTCATTTAGCAGGCATGTTAGAGCATTATTTAACATTAATTTACAGGCATGTCAGCGCTTTACTTTACATTAATTTAGCAGAAATTCTAAGGTGGAGCCACTTACAATGGCAGAACTACAGTCCGTTCAGCTGAAGGGTAAAGGAGAATACAGCACAGGATTCCAAACCGCACTTACTTGATGCCCACTTTTTGGTTGACGAAATCTCCAGTCAGCGTCTCTGTCCTGTAAGGCAGGTCCTGAGGAAAAGGCAGAACGGTGAGTTTGTGCACAACTCCTGAGCGCTTCCCACTCCAGCCCAGAGCAGTAAATAATGCTAAAGGCTAAAGAAAACAGTGAGTCTGATGCTGGCGAGTTTTTAAAGACCTCACACAACGAGACACAGGCAGGATATCATTGGGTTGGGGGTCCATGGCTGGATTAAAAGCTTAGCCCTGGTAAGGGCTGAACACATACTGGGTACATGCAGTTTCTGCCATCAGGATAGACAACTTCAGCTTCCTCCACACTGGAAAAAAAAAAGAAATGGGTTTCATTTTAAAAGTTTTTTTTTAAAGAATGCAGGAAAACAAAACTAAAAGAAAAAATCCTTTTTTATTTATTTATTTATTTATTTTCTTTTTAGAATTTTATAACTTACGTGAATGGCTGCTCACAGTATTCACAGAACATTGTGACCATCATGTCCAGAACAATTTTAGCCTGAATAAGACAAAAATTAATTTAGGATTGACTTTACAGCTACAACAGGGCAATAGGATTTAAAGTAGGTTAGAGGGCCACCAGTTTGTTTCCAGCATGTGACCTTTAGGGATTTAAACTTGTATTTCAATGGTTATCCTCCAGGGGTCCCCATAAGCACTCTAACGACACGGTCAAGCGACTAATCGTACAATTGAGTTTCTAATTGAGTTTATAAAAACAATTAGTTGATCTAATATGGGGAGAGTCAGAGGAAAGAAAGTGAACATGGATGGAAGTTTAAATGCTACGAAAAGCATGTCTTTGGGCGAACAAGTGAAGCAGTATCCGGCTGGTACACTGCATACCAAAGGCTTGAATTTATTTCGCACAACTTGCAATTTAACAATAAATTATGTAAAGAAGATAACAATAGGCCGACATTTAAAAACTAAGAATATATCACAGAAGAGACTGTTAAACAACTGGCCGTGATAAAATATAATCACAGAGTTTTCATTTGAACTTCGTGACATTCACCACTTTAATTTATCTTTCTTGTTTTAACACACCTCAGCTGCAAACTATTTTCTTACTACCAATATGATACATTTCTTTATTTTCTTTGCAAGATAAATGTTATATAACTGCCCTCATTTTTAAAGTGGACATTTCCCACTGCTATTATGCCCCTGTACAACATTTTAAAATACTGCAGCGTGTCCACGGTAGCAAGTAATCAAACTGAATTTAACGTGCGCGTCGCTTGTAAACATCGATGTTATTCATCAGCTGTGCTTAATTAATGCCGATTACTTTAGCGACTTAGATAACTGGGGTGGTGCATATGGGGTTAAGCTTTGAGAAGCGCCTCGATAAAAAGACTATCACAACGTCTAGCTGGACGAAAGCTGAAGTACCATGTGAGAAAATAAGGGGAAACAAACTGGTGGCCTTAGTCATAACAGGTCATGGTCATGTAAAGTAGGCTATAATACATCATGGAAATGTACAGTTCATTATAACAAATTATATAACTCCGGTAAAGCACATTATATCACGTTGTAGTAATGTAAAGTATAACAGGTTGCATTCATGAACAGTATGTCACAACAGGTTTTGGTAATGTAAGGTGCGTTATAACAGGATGTAAAGTCTTTTTACGTTTGATACTGTAATTGTTTGCATACCTTTGTGAGATCGGTGGCTGTGCACTCAATGAAGACATTTTTGGTGTTCAGGGAGATTTTAGAGTGGTCCCCTGTTACACATCAGCACAACAATTAATGCAAACCGAAGCATTTCATACATCCCATTAGGAGCCCTAAAATCCACTGTTTATCTGTTCTGTTAATGTCCATGAGCAAGCGTACTGGACACCAGCACAGCAACAAACAAACAACAGCTGTATGTACAGATATTTTTCAGTGAAGTTGGAGTAGGTAACGTGGGTTTAGGCATGTTTTCTGGGCAGAAAACTCACCGTTAATAATGGGGGGCATGGACAGGACGACGCCGTTACTGTCGTAGATAACTGGGTACACTGGCTTATCCTCAATAATGTGGAGGTAATGTCGTAGGTGGCTGTCACTCTGAAATATAACAATAATGGGTAAGCCCAATATTCATCGAGGATTACATTAATGCTTATATATTCAGTAAGCAAAACTGAAATTGGCACGCTTCATACCACATATAAAGTTAAAACATTCAAATCCCTTATTTGCATAGTCAAAGCTACAGTCATTATCTGCTAACTGTCATAATCTGTTCCATCACCCTACAGTTCTACAGACTTTAAATTCTGGAAGCAAATTCTTACAATTCAAAATATCAACACATAAATTGTCAATAACATAATTCACAATGGCACTGAATGCTTGTGTGTTGTCAGCCTGGTTTAGTATTTTAATACTCAGGTCTGGTAACAGGGCACCGTACACCACGCCCAGTGTAATGTACCATTAGAATGAACGCAGGCTCACCTTGTACATGCTCATCATCTCCACAGCCGTGAACTCCTGGCTCTGGTTCAGGGGCTTGAAGCGGATTTCGGAGGCGGGTTTGGCCGTGTAGGTGAAGGGTCCAGAGATGGTGTCCAGGTCATGCGTCCCAATGGCCACCAGGGCCCTTTTCCTGCAAGACCCTCACAGTAAGACCTTAACACTCCTCCACACTAACACTCACAGTGTTCAGCCTCCTCTACACTAACACTCACAGTGTTTAGCCTCCTCTACACTAACACACACAGCGTTAAGCCACCTCCACACTAACACTCACAGCGTTCAGCCTCCTCTACACTAACACTCACAGCGTTCAGCCTCCTCTACACTAACACTCACAGTGTTCAGCCTCCTCTACACTAACACTCACAGTGTTCAGCCTCCTCTACACTAACACACACAGCGTTAAGCCACCTCCACACTAACACTCACAGCGTTCAGCCTCCTCTACACTAACACTCACAGCGTTCAGCCTCCTCTACACTAACACTCACAGTGTTCAGCCTCCTCTACACTAACACTCACAGTGTTCAGCCTCCTCTACACTAACACTCACAGTGTTCAGCCTCCTCTACACTAACACTCACAGTGTTCAGCCTCCTCTACACTAACACTCACAGTGTTCAGCCTCCTCTACACTAACACTCACAGTGTTCAGCCTCCTCTACACTAACACTCACAGTGTTCAGCCTCCTCTACACTAACACTCACAGTGTTCAGCCTCCTCTACACTAACACTCACAGTGTTCAGCCTCCTCTACACTAACACTCAGTGTTCAGCCTCCTCTACACTAACACTCAGTGTTCAGCCTCCTCCACACTAACACTCACAGTGTTTAGCCTCCTCTACACTAACACTCAGTGTTCAGCCTCCTCTACACTAACACTCACAGTGTTCAGCCTCCTCCACACTAACACTCACAGTGTTTAGCCTCCTCTACACTAACACTCACAGTGTTTAGCCTCCTCTACACTAACACTCACAGTGTTCAGCCTCCTCTACACTAACACTCACAGCGTTCAGCCTCCACTACACTAACACTCACAGCGTTCAGCCTCCTCTACACTAACACTCACAGTGTTCAGCCTCCTCCACACTAACACTCACAGTGTTCAGCCTCCACCACACTAACACTCACAGTGTTTAGCCTCCTCTACACTAACACTCACAGTGTTCAGCCTCCTCTACACTAACACTCACAGCGTTCAGCCTCCTCTACACTAACACTCACAGCGTTCAGCCTCCTCTACACTAACACTCACAGGGTTCAGCCTCCTCTACACTAACACTCACAGTGTTCAGCCTCCTCCACACTAACACTCACAGTGTTCAGCCTCCTCCACACTAACACTCACAGTGTTCAGCCTCCTCTACACTAACACTCACAGCGTTCAGCCTCCTCTACACTAACACTCACAGTGTTCAGCCTCCTCTACACTAACACTCAGTGTTCAGCCTCCTCCACACTAACACTCACAGTGTTCAGCCTCCTCCACACTAACACTCACAGTGTTTAGCCTCCTCTACACTAACACTCACAGCGTTCAGCCTCCTCTACACTAACACTCACAGCGTTCAGCCTCCTCTACACTAACACTCACAGGGTTCAGCCTCCTCTACACTAACACTCACAGCGTTCAGCCTCCTCTACACTAACACTCACAGCGTTCAGCCTCCTCTACACTAACACTCACAGGGTTCAGCCTCCTCTACACTAACACTCACAGCGTTCAGCCTCCTCTACACTAACACTCACAGCGTTTAGCCTCCTCTACACTAACACTCACAGTGTTTAGCCTCCTCTACACTAACACTCACAGTGTTCAGCCTCCTCTACACTAACACTCACAGCGTTCAGCCTCCTCTACACTAACACTCACAGCGTTCAGCCTCCTCTACACTAACACTCACAGTGTTCAGCCTCCTCCACACTAACACTCACAGTGTTCAGCCTCCACCACACTAACACTCACAGTGTTTAGCCTCCTCTACACTAACACTCACAGTGTTCAGCCTCCTCTACACTAACACTCACAGCGTTCAGCCTCCTCTACACTAACACTCACAGCGTTCAGCCTCCTCTACACTAACACTCACAGGGTTCAGCCTCCTCTACACTAACACTCACAGTGTTCAGCCTCCTCCACACTAACACTCACAGTGTTCAGCCTCCTCCACACTAACACTCACAGTGTTCAGCCTCCTCTACACTAACACTCACAGCGTTCAGCCTCCTCTACACTAACACTCACAGTGTTCAGCCTCCTCTACACTAACACTCAGTGTTCAGCCTCCTCCACACTAACACTCACAGTGTTCAGCCTCCTCCACACTAACACTCACAGTGTTTAGCCTCCTCTACACTAACACTCACAGCGTTCAGCCTCCTCTACACTAACACTCACAGCGTTCAGCCTCCTCTACACTAACACTCACAGGGTTCAGCCTCCTCTACACTAACACTCACAGCGTTCAGCCTCCTCTACACTAACACTCACAGCGTTCAGCCTCCTCTACACTAACACTCACAGGGTTCAGCCTCCTCTACACTAACACTCACAGCGTTCAGCCTCCTCTACACTAACACTCACAGCGTTCAGCCTCCTCTACACTAACACTCACAGTGTTCAGCCTCCTCTACACTAACACTCACAGCGTTCAGCCTCCTCTACACTAACACTCACAGCGTTCAGCCTCCTCTACACTAACACTCACAGTGTTCAGCCTCCTCTACACTAACACTCACAGTGTTCAGCCTCCTCTACACTAACACTCAGTGTTCAGCCTCCTCTACACTAACACTCACAGTGTTCAGCCTCCTCTACACTAACACTCACAGTGTTCAGCCTCCTCTACACTAACACTCACAGTGCTTAGCCTCCTCTACACTAACACTCACAGTGTTCAGCCTCCTCTACACTAACACTCACAGCGTTCAGCCTCCTCTACACTAACACTCACAGTGTTTAGCCTCCTCTACACTAACACTCGCAGTGTTTAGCCTCCTCTACACTAACACTCACAGTGCTTAGCCTCCTCTACACTAACACTCACAGCGTTCAGCCTCCTCTACACTAACACTCACAGCGTTCAGCCTCCTCTACACTAACACTCACAGTGTTCAGCCTCCTCTACACTAACACTCACAGCGTTCAGCCTCCTCTACACTAACACTCACAGTGTTCAGCCTCCTCTACACTAACACTCACAGCGTTCAGCCTCCTCTAGACTAACACTCACAGTGTTTAGCCTCCTCTACACTAACACTCAGTGTTTAGCCTCCTCTACACTAACACTCACAGTGTTCAGCCTCCTCTACACTAACACTCACAGTGTTCAGCCTCCACACTTTCAGGACCCAGGTTTGTGTTTTTTCTATGCCCTGTTTATTGTCAAGTAACTCTATGACAGTGTCTCTGTAAAAAGCCCAAAGCTATTTGAAATGGTGCCAAAGCTTTATTGACTGTTTAATGCAGCTGTGTTTAGACCCTGAGCAAAGATTTTTCAGGAATGCAGCTGACCTGCAGACATTCTGGTGCAGCTTCTCCTGCAGCTCGATGAAGCTGTCGTACCGCTCCTGCGTGAAGTTGATGTTGCGCAGAACTGCGGCAACAGCATGGGGGCGCACTGCTGCTGTCTGCAGCCAGGGAGAGAGAAACCCAGCGTTAGCCAAACAACCCAGCGATAACCCCAACAACCCAGCATTAACCATAATAATGCAGCATTAGCCACCATAAACCAGCATACTCAATACTGACTTCATGTTGCTTAGGCAAGCCCATGTTTTACAGATAAATTAACATTAACATTTTCACAGAGAAGCAGGGATTTACCTCACACATGGAGTCTATTTTTCCATAGAGTTCAATAGGAAAATGAGTTCACACATATTGCAGGCATCAAATTTGGAATAAGTGTATATTTACAAAAATCTATAAAGTTTATAAGGTAAAACATTAGATATATTTTCTTTGTAGTTTTCAATTACATCTATGTAAAAGAGATTTTACAAATCACTGCTTTCTGCTTTTATGTGCATTTTACATACTGTCCCAACTTTTTTGGAATTGGGGTTTGTACTGTAGATCATGTTTGTCCTGGGCACATACGTGTAGCCACAGTGGTGTGCAACACATGGTCACTCCGAGCTACACTGGTGAAAGTGCAGAGAAGCGAGGCAGGGGAATCTGCCTTTTGTCAAAGCTAAATTCAGCGAACACATTCACAAGACGGCCTTCGACAGTGTACCTCCTCTGTGATGACCAATTTCTGGGGCTCCCCGTCGGACGGACTAACTCTGCTGTACCTGGGCGCCTCAGTCCTGCTCACACACATCCAGGAGGACATCAGGAACAACTCCGTCAGAAAGTGCGTTTGCATGCTTTATTACAATTGGGACATTTTTTTGTTCAGGATTACACTTACATTACACCATCAAAGTGACCCTAATTGCTACCGGTCCATCTCACTCTTGCCCTGTCTGGCTAAGGGATTGGAAAAATTGGTCAATAAACAACTCAAACATTATTTGCAAACTCATTCTATTATGTCTCCTATGCAATCTGGGTTCCACCCTAAGCATGGGTGCTCCACAGCAATTATGAAGGTGTTGAATGATGTTTTTACTGCCCATGACTCCAGAGAGGTTTGTGTGGCTTCTTTTATTGATTTGGCCAAAGCCTTTGATTCTGTGGATCATCCCATTTTATTGCAAAGGTTATGTTTCTCCCAACAAACATTGTCATGGTCTTCCAGCTATTTTCATTCCTGTATGCAGTGTGTCAAGGCAGAAAATATTATTTTCCAACCTCTCCCCATCACTATAGGTGTGCCCCAGGGTTCGACCTTAGGACCAACACTCTTTTCCATTTATATAAACAATATTGCGCAATCTATTGGCAATGCCCAAATACATCTTTATGCTGATGACACTATATTGTATTGCTCCCACCGATCATTTCACACCGCCCTCAGCAATCTTCAGTCAGCTTTCTTTACCATTCAAAAAGCATTCACCGATCTACACCTTAAACTTAACACTAAGAAAACTAAATACATGATCTTCAACAGAAAGAAAAACAGTTTGGAAAATATCACTAAAATAACCACCCTGGACGGCTCAACTTTGGAATTCGTCACTTCGTACAAATATCTCGGACTTTGGCTAGATTCTTCCCTTACATTTCAAACTCACATCAACACCGTACAAGACAAAGTTAAGGCTAAACTGGGATTCCTTTATCGCAACAAGGCGTCATTCACCCACACTGCTAAACTTACTCTGGTCAAGATGTCCATACTTCCCATTTTTGATTACTGTGACATTGTTTACCGGACCGCCTCTAAAACTTTGTTAAGCAAACTCAATGTGCTATATCACTGTGCTATTCGCTTCATCACCAATGCCCCTTTCATTACACACCACTGCACCTTATACACCCTTGTTGACTGGCCATCTCTTCACACCAGAAGACTCATTCACTGGCACTTGTTCATCTATAAATCACTCTTACACATTACAACTCCCTACCTCTATAATCTCCTGCATTATTCCCATAACTCCTATAACCTTAGATCCACCAATTATATCACATTGTCCGTCCCCAAAACCTCAACAACCTTTGGTCATAACACATTTCACTTCTCTGCTTCCCATGACTGGAATACCTTACAATCAACTCTCAAACTTTTCTGGATTAAATAATGTTATAAAATTTCAGATTTTTTACTGATTTTACCTATTTTTTTACCATCAATAAGTGTGTGCCTGATATATAAACACGACCAGGGAAACAATAAACACAATTTAAACACAATTTTAATATAAGTGCTTCCATAACAGTGCTTCACATTTACAAAATAAATTGCTTGCGGGACTTAATACAATCACGCCTAATAAAGAACAAACAAAAATTTTATTAAATAGTGTAAATACAACAGAAGTAAAATATCTTAACTAAAAGTCTCTGGTTTGAAAGAGAAGCTGGGAAGTTTTGTTTCTTGGTAATCTGTTCATCGTCTATCACTGATAACTTGTTTCATGATGAAGCAGCAGTAGTAGTTTGGTAAAGCTCCCCAACGCTGGCTATTGGAAATAATGAGTGAAAACAAAACCTCTCGTAGGCTATATTCACGATTTGATAACTATAAATAATACAATAATCAAATAAATAATAAATAAAATAATTTAAGTACTTGTGCATATAATTTAACACTGAATGAAAAATAGCCATTCTATCACAAGGTTGAGTACGCTGCAATTGGAGGAGTTTAGTAAGGACTGCCTGCATGGATGTGTCAAAGACCCAGGGTAGGCACAGCTGTCTGAGGCTTTTGCCGGCAATACAAATGAGGAAGGGGCGCAGCTTCTACACTTTCTGTAACGGGATATTGGACTCTACACATACCGCCACAAAATCCTCTACAAACTCGCGTTTGGATCGGAGGTTGATGACGCACAGGCACGTCCATTCATGCTCAGGCATACGCAAATCGTATCCCCAATGAAAATATCTCAATTCCGTGGCATTCCGCGTTTGTATAAATTCTGCTTATTAACCCAAATTTTCACGATTCTGTCTGCGATTTCTGCAAAACGGAAAATATGAGGCCCTACAGGGGTTAGGGGTTATGGGTTAGGTGTTAGGGGTTGGGCCACTTTGTCAGTGGAGGGTGTGGCAGCACAGTTACCTCTCCTTGAAGACCTGCAGGCCTCTGACAAGCCCCTCCAGGCAGAGCAGGTCATAGCGATTCGCTGGCACATCAATCTTATACAGAACCACATCAGAGGCACCCTCAGCTTTCATATCTCCCTGCTCCCGGCTGATGATGTCTCTCTCTGTGGTCTGGAAGGGAACAGAGGGACCGCTGTCACACACCCGCCCGAGTCAGAGACAAGCCCCTGTCACACACCCGCCCGAGTCAGAGACAAACCCCTGTCACACACCCGCCCGAGTCAGAGACAAACCCCTGTCACACACCCGCCCGAGTCAGAGACAAACCGCTGTCACACACCCGCCCGAGTCAGAGACAAGCCCCTGTCACACACCCGCCCGAGTCAGAGACAAGCCCCTGTCACACACCCGCCCGAGTCAGAGACAAACCGCTGTCACACACCCGCCCGAGTCAGAGACAAGCCCCTGTCACACACCCGCCCGAGTCAGAGACAAGCCCCTGTCACACACCCGCCCGAGTCAGAGACAAGCCCCTGTCACACACCCGCCCGAGTCAGAGACAAGCCCCTGTCACACACCCGCCCGAGTCAGAGACAAGCCCCTGTCACACACCCGCCCGAGTCAGAGACAAGCCCCTGTCACACACCCGCCCGAGTCAGAGACAAGCCCCTGTCACACACCCGCCCGAGTCAGAGACAAACCCCTGTCACACACCCGCCCGAGTCAGAGACAAGCCCCTGTCACACACCCGCCCGAGTCAGAGACAAGCCCCTGTCACACACCCGCCTGAGTCAGAGACGGCCCCCTGTCATCGGCGTGAGTCAGAGACGGCCCCCTGTCACTCAACCGCCCGAGTCAGAGACGGGGCCCTGTCACTCAACCGCCCGAGTCAGAGACGGGGCCATTTCACTCAAGACACTGCTGCAGTCTGGATTCCACACCCGTCCACCAGGGTTTTCTTTTCAATTAATCAAACTACTTATGGGGCTGCTGGATGGCTCATTCGGTTAAGGCACCACGCTGTGGTGCATGGATGAGCCTCATGGTCCCGGATCGAATGCGAGCCGGTAGCTCTACAGGGCACCACAGAATTGGTGCCTGCGTTGCCCAGGGAATGGGAGGTTCAGTCAGACAGGGGTCCACGTTTCATCATCCGAGCTCTCCCGAATCGGCATGGTGGTTCAGGCATGGAACGTGGCTGCGGTTGCTGACAATTGGACATTCACGATTGGGGAGAAAATTGTATATATACAGCCCCAGGTTTGGCGGCAAATTTAAAAATATTTAATAAAATGACTTACAATCTCATCCAGCTCCAGCCCAAACTCAAAACAGAGCTCATCGAATTCTTCATCACCTGAAAGAGAGAACAATCAGATCAAGAGGGGTACTGCTGGAATGGCTGCTCATGTTCTGGTCCTACATGAATCCCATGACTCCAATTTGGAGCCTAATCACGGCTACAGTGTAGTCCAAAAGTATTTGGACAGTGACACAATTTTTGTTGGTTTGGCTCTGTACTCCAGCACATTGAATTTAAAATGGATGAGGTTAAAGTGCAGACTCTATGAGCGTAAAATTATGAGGGTAAAGTGGAGATTCTCAGCTTTAATTTGAGGGTGTTTACATCCATATCGGGTGAACCGTGTAGCAATTGTAGCCCTTTTTATAGATAGTCCCCCCCATTTTAAGAGACCAAAAGTAATTGGACGATTGGCTGCTCAGCATTTTCTTGGGCAGGTGCATTTCATTTCATTGTTACTTCATGCACAAGAGCGCTAACAAAAGGTCTAGAGATGATTCTGGGTGTGACATTTGCATTTGGAGTCTGTTGTTGTCTCTCACCATGAAGCACCAAAAAAGTGCCAATGCAGCCAAGCAGGCCATCATGAGGTTTAAAAATCTGAATAAATCAATCAGACACATAGCCAAACATTATGTGTGTCGAAATCATCTGTTTGGTACATTGTTAAGAAGCAAGAACTCACTGGTGAGCACAGGAATTGAAAACGACCTGGCAGACTACGGAAGACCAGAGTGGTGGATATAACAAAAGAATACTTGGAATGGTGAAGAAAAACTCTTTTCAACTGTTGAACAGATCAAGAACACTCTCTATGATGTGTCAAAGACTATCATCAAGAGAAGACTACACCAGCATAACCTCAGAGGGTTCAACACAAGACGCAAACCCCTGGAAAGCCTCAAGAATAGAGTGGCCAGGTTACAGTTTGCAAAAAAAGTTCTGGAACAAAGTGTTATGGACAGATGAGACTAAGATCAACCTGTACCATAGTGGTGGAAAGAGGAAAGAGTGGAGAAAACAAGGAACCGCTCATGATCCAAAGCATACCACCTATCTAACATAGTGGAGGTGGTGCTATGGCTTGGGCATGTACGGCTGCCAATGGAACTGGCTCACTTGTGTTGATTGATGATGCCAAAAAGTGGAATGTTCTTGACTGGCCAAGTCCATCACCTGACCTCAATCCAATTGAGCATGCGTTTCACGTGCTGAAGACCAGACTGAAGGCCAAAAGCCCCTGAAACAAGTAAGAACTGAAGATGGCTGCAGTAGAGGCCTGGCAGAGCATCCATCACCAGGGAAGCTCCACAGTGTCTTGTGATGTCTATGTGTCCCAGACTTCATTTAAATTTATGTTAGTTTATGTTAGTTTGTCCAATTACTTTCAGTCCCCTAAAATGGGGGGGCTATGTGTAAAAAGGGCTACAATTGCTAAACGGTGGTGATATGGATGAAAACACCGTCAAATTAAAGCTGACTTTAACCTCATAGTCATTACAGTTCCATTTCAAATATAATGTGCTGGGGAACGGAACCAAAACAACAAAATAACGTGTCACTGTCCAAATACTTTTGGACCGTAGTGTGTAAACCTGCAGCATGGGTCTACTGCAACCCACTGCAGTCATTTAGGAAGATTCATGGCTGTACAAGCATACATTCGGATGTGTGGCTGTACACAAACACATATACGTGACTGTACAGTGCAATACCATGCCGTCTGGAACCTTCCATAGGCCACTTTATTAGCCCTGGTACAGTCAGTGTTTGAAGTAGGTTACAGTCAGCACTGGCACTGTCAGTGTTTGATACAGGTCACAGTCAGCACTGGTACGGTCAGTGTTTGATACAGGTTACAGTCAGCAGTGGCACGGTCAGTGTTTGATACAGGTTACAGTCAGCACTGGTACGGTCAGTGTTTGATACAGGTTTCAGTCAGCACTGGCACTGTCAGTGTTTGATACAGGTTACAGTCAGCACTGGCACTGTCAGTGTTTGATACAGGTTACAGTCAGCACTGGCACTGTCAGTGTTTGATACAGGTTACGTCAGCACTGGCACAGTCAGTGTTTGATACAGGTTACAGTCGGCAGTGGCACAGTCAGTGTTTGATACAGGTTACAGTCAGCACTGGCACTGTCAGTGTTTGATACAGGTTACAGTCAGCACTGGCATGGTCAGTGTTTGATACAGGTTACAGTCAGCACTGGTACGGTAAGTGTTTGATACAGGTTTCAGTCAGCACTGGCACTGTCAGTGTTTGATACAGGTTACGTCAGCAATGGCACAGTCAGTGTTTGATACAGGTTACAGTCGGCAGTGGCACGGTCAGTGTTTGATACAGGTTACAGTCAGCACTGGTACGGTCAGTGTTTGATACAGGTTTCAGTTAGCACTGGCACTGTCAGTGTTTGATACATGTCACAGGTAGCACTGGCACAGTCAGTGTTTGATGTAGGTTACAGTCAGCACTGGCATGGTCAGTGTTTGATACAGGTTACAGTCAGCACTGGCACTGTCAGTGTTTGATACAGGTTACAGTCAGCACTGGCACTGTCAGTGTTTGATACAGTTTACAGTCAGCAATGGCACGGTCAGTGTTTGATACAGGTTACAGTCAGCACTGGCACTGTCAGTGTTTGATACAGGTTACAATCAGCACTGTCAGTGTTTGATACAGGTTACAGTTAGCACTGGCACTGTCAGTGTTTGATACAGTTTACAGTCAGCACTGTCAGTGTTTGATACAGGTTACAGTTAGTACTGGCACTGTCAGTGTTTGATACAGTTTACAGTCAGCACTGGCACAGTCAGTGTTTGATGTAGGTAACAGTCAGCACTGTCAGTGTTTGATACAGGTTACGTCAGCACTGGCACTGTCAGTGTTTGATGTAGGTAACAGTCAGCACTGGCACAGTCAGGGTTTGATACAGGTTACAGTCAGCACTGGCACTGTCAGTGTTTGATACAGGTTACAGTCAGCACTGGCACTGTCAGTGTTTGATACAGGTTACGTCAGCACTGGCGCTGTCAGTGTTTGATGTAGGTAACAGTCAGCACTGGTACAGTCAGTGTTTGATACAGGTTACAGTTAGCACTGGCACTGTCAGTGTTTGATACAGTTTACAGTCAGCACTGTCAGTGTTTGATACAGGTTACAGTCAGCACAATCAGTGTTAGGTACAGGTCGCAGATCCTTTGTCCCGACAGTCTATCATTCTTATAGCTTTGTTCGTTCCAGGGTGTGAAATTATCACCCGCCACCAGCCAAATGTTGGGAAAATTTTGATTGTGGCTGGTATTTTCTACTCTAACAGCCACATTAGCAGGTAACCAACCAGTTTGTGTTATATTGTAAAAGTTAATGTGGCTGGTAAAATGTTAAAAATGGCTGGTCATTTTTAGAATCTACAAGCCACTCTGGCCAGTGGGTGAAAAAGTGCCCTGGTTCGTTCACCTCTAGTCTATTCTGTAACGTTAGTGATGGACGAACAGTCGGAAAAAACTGAAACCAAAGCACCAGCTGAAGGTTAAGCTTTTGAAAAAAAAATAATAATAATTTTGAACAAACTTAGTAGCCACCACCGTATACACAGAATTAACGTCGCTAACGTAGCCATATTTTTACATACTGCGGTGATCAGCTAAAACTACGACACCAGGTTTGCTAGAATGAAACATGATCATAACTGATACTGCCACAACTCTGAGTTTTCGGGAAGTCACACAGCCAAGACAAAACACTACAATTAGGTAAAAAAAATAAAGCAATGCCACTAATCCCTGTGTTTTCCTGTCTGTTTATTATAGTTTATACTAGTATTTGGAATGGAAGTGTGGTGTTGCTGATTTGCCCACAGCTTACTGTGAACTACAGTCGACGTTCATTGCTAGGGATAGCTGCTACATTATGCGAAGGATGTGCTTTGCCTTGTCTGTTCTGTAGATCTTGATGATGTCTCTGTACGCACTTACTGTACGTCGCTTTGGATAAAAGCGTCTGCTAAATAAATGTAATGTAACGTTAATGCAGGCATGATGCAATCGCTGTGAAACGCCATGCAACCCCCAGCGGTGGTGAAGCAGTAACTTACTAGCTCGCTAGCTAGCTAGCTAGCCATTTCACTACTTAGTCTTTCGCGCTGGCTGATCATAACAAATAGCCTGATATCACATATTTCACTGTTTAAATATACCTTCAGATTAATAATTTTAGCTTGAAAATGCACACATTTTATATTAGCTAACGTTGTATTGGCTCGGGCGATAGGTTAGCAAATGATGCTCGACTCATTCATGACAAGGAACAACTCTTGAAACATTTTCAGACTGAGATTTTTTTCTTACACAAACATTTCAACCATTTCAAATATTATTCAGACAAAGCGTCTTACTGTATTTTTTGCCCAAAGCTTGGAATAGAAGATCCCGTTTCACGCTGACAGTCGGCATGGTCACTGGTGTTCCTTGTCAGGGTTCCTCTGTATGTGAAGGACCCCAGCGAACCGGTGAGGCTGACCAACAAATTGCCTGATATACCTCTCCAATTAAAATTTCAGCCTTACCTTTCAATCGGATATTTCATTCACAATTAATAATAATAATGATAATAATAAATATTATTATTATTATTAGTAGTAGTAGTAGTAGTAATATTATTATTATTAGTGTTACTATTAGTAATAGTAGTATTATTATTAGTAGTAGTATTATTATCCTTATCATAAGGAGAAATTGACCTACTATTGGTATGATAAAGCAGATCAGTGGAGTGAAATCACTTGTCTTTCTGCGATACTTAGCTCCATGTGGAAATGCTTTTAAAATACAAATGACATAATTTAAATGAGAGGAGTGTATGTAGAAAATCTAATGAAAAGCATCACTCAGGTCACAAAACTAAAGAAAAGTTTTCCTATTATATTTCTTAAATTATTACATTACTGTCCTTTTTCATGTCCGAGTGAATCCATGTTTATTTGTGACATCTGAACATGCCATGACCTGTGTGGAGACTAGTTTTACATTCTGGTCAGATGTACAGTACATAAGTACCTGTAATAGATTATGTCCTAATCCCACATAAAGAGGGATGGCAAAGAAAAGTGAACCAGGCAAGTGAAGCAAGGCACACACGTTGGACGTTTGTATGTATTGAGTGTTCTAGGACTAGTCAGGTTCAAACTCGATGTACAGCAGTGGTTCTAAAGTTCTGTCCTGGAGGACCCTGGTACCCTGTGTACTGCGGTCAAGCTATCACCCAGCCCTAGCCTTCGAGGGGCCCTAAGCAGGATTTGCCCTGCCTCCAACATTATAACTAATATGTATATTTTAGAATAAGTAGGGGGCCTCCTCCGGGCGGATGGTGGGCCCTTAGCAGCCGCTTATGTTGTTTATTGGGTTGGGCGGCTCTGCTATCACCACTTTGGAAAACAATAGTCTAAAGCCATCGGCACTTAATATTTTTGTGCACAAATACATGAGAGATTACGGTACCGCAGTCACTTGTTGTGTTTGCCGTCAATGACATCAAGGGTGCATCCCAATACTCGAAAAATGTAGTCCCAAGGTGAATCCCAATATTTTTCACTCTTCACTACCCCCCGCTACCACTCGTCTCCTACCCAGAAGTACGTGGAGGAAAGGAGGGGAGGAGATGAGTGAAGTAAAGGAGAGGAGGCGTGAAGACAATTGGGACAACTTATCTGCTTCTCCATCATCAAAGTCGACGTCGACTACTGATGAACTAGGCGAATCATAACTTTGACTGATGCCGATCCCACAAATACTCCCATATAGCCAATTACAAATCTTACACATGGTCAGCCCATTTAATGCTGCAAAATATCTCATAGGTTTACAGTATATAAACAAATTAATTTGCAATCAGCAACATTAGATCAAAGTAAACATCTCATAGTATACACAAACATAACAATTTGTTGTAATTCCAGAATCCTGATGTTCCCAATGTCTGAAAATACAGAGCACTAATTCATCTGATGTCCTGTAGCTATAATGTGCCTGAGCCTGGCCAGTTCATTGCATCTATAGTGTGGTGTCTACGGCCGCCCACTAACATTCGCCATAATGTAGTTTCCACATTAGACCCCCATATAACCTTTAGCCTTTGTAATGAGATATAAAACAGCACCCCCTTTGTATTCTTGGCATCAAACATGTTGGGTCAGGTGACTCAGCAACCAAATAACATGCGTTATTTCAATTTAAATAAATTTCTCCTGATCTGTAGGTGCACCTATAACCCATAACCAAATTTGGTAAAGATATTCAAATTGGGATCAAATGTGTCAGGTCACGTGATACGGCAGAAAATGCATGGGGTTCAGACAGTTTTGTGCTTCAGATGCTTCTCAGCATTGGCTCCAAGCTCCAGACTTGGCAAAAAGGTTGTAGATGTGACGTAGACCTACTTTTGCATCATGGAGTCCGAAGTACTTTCTCAGTGGTTTTGAGAAGTTTTTTGATTGATGGGCTTAGAAGCCTCCAAGATTGCCTGCAACCTCCTGTCACTCATTAATGTAAAAAATAATAACAATAATGTTACACTGAATTTGACATTTTCTTCCAATTCAGTTGTTCACAGTTTCTCCCAGATTTGAAGTCCCATCCCACCTCAGTTCGATTTTTAAATTCGTCCTGGATTTACCCTTTGGATCTGCTTTTCCACCTTGCAGCCGTCTACCTGAGTACAGGGGTGCGTCCCAATACTTGAAAAATACACCCTTCTTTCCTCCACTACCACTTCCTCTCCTCCTTGCCCTGGCCCTTCGTGTTTTAATTTAATGTTGGTGATTTAGCTACATATTACCTACAAATAGCTACAAATTGATTAATGTCTCGATGCAAACCGCAATGTGAAGTACATTGTATACTGTACATGCAACTATTTGTACTCAAAACGTTTGAGGCAGTTTTGCAAACTTCCGGGTAGGAGAGGAGTGATAGTGTGGGAGTGGAGGAAAGGAGGTGGGAAGTGAAGAATATTGGGACACACCCCAGCTGCAATGTTCCTATCCTCCGTCATCCCAAAACTCTCCACTGACCGCAAGTAACCCAGCATTTCAACTCGTCGACGTCATGGGCCGGCCCCAGCACGCGCCACCTCTAGAGACCAATCGCTGACAGTGGAACTGCCTCGGCGTTCTAATACCTTGACGACAGTCCAGTGACTTCCGGGAATAGAGGAAAAGTAATTTGCAGGAATTCAATTACCGGCATTGCACTGGCGCTAAAGGTGTTTAAATACATCTGTGAAAGACGGATCAAAAGCCCGTGCATTATTCAGACTCTGCGCAGTGATAGATGACAAGGTGAGTGTGTATTTGCCGCGTAATTAATATGGTTAGCCAGCGTACAGAGCAGGACTGTTGTGCTGCAGATGTGCCGCGATGCTGTCAAACACATCAGGCGAGCTAGTAACTTGCATGTGCATGGACGGAGCATCTCCCCTGTTGCCTTGGCGAACACAGCGCTTTTGGGTCTTCCAAGTGTCCCGGATTGTCTTTAGACTCTCGGAAACATTTGGAGTTACCGAAACTAAACATCTAAAGGAGTTAACGTTTGCCAACAAAAGTGTTTGTTAAGTTTAATAGATATCAGTTAGTATAGCACACTAGCTGGCTTGCTTTCAGTAGTATGTTTAACATAGTTAGCCCAGCTATAACTGGCGTTATAATAGCAAAATGCCATTGCTGAGAATTTAGCGATCGTAACTAGCTACACTACGTTATACAGCTTGCCTGGCGAGAAAGCTAAGTAAGCTAATAAACTGCGACCTTACATTCGTTATGTTACTAAAGAAGAGATATCTAGATAGTTAGAACTTTACTTGGTTATTCGTTGCTAGCTGATATCCATCTATAGTTTAATAGAATAAAAATAGACGATCCTCTTCAGTAATGTGATTACATGGCATTTTACATTGACTGGTGAGAGCCAGTGTTAGCTACCAGAGTGTAGCAGTTGGGTTACAGCGGAGTCATAGCAATCTGATTAAAGCGGATTAGTGAACTCCAGTATGTACAGAGCTACCTCTGTCTAAACAGTGTAGCCTGTACACTAAAGCGTCCTTCTGTTTTAAACACTCCCAACATGTACTGCACTTCTCCTTTTTCATTGTATAGAAAACCCAGTTCATTTTTAAACGTAGAGAAAGTGTTGGGAGCGTAGATGGGTGCAGTAACTGCATTAAGGTTTAAACGCAGACAGTAGATGGGACAGTCAGAGTCACAGTAGATGGTAGTTTCAGTTTTTTTCCATGTATAGTAAAGCCAAAATACTGAGCATCCATGGTATTCCTCTCTTCTATATAATTTCTTCCCTTATACAACCCCTGGAAAAAATTATGGAATCACCACACTTAGAGGATGTTCACCCAGTTTTTTTACTTCGTAGCAAATAAACAAATCACAGATATGACACAAAACAATTTTTGTTTTATAGCTGAACATTCTGGCTTTGTGAAACATACCTCAACAAATAAAATTCAATTATTTTAATTAATGGCATATTATTTTCCAGATCAAGTAGAGGAAAAAATTATGGAATCACTCAATGTTGAGGAAAAGATTATGGAATCACCTTGTAATTTCAAATACCGGCACAAAAATGCAAATTAGTCTGCAGTTAAAAGAGAGTGCTTACAGACCTTAACGAGCTGTTGGACTTGGCTAATTGAAAGGAAACATGGCCCCAACAAGAGAGTTGTCAATTGAAACAGTGGAAAGGATTATAAAACTCCTTCAACAAGGAAATCCAACACGGAGTGTGGCAAAAGATGTGGCAAAAGATGGTTGGTTAGTTGGTTGTTCCCAGTCAGCTGTGTTTAAATTTGGTGCAAGTATAAACAAAATATGAAGGTTATAAAAGGAAAACATATGGGTAGACCAAGGAAGACGTCAAAGCATCAGGATAGAAAACTCAAAGCAATATGCCTTGAAAATAGAAAATGCACAACAAAACAAATGAAAAACAAATGGGCGGAAACAGGAGTCAATGTTTGTGACAGAACTGTAAGAAATCGGCTAAATGAAATGAGATTTACATATAGAAAAGCCAAATGAAAACCAGCACTAACACCTAAACAGAAGAAAACAAGGTTACATTGGGCTAAAGAGAAGCAATCATGGAGTGTGGATGATTGGATGAAAGTGATATTCAGTGATGAATCACGAATCTGCATTGGCCAAGGAGATGATGCTGGAACTTTTGTCTGGTGCCGTTCTAATGAAACATATAAAGATGACTGCCTGAAGAAAACAATCAAATTTCCCCATTCATTTATGATATGGGGTTGCATGTCAGGTAAAGGGCCAGGGGAGATGGTAATCATTACCTCAACAGTCATTGCACAGGTGTACATTGAAATTTTGGACACTTTTCTCATTCCATCAATATAAAATAGGTTTGGTGATGATGAAGTCATTTTTCAGGATGATAATGCATCTTGCCACAGAGCAAAGAGTGTTAAAGCTTTTCTTCAGGAAAGGCATATCAACTCAATGACATGGCCAGCAAACAGTCCGGATCTCAATCCGATTGAAAATTCATGGTGGAAATTTAAAAAATTGGTCCATGACAAGGCTCCATCCTGCAAAGCTGATCTGTCAACCGCTATTCGAGAAAGTTGGAACCAGCTTGATGGAGAATATTGTTTTTCATTAGTGAAGTCCATGCCTCAAAGAATTCAGGCCATCATAAAAGCCAGAGGAGCAGCAACACTCACTAATTGTGAATTTTTCTTGTTGATGATTCCATAATTTTTTCCTCAACATTGAGTGATTCCATAATTTTTTTCTCTACTTGATCTGGAAAAAAATATGGCATTAATTTAAAAAATTTAATTTATTTGAGGTTTGTTTCACGAAGCCAGAATGTTCAGCTATTAAACAAAAATGGTTTTGTGTCATATCTATGAATTGTTTATTTGCTACGAAGTAAAAAAGCTGGGTGAACATCCTCTAAGTGTGGTGATTCCATAATTTTTGCCAGGGGGTGTACAAAAGACATATTTTAGACCATGTGCAGCACATTACATTACAGTCATTTAGCAGACGCTTTTATCCAAAGTGACATATAATAAGTGCGTAATCAGACAGAATCATATTCATTTATGCAGTAAATCTGTAGACTTGATGGCTACACACCCATGGTCTCATCAAAATTAAAATTGGATTACATTTTGTATATAATGATAGCAGTGGTAGTTGTGCCTAATTGATTAAGTGGTAGAATTGTGCTAATGGAGGCAGTGGTAGTATTGTTCTTATGGAAACAGTGGTAGTTTTGTGCCTAATGGACACAGTGGCAGTATTGTGCTAATGGATGCAATGGTAGTATTGTTTCTAATGGAAGAATGATATTGTGCCTAAAGGATGCACTGGTAGTAGTGTGCTAATGAATGCAGTAGGCTTGGGATGATGGTCGATGGAATCGACTATTGACAATGGTTGAACCCATCGGCGATGGCTATCTATCTTTGTCGATGCCTGGACGATTTTGATTTTTTTAATTCTTAAAATAAAAATAAAAATTTCGCCTCTCATTCTGTGTTTTTAATAAATTTTCTACTCTACCATGCATTTACAATGTAACGTGTTGTCTGCGTCTTTGAAATGTGATCGCCTATTATATGCCATAATTTACCTGGATTGAGCAAAATCACGCTGATAGCCTGCCTTCTGTTAGACCACAGTGCAACTAACTATATAATTTAATTCAGGGCTAATTAAAGAAATTATATTTCGTATTCAATAGTGCTATTGATAAACTATTGTTCAGTCTAGAACGGAGTGTAGGCTTAGTGGTGAGCTGTAGCCATATAGCCTATCCCTCAACAGCCTTTTTATTCTAACAACACAACAAGCTTACCGGTGTCGGACTCGGGGCATGGAAACAAATATAGCCTAATATTGTACAATCTGACTGTAGACTAATGAAAGATGTGATCAGAGAAATAAACTAGATTGGATGAAAAGGTGGCCGCTATATTCCTATATTGATACACGGAACGTCTTCGTCACTGAAGCGAAACATTGAAACGATTTAGGAGTTGCTATAATCTCAAATTGATTCAATAGGTTTATGTAGAATAGTAAATAATGTAATTTACAATGTAATATAGCCTAGCTTAACCATTTCATCAGTGAAAAAAGTCCCCTATAACGAAAAAAAATCTTCAGTCAAACGTAAGCCTATAGGTCTTGTTGTCAATTTTATTTTATAGGTTAAGGCTATAAAAAGTTTCTGATTATCAATAAAAATAATTTGTTTCAGGGTAAATTATGTATTTTTGATTACATTAGGTTAGTTAAAAAGGTCTAACCCGATAGTGCTAAGTGAGAGAAGTTACGTGCAGATGGAGATAGACTGTGCGGGATGGCACGCGGCATAAAGGGGATCTTGTGAATCGCTCACTACAAGACTAAAATGATAATGAACGTGATGACTGCTCGTCTAGCTTCTTCACAAAATTAAATGAAATTAGTAAAATGAAACGAATTGCTATAAAACAGACGAGGGCGCAGAAAGGCTTAGGGAAACTATAGCTCCTGAGCGCTGACCGTGATGCTGACTGTCTTGTTGGTCAGCGGCCAGGTGAGATAAATAGCCTCTACTAAATAATCTAGAATAGACGTGAAATCTGTTGTATATTATTCTTTATTATATTTGGACAAAATAGTGAATACAATTCGCAATGGTATGCCATATAAGTAAGCAAAAGGCCCGCTGTTCAATAGCCCCGCCCCCACCCCCGCGCACCCCTCGATAGAATCGACCATCGGCGATGGCTAGAGGGCTCGATGGGACGATGCTGCCTTGCACACGATGGCACAAGACTAGAATGCAGTGGCAGTTTTGTGCCTAATGGATGCAGTGGTAGTATTCTGCCTAATGGATGCAGTGGAAGTATTAGGCTAATGGATGCAGTGGACATATTGGACTAATGGGTGCAGTAGTAGTATTGTGTTTAATGGATGCAGTGGTAGCATTCTGCCTAATGGATGCAGTGGAAGTATTAGGCTAATGGATGCAGTGGACATATTGGACTAATGGGTGCAGTGGTAGTATTGTGTTTAATGGATGCAGTGATAGTATTCAAACAGTGTGTGTGTGCCCATGTATGACTGATGTTTGACCACAAGGCTGCATTTGTCATGAGCTGAAAGGCCTTTGGTCACCAGTCCCTCCGGTTCTTTCTCCATGTGGAGTTTTTTGGGGGAAAATTAGATTTAACTTAACACTGGTGCTGTTTTCATTCTTTGTGTTTATGATTTATATGCCCTAAAAACTTTAACACTTCTATTAACGCCTATATGACGGGGTCTGCTGTTCTGCACATCTGGTCATCCTTTCATTAAGTCCTTCTATACTAGTGTATATATGATGCTTTCTCATTGGCACATTAACATCATCGCCATCTCTCATCTAAGATATTCAACAGTGATTATTTTAGTACTGATTTTTTCAGCACAGAAATGCAGAGGGCTGAGCCGTGTGTCCGTTCTGGTTAGCCCGGCACAAGGGAAGACTGTTGCAATTTGCGAATTGTGATCTCACACCGTTGACAGTAGCTCTTTAACACATACGCACACACACACGCATGCACAAATGCACACTGTCATAAAGGTTCTCCATTGAGTGCTGCAGTGTTTGGTATTGTGGGGGCGTTGCTGTCACAATGCTCACGTTCAGTTTTCTCCAGGGCAGTGGAATGCTGCTGTAGGACAAAAGCTGCATTGACTGAAGGGAAGCATGTTTCTCCATTACCGTCATGCAGACACTTAAATCAACATGTGCTCCAATCAGAGATTAGCCACTTATTTAACTGTGTCGACAGGGTACACTGCAGAAAACATTCTGTATCCCTGCCTTTTACACACACCCACACAAACACACATACACACCCCTCTATCAATGGTTGAGCAAACATTCCCAGCTCTTATTTACATTCCCCTGACCTCTTTTCCTTTTTTGCTCCAATGCAGGGTTGGCTGGTTTGCACCACATTCGCACCGCATTCACACTGCATTCGCTCCACATTCACACTGCATTCACACCACGTTCACACCATGTTCATACTGTGTTCGCACCGCATTCACACTGCATTCACACCGCATTTGCTCCACATTCACACTGCATTCACACCGCATTCGCTCCACATTCACACTGCATTCGCTCCACATTCACACTGCATTCGCTCCACATTCGCATTGCATTCACACTGCATTCGCTCCACATTCACACTGCATTCACACCACGTTCACACCATGTTCATACTGTGTTCGCACCGCATTCACACTGCATTCACACCGCATTCACTCCACATTCACACTGCATTCACACCGCATTCGCACCGCATTCGCTCCACATTCACACTGCATTCGCTCCACATTCACACTGCATTCACACTGCATTCGCTCCACATTCACACTGCATTCGCTCCACATTCGCATTGCATTCACACTACGTTTACACTTCGTTTGCACCATGTTCATACTGTGTTCGCACCACATTCACACTGCATTCACACTGCGTTTGTACCTTGTTCATACTGTGTTCACACCACATTCACACTGCATTCGCACCGCATTCGCACCACGTTCACACTGCGTTAGCACCACATTCACACTGCGTTTTCCCCATATGCATCATGTGTATGCAGGGTGTGTGTGTGTGTGGGTGTGTGGGTGAGCAAGCATTGTCTGTTTGTGTCTGCAGTGTGTCTACATGGATGTGAAGTTATAACAGTGGGCTGCATTGATGGTGATCCTCTTTGATTGCATCCAGTGAGTGTGGTCACTGAAACTTTCAAACAGCACAGGGCTGCTGTCCACACTCAATGTATTGCTGAGGGCTTGGAAATAGAGAATAGTGTTGTGTCCGAATCAGCACCCTTCCATACTATTGAGTATGCTTGTTGAGTAGACAGCATGAGAAAGTAGTTAATAAGCAAAATCTTCTCTAAATGCAGTATACTTAAAACCCCAGGATTATATACTTACTTCTGGGGTTTCGCTGAGTATATTCAGGAGCATACTTTTTCAAGAAATACGCAAACAATTGGTCTCATAAATATGCTTCATTTTAAAAATGAGGCGCAGCTTCCCCAACGTTTTCCTTCAATAAAAATAAAACCAACACGTGTGACATGGCCGTGCAAGGGTGGGAAGTCTTATGACACTTCCGCAGCACGGTTGGAAAATGGTATGGAGGATATTTTTTTGCATACTGTATATTTTGTATTAAACAGTACATAGTAAACAGTACACAGCTGCTAGTGCACAGGAGAGAGGACGCAGTAGATTTGGACACAGCATAGGGCATATTCCATAGGGAATAGGGCTCAAGGCATAGGGAATAAGGCTCATGGCACATGGAATAGGGCTCAGGGCATAAGGCATATGGCTCATTGCATAGGGAATATGGCTCCTGGCACATGGAATAGGGCTCAGGGCATAAGGCATATGGCTCATTGCATAGGGAATCGGGCTCATTGCATAAGGAATAGGGCTCATTGCATATAGGGAATAGGGCTCATTGCATAGGGAATAGGGCTCATTGCATAGGGAATAGGGCTCATTGCATAGGGAATAGGGCTCATTGCATAGGGAATAGGGCTCAGTGCATAGGGAATAGGGTTCAAATCAGGGCATAGGGAACAGGGCTCAGGGCACAGACTGAAAGGGTCAGTTGCTACCCTGCAGGTTGCTGGAGCCCTCTCTGTGCGCCAGACTCCCAGTGCTGATGGACGCTTGGCAGATTACAGAAGGTCTTTATCATCTGCTGGAAGGTAGCCTCTCGCATCCCTTACTGCGTTATCTGTCATTTCCTCTGGTTATAACGGCCACAGGAAGATGGTGCTCAGCATGGCTGTTAAAAGGCTCTTAACTCAGAGCATTATGGCTGAGCTGCTACCCTCAGTGCCAAAAGCCTGTCTGTTTTTCTCTCTCTCCTCCACTCACAACGAAGGGCTTTTCAGCTGCAGTATTGATTGGCGGCTGACTCGTCAGCTTGTGCACAAACCTGTCTTTTCCGGTGTGGAGGATATTTACTTTCGCTATTAAAGAATGTTGAATAGGGACGACTCTGTTTCAGTGGTAACCCATGAACCTGAATCACAAAAACATAATTGATTTAGGTTGAATAATAAAATATGTCACTGCTGCATATAGAAATAGTTATTATATCATGAGCTCCGTTTTGAGTAAAGGATGCCACACACACACACACCTCCTATACATACATACACACACATGACTGCACACACACACAAGCACACCTCGTACCCACACATACCGAGACATGCATTCACACACAGACTGCATTCCTCATACACACAAAACACCATTATGAAATGATTATGTTTTTGCTCTGAATTACCTTTCACCCAGTTGAGGATTGTGTGTTTGTTTGGAAATCCGCTCTGTGGTCGTCAGCAGTGTGTGACGTCACTGCAGTGTAAAAGAGCCGTGAACCACCTGAGATTCTCACTCTCGCACTGCACACTGCTCTCACTCACTCACTCACTGACTCACTTCACTCACTCACTGAGCTCACTCATTCACTCACACATTGCTCTATCTCAGTCACTCACTGCCTGTTTGTTTGTAATTGTCAATGAGAATCAATCGGTGATTACAGGTTAGACAGTCAAAGGGGATTCAGATTGATTACAGGTGTGAGAATCAACAGGGATTCAGTGATTACATGTGAGGGAATCAAAGAGGATTCAGAGTGATTACAGGTGTGAGAATCAATGGGGATTCAGTGATTACAGGTGAGCAAAACAAAGGGGATTCAGAGTGATTACAGGTGAGTGAATCAAAGGAGATGCAGAGGCTGAATCCCAAACTGAGCCCTCATGGACTCGTAGAATTGCAGACTTAATGGCGTATTTCCGAGGGGAGGTAAGTCTGCATTGATGCGGACTTGTAAGATGTGTGGGTAGAGGGTGAAAAAAGTCAGCATAAGAGCACTTGCCAAAAACCCTGTTTTCACAATGGGACAGCCCTAAGCACTCGCAGACTTAACGAGAACACAATTCTGTGAGTCCAGAGAATGGGAATCAGCCAGAATGATTACGGGTGAGCGAATCAAAGGAGAAATTAAGTGATTACTGCCGAGGATATCAGGTCAGGATGCTGTGTGTTTCGGACCTGTGTGTGTTTCAGACCTGTGAGTTCCTGCGTCTTCTCTCTGCAGGAGTCCACCACAGCACCCCACACTGAGAACCCCCTCATCCTGCCCCTTGTGCCGGTGGGGGTTTTAAACACTGACTGACCAGCTCGGAGCAGAGCGGACTGTGCGTGCGGGTCTGAGGGCAGCCGGGTCGCCGTGGCGACGGCGTGGGAATGAGGCTGAAGGAGGATCTGAACCCGCTCCTGCTGCAGGTGTTCCGCTCGGTGGTTTGGGTGTACTCCTTCATCACCTTTCTGCCCTGGTACCTGCTGTCGGGCCCCGGAGGGCCGCCCCGGGCCCAGCGGGCCAAGGCGGTGTCGCTGAGCGGGCGGCCCGCCGGACCGTACCGCGCGGTTAACAGCCTGCAGGGGCTGGCATGCGCTCTCTGCCCGGGCAGCGACACGCTGGACGCCGTGTTTCGCTACTCTGCCGAGCGCTTCCCCCACAAGGACTGCCTGGGTACCCGCCAGGTCCTGAGTGAAGAGGACGAGAGCCAACCCAACGGCAAGGTCTTCAAGAAGGTGAGAGACTAAGGGGGCTGCGGGCTTCAATCCCAGGGGTATGCTGTCCTTTGTGTATCGTGTCGTAATGGTCCTATACGCCTATGCGTATATGTGTACGTGTGTGTGTGCTCGCGTTTGTGTACTTCTGTGTGTGTGTGTGTGTGTGTGTGTGTGTGTGTGTGTGTGTGTGTGTGTGTGTGTGTGTGTGTGCGTGTGCTTGCTTGCATTTCCGTACGCCTGTGAGTTTGTGTGTGTGCTCTGGTTCTGCAGGATTCCTGTGTGTCTCTGGTGAGGAGAGATTATGGGGAGGGTTAGAGAGTCTGTAAGCTGCTTGTCTCTGAGGCTCTGCTGAAGGCAGAATAGCTGTGCTGTTTGTCAGACAGGCGTGGCACTCACGGGTATAGCGCTGATAGTGTTCTCCATTGACGGATAAACCACTTTGTAAGAACTGCTTACTCTCACTCTCTTGCCCAATACACAATTCCATTTTGAAATGGTATTTTGTAAGAGTAGTTTTTTCTTTTTATTAATTTTTTACAACGTGTTTAACCACCTCCAGCTGAAGTGGTAATCGTATTATCGCTAAATTCCTGGAATTCGGTTAATTCGGTTAAGTGTTGCATTGTGGCATGCAGTGATTGTTACCTAAGAGTGTTTTCAAATACTGAATGGCACATTACACGAGTATTCTACATTACACAAGTTGCTGTAATCATACTAAAACTCAATCAGTTATAATTAAACTGAAACACAATTCGCTCTCATGAAACTAAAACACAATTAGTTGTAATCGAACTGGAAACACAATTTGTTGTAATCATACTGAAACACATTTAGCTGTAATCAAACTGGAAACACAATGGCCTTGACCGAATATGATCCCTTCACCCCTTTGAGGGCGCAGTCAGCTTCATCAAAATGTTTTTGAGTGGGCGACTTTTTCTCACAAATGGGGTCACTTAAAATTGCCAGATGAAACCATTATTTCTGGGGTTTTGTTGAGGAGCGTACTCATCCGACAATTTCAGGAAAAAAAAACGGAAGTAAAAACTATAACTTGTAGTACAAGAACGACATATTACAAACTACTTCCTGACTAGTTTAGAAAAAGTTTTGCAGGATTTTTTTGAAACTGCTTGCAAAGTATACACAGTCATCTGTGCCTTTAACTGAGGATTTGGCTCAGTAGTAGTAGCCTACCTTCAGTCTTAATCAGGATGCGTATATTACATATTTTTTCAACAAAGGAACAAAGGTTTTTGGTTTAAAAATGTGCAATATAACTTGGTCACAATGTATTTTTTGTCATTGAGAAATTAGCTTTCCATAATAAAATATAACTGTACTCCAATTTTTCTAACATGTTGCAGTAACACAGCTGTTCAACTAGAGGACAGTGTTACACAACCTGACATAAGTTACAGTGATCGAGGGGAAATACAGGGGGGTTAACATACCGTAAGTCTTCACAGAGAATTGGCCAGAAAATAGCGTGTGTCCTCGCTGGCATATACTGTTCAAGGCCCAATTCCAAAAAAGTTGGGACAGTATGTAAAATGCACATAAAAGCAGAAAGCAGTGATTTGTAAATTCTCTTTTACATACAGTATATTTAATTGAAAACAGTACAAAAAAAAGATAATTCATGTTTTACCTTATCAACTTTATTGATTTTTGTAAATATATGCTAATTCCGAATTTGATGCCTGCAACAGGTTCCAAAAAAAAGACTGGGAAGTTCAAAAAACACCTGTTTGGAACATTCCACAGGTAAACAGGTGATGATATCATGACTGGGTATAAAAGGATATCAAAAGACTCTTGATATCTTATTTTCAGGTACTCTTACAAGCGATACTATAACTTCTGCATTTGAATGGATTTCTATGGGAATTGGGAGGTGGGACTAGATTAAGCTGTAAATTACTGTACATGGGAATAGTATGGAACCCATGGTTGGCTAAATGGCTGTAAGTCATCAAGGGTCTGAGGTATCAAACAAGCCTCAAACCATCACACTCACCAGATATGCAGTAGATATGGATGGATCACTTGGAGGGTTGTTTCTCCTGACTCATTTTCCTATTGAACTCTATGGAAAAATATTTTTGGAACGTGTTGCAGGGATCGAATTCGGAATTAGCGTATATTTACAAAAATCAATAAAGTTGATAAGTAAAACATTAAACATCTTTTCTTTGTACTGTTTTCAATTAAATATATGTAATGGATCATTTATAAATCACTGTTTTCTGCTGTTATGAGCATTTTACATACTGTCCCAACTTTTCTGGAATTGGGATTTGTATTTGCAACAATAATTCCCTTTCCCCTCGTAGTGACAGGTCTCTGACAAGTTCTGAAGTTAAATTCCCTTCTCTGTTTTCATTCTTTCCCTGTATATTTCTCTCTCCCCCTCTCCCTCTCCTTTTCTTCCCTCTGCCCATGGCTCTATGTCTCCCCCTGCAGGTCATCCTTGGGGAGTACATCTGGCTGTCATATGAGGAGGCATACGAGGCTGCGCGACACTTGGGCAGTGGTTTGGCGGCTCTCGGACAGAGACCCCACCACAACATCGCCATCTTCTGCGAGACCCGTGCAGAGTGGCTCATCGCTGCTCAGGCCTGCTTCATGCACAACTTCCCACGTGAGTCTTAAACACACACTCGCACGTCACGCACGTACATCCGCGCCCACACGCGCACACACGCACACACACGTCCACTGACTGAGACAGGCTGTGGAAAGATAGCGACGTGACGTTCGGAGGTCTTCCAGGCCCTTGTTTATATCTCACAGTGGAGGTGTCAGGCCCTATCCTCTTGCGGCAGGAAGTTCAAGCTGTCTGTGACGCAGGAGAGAGACATCTCACCCCCCCCCAGCTCTCCCTCTCTCATGTCTCCGTCCCGGTAGAGACGCTCTGAGTGTAGATTTTGGCGGCAGTCTCTCATTCCCCAAAGCCCCCCTGGCCGACCCTTTCACAGCCCTGCTCATCACTACTGTGCTACTGCCTCTAACGGGACCCTTCCTGGGGCAGTCTGAACAGTCCACTGAATTATATTGCTAGCCAAGTTTATAAAGACCCCAGATATATAAAATAACGTCGGGCTCAAGTCCCGTTCGGCGATGCAGGAGCAGGTGAAACTCTCTCAACATTATTTTGCATCTAGCTGTACTGTAGTGCATAGGGTCAATCTCATTGTTGATGAAGTGAACTGGACTATCTCTGATTGGTTCACATCATGAGCCACTTTGTTTTGAAAACAAGAATTTGCACCGAATCCCTGGTTTTAGAATGCATAATGTGAGGGTATAAACACAGTGTATAGTTCTGGATTTCTCTCACAACCGTTCTTTCTGTGATTGCCAAAAATTGTCAAAAGACTCTTGATATCTTATTTTCTGGTACTCTTACAAGCGATACTATAACCTCTGCATTTGAATGGATCTCTATGGGAATTGGGGGGTGGGACTAGATTTAGCTGTAAATTATGCTGGAACAGTATGGAATACATGGTTGGTTAAATGGCTGTAAGTCATCAAGGGTCTGAGGTATCAAACAAGCCTCAAACCATCACTCTGCTGCCAGATGGATCACTTTAAGGGTTGTTTCTCCTGACTCATTTTCCTGTTGAACTCTATGGAGTTCAACAGGAAAATAAGTATATCATCTGGGGATATTAAAGGGTAACTAAACAGGCTGTTTCAGAGTGACCACGCCTCCGTTTGAGGTTAAAAAAAAGGCCAAAATCGGGGGTGGGAAAGTTACTCATGAAAGGGTTTTGCTCGAGTTATCAAGCCACGCCCTAGTTTTTTTTTGTTTTTTTTTTCCCCCCCACGTTTCAGTTAACGTTATTAAATACTGCTAAGTTAGCCATGAATTAATTTACAATGAAACTTGTAATAACTTCGCTAAATTGAGTCATATAGCCACATTAAAACGTCACAGATCTAATTTTGGTCAAAACTGCATAAACATGAACATTGTCCAGTCATAACCATGCAACTGTTAGCTAAGTTAACTAACGTTAGATAGTTTTCTTGTGGACTACTCTGTCTTTGTGGTTCGTTGTACCCAGTTGGTGTGACAACACATGTACTGGCATGTCACATACAGTATACAGCCAATAGTAAATTACAAATGCAATAGCCTACGTTTCACCACCGTGTCACTAGTTAGCCAAAATATTGATATGTGCAAATATATCAGTAATCAGATTTTTAACAAAAAAGTGGTTTTGGGGTTACCCTTTAAGAACTCTCAATTTTTTTATACAGCTTTTTAAAAACTCAATTGGCATACTCAAGTGCGCTGATTCGAATCCACTGCATTCCTGCATCACACTTGGACCGTGTCCGATTATTCCAGTGCTTTCCACACTGACATCAAAACTCAGACCGCAGAACGCATCTGCCCTGTGTGCACACTCCCATCAATAGAGTGAGAAATATAAAATCATATATATCATATACATAAACATACAAGCTAGTAACAGCAAATTATTTAGCGAGTGTGTTTATTCAACGAATGTTTTGAAAGAATCTAAATCAAAGGCTCATGTTACATCTAGCAATTGTGCTAGACAAGCTAACAAAATAATTTTATAATAGTAGAAGTCCCAGTTTTGCCAGCCTGTGTCATGCATTAGCAGTATTAATGGGGATGGAAATGCATGACTGCTGATTGACCCTTTTCTCCGCTCTGTTTCAGTGGTTACTCTGTATTCCACTCTGGGATGCCCAGCGATTGCGCACGGTCTCAACCAGACTGAAGTCACTCACATCGTCACTAGCAAAGACCTGCTCCAGACCAGACTCAAGGTAGGTTGGGCCATACTGGGCCATGCTGAGCCATGCTGGGTAACGCTGGGAATGCCGGGTCATACTGAGCCATACTGGGCCATGCTGGGCCATTCTGGAAGAACGAGTTCCCCCTTCCCAGCAAAAAATGGATGCACCCCTGCTCCCCACCCTCCCATCCCGTGTGTCAAATGGCGTGCCTCTTACTTGAACGCATAGCGGTGCCAAATGTGCATATGATTTTCATTTCACTGATGTGCTACCTATTAACGAAATATTTCTAGTCATTGATCTTAACATGTTTGTTATGTTCTCTAGTGCTGTCATTTGTGCGTTAGATAGCTATTGTAACTTGCCAACACTGGCAATGTTTCCCCTAGTAGCTAGCAGCCAGGTGTGTCGAGGTGTGTGGTTATATCATTTTAATGCATGATGTGGAGGCAAACAAGCACACAATTCAAAGTGGAGGGTGGTTGTGGTGTGCATTGAAATCATATTACCGCACACCTCAGAGTGGATTATCCCAGTTATATCAGATTCACTTGCCAAAAATTTAAAACAAGAGCATTCATTTACTTTTGTTAGATGTTTTTTTTTCTCAAAATTTAAGGTTATTAACTGCTTATCTATCACCGGCCCGTATTCGGACCTGAAGTGTTTTAGCTTATTTGAAACTTTCAATCAATCCGGTCACACAATAGAGAGTGAGAATCGTGAGTTTTAATATGTTCAATCTCTATTTTTCGATCCCAATATTATAGCAACAACAGTTATTGTTGTAAATGCCTTTTATCATCCTGCGCTTATCCCGCAACCTTGATTCTAATCGCCCGCTCCGGCCCGCATCAGAGTAAACATGTCCCCCGACCGCAACAATTCCATGCGGGATACCAATCCCGTATCTGGGCTCTACCCTGGGCGACGGCGAGCGCAGTCGCCCCAACCATGCACTGGGCGACACTGAGCACAGTTACCACGGCGACGCCCTGGACTGCAGCGAGTGCAGATACCCAGGCCACACCCCCAGCCACACTGCGTTCCCGCGGGAGATCCGCGAAGAGGAACGTTCTCTTTCACATGTCCGTGATTGGAGCAGCACGAGGCCTCAGGCCTGGGGATCACGCGCTCTCCGGGGTTGGGGGGGGGGGGGGGGGGACGTTCCCTGGAGGAGTGGGAATGAGATTCTGTGGCTTCCTGAGCTGCCCCCCTCTCACCAAATACAGATAAGAAACACTGTGGGGGAGAGGGTGGGGGGGGTACCTTACTGGAAATACTCAAAACGTGTAGAGAGGATATTATACTTAGAGGACTGCGTATTTATTACACTCTCTCTCTCTTTCTTTCTTTTAGGACATCCTGTTGGAGGTGCCCAGATTACGGCACATCATTGTAGTGGATGCCAAGCCCAGCGCATGGGAGGGTTTCCCAAGGGGCATCAGTGTGCACAATATGGCAGCCGTGCAAGAGCTGGGCGCCAAGCCCGAGAACCGTAAGCGCAACTCTTACGTTCGGTCTATAAAATCCCCCCTTTAAGCTGAGTCTGTGTGTCGGATCCTCCCCAGCGGAGAGCCCAGTCCTAGTCCGGGGTTGCCATATTGTTGGACGTGTGAAAGAGGACACACAGATGACATTCTGTCTGGGTTACTGCACTCGGCCGTGTTTACATTCGCGTGTTTGATGAAGTAGGAGATGAATAGTCAGGACAGTTAATGTTCTTTAGCTTTGAGATGGGGTGAGGCAACACAGACGTGCACTTGTGTTTCCTTTCTCTCTCTCTCTCTTTCTCCCTCCCTCTCTCTCTCTCTCTCTCTTTCTATCCCCTCTCTTTCTCTCTCTATCTCTATCTCTCTTTCTCTTTCTCTCTCTCTCTCCGGGGCAGGGTGGGGTCATGTGAATGAGGAAACAGTGAGTAGATACATCTGTGGCAGATTAAGGTCTGGGGTGAAAGAGGGAGGAGGGGTGAAGGAACATCGCTTTCTTTTCCTCGCTTTCTCTCCATCTCTCTGCCCTCAGCTGTTCCTGAGTGAATTAGCGACAGAGGGGTTTTGTATACAAACAGTCCTGCAAGTATTCACATGACGTGTGCCCCCCTCCCCCAATGCTTTCTTTTGGGGTTTTACAGAAGCATCCGTACGTCTGTCTCTCTCTCTTTCTCCGTCTGTCTAGTTCTTTTCTGTGTTTTTCTTAGCTGTGGCCTGTTCAGCATCTCGGTGTTTATTTTACAATGACAGAAATTCACTTTTTATTCACAAAACACCTAGTTTCCCACCAGAGAAAATTATATGGAAGCACTGTTGTAATGACATGGAAGCGCTGTGGTAATGATATGGAAGCACTCCGGTAATGATATGGAAGCACTCCGGTAATGATATGGAAGCACTCCGGTAATGATATGGAAGCACTCCGGTAATGATATGGAAGCACTCCGGTAATGATATGGAAGCACTGTGGTAATGATATGGAAGCACTGTGGTAATGATATGGATGCGCTGTGGTAATGATATGGATGCGCTGTGGTAATGATATGGAAGCACTGTGGTAATGATATGGAAGCACTGTGGTAATAATATGGAAGCGCTGTGGTAATGATATGGAAGCACTCCGGTAATGATATGGAAATGCTGCGGTAATGATATGGAAATACTGCGGTAATGACTTAAATCTGCTCCCAATTATTTAGTTTGTTCAGAATGTACTGTAACCAGGCCTGTCCAGGGGCTCAATGCCTGAAGTATTATTGCTCCAAATCTGCTGAAACATGGAAATGGGGGATGAAACGTGTGTTATGTTTAAAGGCTTTTTTAACATGATTGTTTCCTTCCTCGTCACCATACTTCCCTGGTCTGGTGTCTCCTAACATCTCTTTGCTCCACCCCCTTAGTGACATCACCGTGCTTGCAGCCCCTCCCCTCTGACATCGCAGTCATCATGTACACCAGCGGCTCCACGGGTATCCCGAAGGGCGTGATGATCTCTCACAGCAACATCATCGCTAGCATCACTGGCATGGCCGAAAGGATCCCTGGCTTGTGGTACGAATATTACACATTACACTGCACACTGCCCCTTACACAGCACACTGCCCATTACACTGCACACTG